>OX371223.1:293047515-293510736 GCA_947310385.1 Nephrotoma appendiculata
AACGAACAGTTATGCAGATTCCTCTAATAAAAAGTGGAACAGCCCTGATCCTCCTCTAATAATAAGTTTTGTAAATTGGGCTAGGAATAATGAAAGTTTAAATATTTGCGAAACAGCTCGAAAAAAAATTTCAACCACACGATGAAAAAACATCGAAAACCGAAATACAAGGGACAAAGTCCTAGATTCGTAGGTCCTTGTTCTGAATAATACACATTTTACGACGACCTGTCAACCGAGCTAGGTGGTTGGGTCAAGAAAAATGTCCATCAACAACCAGTCGGCCTATACATCGCAAGGAAAACCTAGACTACGCTGGCACAACGGCACCGAACACGACCTGCGAACAACAGGATGTCAAAACTGGAGTAAGCATACGAAAAATAGTTGGAGGACAACATACCATACCATACCAATCATAGAGGAAAGAAATATAGCAACATTTGCGGATGATACGGTAATCTTAGAAGTTGCTGACAACATAAAAGAAGTCATAAGCAAATTGCAAATAACCTCTAACATGGTCAGTACTTGGACGAAGAAATGGCGAATAAAATTTTTCGAAACTTAAGACGACAATTAGAAACTCGTTAGTATTATGAACCGAACGACTTTCTAGTAAAACTCACTAAACTAATCCAGCTACCGATGATTCTTCGGATAATAAATGAACCAATTTAAAAAGTTTAACACTATCACTTTCAAGAAAGGTTTACTGTAGTAACATCAGCAACGAAACTAAACAAAACCCGGCAAAGTGTAGGCAGCTTGTCAGCAACCTTTCTTTCTTGGTAATAATGTTATCAAAATAACGGCATCGTTATATAAACCTGTAAGTAAATCAAACTGATACAAGCTGCATAAGAAAATCTCAACAAAACTTTATATCGAGTAAGACGCCCCTACGATGAAGAAACTCTATAATTCTAAACAAAAACCGATGAAACACTTTAATTGGAAAGCTTTTCAAATAACAATTCATCACAACGAAC
This sequence comes from Nephrotoma appendiculata, assembly GCA_947310385.1. Classification (NCBI taxonomy): domain Eukaryota; kingdom Metazoa; phylum Arthropoda; class Insecta; order Diptera; family Tipulidae; genus Nephrotoma; species Nephrotoma appendiculata. Next base: position 293,048,508 of record OX371223.1, read on the forward strand.
AGCCTCATTACAAAATTGCGGGCGAAAGGATTATGACTGCACTGGCACTGGTCTACGTAGACACAAACCAGTTTTACATCTAGTAGGTCACTGTGTTAACTGTAAAAACCGGTATTTCATAATTTTATTTCAAAATCATGTATGAGTCGGACCAGCTGATCGAAATTTTTTTTATAACACAAACAGAGCTGAGTAATCATTACATCAAAATTAAATGAAAACGAGTTTCCGTTCCGTTATGTTGCAATAATTCAAAACGGAAAGAGAAAATTTGTCACACACCATATGGAAATCACATACTTGAAAAATGAAAAACTCCCGTAAAACATAGAAAATGTGTATGCGGCAGAATATTTTTAGAAAACACCGGGAATACATTATCCATAATCATTCACGGTACCTATCTATGTATAATCACTGTATAACTCTTGTGTACACCTCGAAAAATTTTCAATCATTTTCCAATTTAAATATTTTCCCACTTTATGCTTTCAAAACATTTTCTCTCGTTCGTTCGCTCGTTTCGTTTCAATTTTTATTATTTATTTTGCCTCTTAAAATTTAAAAATACATAAAAATAATCATAATAATAGCAACAACAACAACAATTACCCCGAATAATTTCCACAAGAAAATATTAATTTGAAGTACACGGAGGAACAACAAAAAATTTGCAGCCTTTATTTTTCCTTCACTTAATTTAATTTTTAATTAATTTTTGTATGCTTTGAGAATCACCGCAAAATTTTGTATTTTATTTTAATTTTTCCACATGCACACAATAATATTTTGCACTACAACACAACACAACTACACGCACCAAAAACAACAATACACAATATTCACAGTAATTATTATTTAAAATTTATTAATTAAAAATATTTTTTTTTGTTTTAAAACAACACAAATCACTTAAAATTTAATTTATTTAAATATTTTAATTTAATAAACACACACACACAGTAGTGACACAATACTCGTAAAATATTAATTTTCGAATTTCGGCAAAATCTCGGTTACACTGAATTAATTAATTTTGTGCTTATTTTAAATTAATTAAAATTCACAATTTAATAAAACGCAAACAAAAAACAATTTTATTTAATTTTTTGCTCTTCGTATTCCGGTTTTCAAGTTAATCGCGACGTTGTCTCAATTGAACTAAACTATATTGGATTCGAATAGGAAAGTACAAAATACAGAAAAAAAAGAAAACAATAATAAATTTACACAATATTTTTGTTTTGTTTTCGTTTTTTTTTCCAAAATAAATGACAAAATTCTTGTTGAATCAAAAAGACGAATTATATTAATGGAATAGAGTTGTCTTGCTTTGATGTGTGCCAAATGATATCGACTATTATTGTCTTGTTTATTTGCTCGGCGCGCATTTTATGAATGGGGAATTATTTTGTAGAAACACGTTGCGTTGGCCAAAAAGAGAAAGCTCTATGTAAACACGAAGTTTTTTTAATGTACTAGAATAGCCGGGTCTCATATAAAAATACATTTTCTATTTAAATGCAGGTGGCAGTTAAATATTTTATCGAGAACACACGAACTTAAAAATATTTTCGGTAGATGTCTAACACGAGCTTTAAATAACTAACCAGAGATGGAGAAACACGAATAATTTATAATTATAGTCAATTTACAATAAGAATCTCCAATTTGCACTACATAAACAATTTATTGTACGATTTCTCATTTTATTTATACAACCACGAACCTATAGCGGAATATGGATACGTTCAATTATACGAACATTGTAAACGAGCTTGCACCAAAGAAGAACTAAAGTATGAAAAAATATTCGCGACCAGTCACAAACGTCTCAAATCTGGCCGCTACATAGTCAAAATTCCTTTTGTCATTGAATTATATTTTGCTAACTCATTAATATGCGTTCAAGAGTCGCGTTTGAGTACAAATAGAAAAACGACTTGCTAAAAATCCAAACCTAGGCATTCAATATAATAAGTTTGTGGGGAGTGTTTTTTTGTATTCGCGTGTAGTTTCGTTAGTGGACGAACAAGAAAAAACAAAATATCATCTTTTTGTTCTTTTGTGTAAATGGTTGCCGAAACATAATGGAAGAGACTTCATGCCCCATAAACAATAAAATTAAGCCACAAAATGTTTCCATTCGAGATGGCACCACATTCCTCCGCCCCAAGACTGTAAGTATTACAGGAATCTAATCGGCTTGTTAATAACTCTTCCTGTTCTAGTAGTGTGTGATAATGCTCCAGTAGATGTCAATTCCATATTTCCAGCATCTTGAGTGTTTAATATATTCGATGAAGTTCCTTGGACTGCTTCTTCTACTTCGCAACTTGCAGACTGCGGCTGAACTTGCTGTACACTCATTATTTACAGTATCACTAGTGGAAAAGGCTGGCTTAAGGCGATCTACTGAGATCTTTGAAGCCTTATTATTAATTTTAATAATATAATATTTATCGTATCGCTTCAATACTGGAAATGGTCCTGTGTATGGTTGTTGTAACGCGTAAATACATGGGAACACTTTCGTAACGCCTCATGCATGAAGGTTTTACCTTTACTGTGGTTGGAAGTGACCGTAGGTTTGATCAATTTCGTAAAATTTTTGAATTGGACAACCCAATCCGACTGAATCAACGTGTTACTTGCTTCCTCGAAAAATTGGCTTGGTAATTTTAATGATTGTCCGTAAATCATCTCCGCTGGTGTTGCTTCGATATCTTGCTTGAACGTTGACCTTAATCCGAGCAGTATAATAGGTAGTAGTTTAGCCCAACTTGTAGTCTTTAAATGGTGAATATTGAGTAACTTCGAAAGCTCTTGAAAAAGTGTCGACTCAAATTGGCGCCCTTGGTCTGTTGTAATTCTTTTTGGAATCCCAAAACGTGCAAACCAACCCGAAATCAGATGTGAAGCTATTGTTTTTGCTGTCATGTTAGGAATCGGAATAGCTTCTGGCTACCTTGAGTACCTGTCAATGATGGTTAAGCAGTAATAGTTCTCACCGGACGGAGGTAGGGGCCAATTAAATCAATATTGATGTGTTCGAATCGATGGTTGGGCGGTTGAAACCTCTGAACGATTATGTTTAACAACTTTTGAACGTTGACATGGTATACAATTCTTGGCGAACTGCTGGCAATCCTTTCTCATACTCTTCCAAACAAATCTTTCTTGAACCAAACGCTGGGTACCTTTGACACCTGGGGCGACAAGTTGTGAAGATTCTCGATGATAGGTTTCCTAAATCTGGTGGTGATGTATGGACGTACCCGATTATTAGTGATGTCACAGTACAACTGCTTACTGGTTCCCGGAATGATTAACTTTTTAAGCACCATTGTTAGTTTTCGGTTAGTCAATAATTCACTTAACTCATGGGAAGCTTGCTGCCCCGTTGCTATCTCTTTATAATCGATTACAGAAGAGCTCTCCAATGAATTAATGCGGGATAAAAAATCAGCTGCTACATTTGACGAACCGGAAATGTGACGAATATCGGTAGATAATTGCGAAATGTAATCCAAATATCGGATTTGCCACGGTAACGCTTTGTCTAACTTTTGCTTAAAAGCGAACTCCAACGGTTTGTGATCAGTATAAATACAGCATCGTCTGGCTTCTATCATATACCTAAAATGTTTCGACCCTAGATATATCGCCAAGAGTTCACGATCATAAGTACTATACTTTTTTTTGCGTATCGTCCAACTTCTTCGAAAAATAGCCAAGAGGTTGCAATTGTTGGTTGACAACCTGATGCAAAACTGCGCCTACTGCGTAATCTGAAGCATCGACAGTTAATGTAGGCGGAGCATCTGGCGATGGATGACAAAGTAGAGTAGATGTAGACAGCTCGCTTTTACAGTGGTTGAATGCCTTGGTTGATACATTATCCCAAACAAGTAAAGTCCTGTCATTCTTTTTGTTACCCTTAATCAATCTTTGTAATACCATTTGATGGGTAATAGCATTCGGAATAAACTTCCTGTAGAAATTGATCATCGCCAAAAATTTCTTAAGTTCCTTCGCCACTGTTGGAATCTTATAGTTCTGTATCGCTTCGACTTTCTCCAGCAATGGCTGTACTCCAGTAGACGTAATTTGATGTCCGAGAAAATTAATAGTACTTTTTCCAAATTTGCACTTCGACAAATTTATACATAAACTATAGTTTTGAAGGCGACGGAATATTTCGCGCAAATGTTCATAATGTTGTTTTTCGTCTATGTAGTAGAAGACGAAATCCAATTCTCGTAGAACTTCTGCCATTAATCTTTGAAATGATTGGGCGGCGTTACACAAACCGAAAGTCATGTATAGGAACTCAAATAACCCGAATGGCGTTACTATGGCCGTCTTAGGCACATCTGCTTATTCGATGGGTATTTGATGGAATGCCTTCTCTAAACCAATTTTTGTGAAAATAGTTTTATTAAAGAGTATATGCCCACAATTATTAATATATGGTAATGGGTATCTATCAGGTTTTGTGATCGCATTCAAAGCTCTGTAATCGCCACATGGTCTCCACGACCCGTCCTTTTTGACGACCATGTGAAGAGGTGACGACCAATTACTATTTGATGGCCTACATATCCCTTGTCGCATGAGCTCCTCAAATTCCGCTCGGGCTGCCGTTAATTTTTCTGGAGACAGTCTACGTGGTTTCGAACTCACTGGATGCCCGACAGTTTCGATTTGATGAGTAACTTTAACATTCGATGGTATACCATTGTTTTTTAACCGGGTGATCCCTGGAAACTCTTTTAAAAGGGATGAGTATTTATGATCCTCGTTGAATGTTTTTATTGATAAACCATCAACGCTCGTCGGAATTCCTCTTGTTTGCAAGGATGTTACATTGTCAATTAATTTCGTATTTGCCACGTCAACTAATAAATTATAGTGAGACAAAAAATCGGATCCTCTAATTGGCTGTCTTACGTCAGTGATGGTAAACGTCCATGAAAACGCACGTCTCAATCCTAAGTTTAATCGCAGTATCTTGGTACCGAAAACCGGTATAGTTGCTTCATTTGCCGCGTATAGAAGTTTTGATGAAGGCATCGCTGTACCAATTGCGTGGCTTCTGGGCAACACAAAATAACAGCGCCCGTATCTATCAGGAAATTTAAATTACTAACAATATCACAGACGCACAATTGATTTACATTGTTATGATTGTGTAAAGTAGACTGGAACTTTTAACATGTGTATGGTGATTTGATTTCGGACTTGGTAAGATTGACTGATTTAGCATATTTGTGACTATTAGCTATGGTGAGGTAGTGTTCGATTTAGACGGTTTTGCTTGCGCAAAATTACATGACTGAATACATCTGAACGCTGATGTACCGAATTTACGGTGAAATCGGCATGTGGTTGGTTTATTCAACGTTGCTTCAACTCGTTGTTGATGTACGTATCGGTCTCGTGAATTTGATCTTGAATGATTAAAATATTGAGGTGTTCGCTGGACCGTCAATTGTTGTACCTGCAACGTCAACTCCTGTATCTGTTGTTGTAAAATGGCAAAATTATTCACCGGCTGCGGTTGAGGTTCAATCGAATTTTCGCATGATGCTTGGCTGATAGTGAGATTCAACGAATCCATAACTGCATCTGCTATTTTGTTGGCTAACTCTGATAAATCGCCGCTAGTTGCGCTAACTATAGTTTTAATTTGTACTGGCAGGCGACTAAGCCAAAAATTGTTTAGGAGCTTTTCGTCCTCTGCATCACTTACTCGGCGAAGCTCATTGAGTAAATGACTAGGACGTCGATCACCTAACTGTATGCTTGATACTAATTTCTGGAACCGCTGTTGCGACGACTCAGCATAAGCAGCGATCACAGCTTGTTTCAAATGTTCATATTGCTTTGTTGGAGGTGGGTTCTTTACCGCACTGTGGACCTGGTTGACGACTCTTGCGTCCAATGACGCAACTACTGTATCGAACTTTAACCTCTCTGTGATATTGTTTATAGCAAACCAATGATCCAGTTGCAAAACCCAAGTTTCTACTTGATCGTCGTGTAGCCTAGGAATAGGAATCTTGTTTGACAATACATTCACTGTATGTGTTTGGTCAACTGGTTTTGCGCCAGTATCTGTTTCAACATTTTTCTCGTCAGTGTCCGACATCTCACTGACTTATAATTTCAATATTTAACACCGGCAACCGCTGTTACGACGATATTTTTGAGTTTATGAAACCACGTGGAATTTATAGGCTAACTTTCCAACATACACTCACACCGCCTTCGAATATTCTCGAAAATGGCGTCTATTCACACAGTAAAATTTCGACACTAATTATGCGTACTATAGCTATTTTATTATTCACTTTAACTATTGCGACTGTTCTAGTCGGTGGTCACCAGTGTGGGGAGTGTATTTTGAAATTTAAACGCACAAAATGAATTCAAAATGTGGTAATGAATTCTTTTTTATTTATTTTATTATTTTTGTATTTGCGTACAGTTTCGTTAGTGGATGAACAAGAAAGAACAACATATCATCTTTTTGTTCTTTTGTGTAAATGATTATCGAAACATAATGGAAGAGACTTCATGCCCCATAAACAATAAAAGTAAACCGCAAAATGTTTCCATGATAGATGGCACCACAAGTTAATGGATGAATATATCGGGACACATGAAAGTTGCTGAAACTGGGTACTATTACCTGCCGCATCATGCAGTTTTAAAGGATTCGAGCCTAACTAGAAAATTGAGGGTAGTTTTCTACAGAATTTATTATATACTGTTAAGGTGGCGGAAGTATAAGTACGTACATACAGTTGACAACGAAAAAATGTTCAGATAAATCGCCGTTGATGAAGATGATCAGAACGTATTTTATGGAAAGAGTCCCCACACCAAAAAAATTCAGGAGCATAAGTATATGGAATAGCAGCAGCTACTTATTTAGCGGTGACGTCAGTACGACAGCTTGTCATCGATGAACAACCAAACCATCTTATACTGCCTAACGTAGTTTTAAATGATTTTCATGTGGATGACCTGATTTCTGGGCAAAACACACTGGGAGAAGCCTTACTCAGCCAAAAACAAACCATTAACTTACTCAATAGCGGTGGATTTCTTTGAATCCATATCAGTGCATCTAAAGAATCAAAACCAATTGAAATTTAAGCTTGATTATACAATTAAAACTCTTGGACTACACTGGAATCAAGCAACAGATACATTCGGTTGCATCCAATCCACGTCTGGCAAGTCTATTAAGCAAAACCTACTTTCGGATAGTACAAAACTTTTTGATCCACTTTATCTAGCTAGCAAGTCTACCATCTTGGGAAGAAGAACTTCCGTCACATATATCAACAGACTTGTATCGTTTCCGTATGCTGCTACTTCAAGTCTACAAATTCAGAAGGCATTACTAATGTGAGGCTTCTCACATCATAAACAAAGGTTGCTCCAATTAAAACGTTACTTTCACTACCTCGTTTTGAGCTTTGTGGAGCGCAAACTGCGCATCCAAAGGTACAAGTCCAAACGAACTAAAAAACAACAATTAATGGTGGATCCAGATTAGTTACAATTTTCAACCAAAAGTTGGCCACAACAAACTACTGCTCAAGGAGAAACTACTTTGGAAACTAGACAATTGGTTACACTTGCATCAGCAACAGTTAGATCCGTTTGTACAGATTATAGAACGATTTTCCAACAGGAACAAAATAATTCGCGTTGCTGGCCTCTGTCGACGGTTTATAAATGAATGTTTAAAAAAACGGGATACCGCGACGCCAATTTTACTTTCTGCTTAAGAACTAAATGAATCCTACGAAGGCCCAGTATCAAGAAAAATAAGCTCCTCTCGTTTAACCCATTTATTGATGAACATAAAATAATAAGAGTAGCAAGAAGAATAACTAGCAGTAACTTGATCTATAATACTTGACATCCAAAAATGCTGCCTCCAAAACATAGATCCACAAAGCTACTAATCAAATATGGTCATGTAAAATGATGGTATGGGGGCATTCAGTTAACTCTGTCACATCTTCAACAAGACACCAACTAATGGTAAGCTTACCCAAAGAACGAGTCACGCAATCACGCCCTTTTACTAACATAGAAGTTGACTACGCTGGACCAATCTTAGTAAGAGTTTCAAAAGGACGTGGGACTAAGTCATACAAAGGATATACATAGCATTATTTGTATGACTTGCTACTAAATCAGTATACACAGAGATTGCCAACGATATGACCACTGCAGCCTTTATCGCGGCTTTTAAGAGATTTATGGCTCGAAGAGATTTTGCAAACGGATTTACAACGATAATCGAACCAATTTTGTTGGAACCCGGCTACAGCCAGAAAAGGATTAACAACAAGCCCTACAATAAGCAAATATTTCCCATCAGCGAATGCTAGTTAACATTGGGATTCAGTGGCACTTCAGACTACCGTTTGCACCACACTTTGAGGGATTTTAGGAAGCAGCAGTGAAATCTCTGAAATTCCATCTAAAACAAATAATTGGAGACTCAACCAATGAAGAGTCAACAACGGTTACGTCGCAGATAGAAGCATGTCTCAATTCAAGGCCAACTACGCCAGTTTCATCTGACACAAATGCGTTGATATTAACACCGACACATTTTATAGTTGATCGTTTACTAATTACTATCCCAGAATCGAACATGCTGAATGAAAGCATTCCCGTTAATCATCGATGGAGATTACTACAAAAAATGGTTCAAAATTGTTGGAAACGCTGGTGAAATGACTAACTTACCGAACTAAAACAAAGAACTAAATGTATTAGCAATCAATCAATGGTTAAAGTAGACGACATTGTTTTAATATAAGACAATAACTTACCGCCAACAAACTGGCCTTTGACCATCGATTTACATCCTGGTGGAAATGGTTCCATATTCAAAAGACCGATTACCAAAGTAAGAGTCCTCGACACCGATAAGTTGCAAAATAAAGGTAGAATCTCATAGTTCTACCGCTACTCCTACTAAGTTTAGTGGCTATCACTTCACTGCCTAGTCCAGTTTCCTCGACCGAACAGCTGATGTACAACATCACCATTTTTAATCAGCAACCTGGACTGTATCTAGGAAACTTCCTCATATCCTACTATTCAGATTTAATGTCATACAGAAGTCTGGCAAAGAACGATGGATCAACTTTACATGGAAACAGCTGAAAACAATCATCAGATATGCTCTGCAATCAACACTCAGCTCATGCATATTTTAACTGAAATTGAGGACAAGAACGTAATACTTCACTACAGAGAAAAGAAAAGAAAACGTATGGGATTCTAAGTATCGTGGGCAATTTGACGAGTGCCCTATTTAGAGTTCTAGATGACGGGGATGCGAGGCACTATGAAAAGGAAATACGAAAAATTAAACTAAATCAACAACACCTTTTAATAATAGCCAAGAACCAAACATCTATTGCCGACACCACTCTAAATAGACGTCATTGGGAAGCTATTACGCAACAAATAGGTTCTGCATTTAGTGACATCAACATTAAAAAATTGACGTCTTTAACCTTTCATGTACTTTTTCTGATGTTCGACTCAAAGACACTCACAGCAAAAACTAATTGATGTCCTTTTAATTTCAAACAACTAAGCAGTGAGCACTTCAATCCTACCATCAAATCAACTTAACAAGCCACGTTTGTTGAAAAATGCAAGGTGCTACGGTGTAAGGGTAGCAGTTGCAGGCAATTTACTCGAAATAGGCCTCAATGGGTGTTTATCGCCATGAATTTTTTTGATTCATCATCCATCTGCGTCAAGAAGGCGTCGGACAGGTCTAGTTCCGTCAGTACATCCGTCCTTTCTTTTGACAACTATCTTCAGTGTTAAAAATGCCTTCATTTTGTTGCACATACCCAGTGAATCCATGAAGGGCGATGGAAAATTTTGCTTTATTTTCTCAGCCATTTTTATGATTGACTTTTGCTTTTTTTATTGCATATGCTCGCAATCGACACGCTTTATAGATCCAAAGGTTCCGAGCACGTTCAAATTTAAATTTGCTGCGTGACATGTTCCAACGTCTTCTCGGTTAATTAATTGATCTCTGCAAAGCCCTCATTGCTAGCTCATCCCATGCGACCAATATCGGAGATCCTCTAGGTCTTGTTGCCCAGTTGCTCCCTAACTTAACACACTATTTCAAGTGCTATCAGAACGAGTCCAAATCTCTGAGAAGGCATGTTAATGGCCGTTTACACTTTTCACTTTAAACTCAAAATTGAAATAAAAAAATTCGTTACAAATTTACTGCCCTGGTTAGCTAGTTTTAAAAGGCCTGGCTGGGTATTCAATTTGACAACCTATTTCACGTGATATGGGCTCCTGAGTTCTGAGTTCAAATCTCTTACATGTCAAATGGTCGCTTACAATATTCGCTCAAACTTAAAATTGAAATTCAAGAATTCGTAGCAAATTTACAGTACTGATTAAAAACTTCCAATTAGGCTAGTTGGATGAGAAATTTATCACCCTATTTCAGGTGCTAACGAAATCTGAGTCCAAAACTCTAGGAAGGCATTTCGAAGACCGTTTTCATTTTTCACTCAAACTCAAAATTCAAATTCAAAAAATTCTTAATAAATTTACAGTCCTAGTTAGAAAATTCCAATTAGGCTGGTTGGATGCTATCGAAACATGAGTGAAAATATTTGGGAAACCGTCAGTGAATGGACACGTATCTTTAGCTCCGTTCATCTTTATGTCAATTAGTCGTTGAAAAATGCGAGGTGCTACGGTGTGAGGGTATCAATTGCAGGCAGTTTACTCAAAATAGGCCTCAATGGGTGTTTATCGCAATGAATTTTTTTGATTCATCATCCATCTCCATCTACAAGAAGGCGTCGGACAGGCCTAGTTCACTGAACACTGTTGAATAATCGGTGGAAATACGTATACATCCGTCCTTTTTTACAGCTATCTTCAATGCTAAAAATGCTTTCATTTTGTTGCACATACCCAGTGAAGCCATGAAAGGCGACGGAAAATTTTGCTTTATTTCCTCAGCCATATTTATGATTGACTTTTGCTCTTTTTATTGCATATGCTCGCAATCGACACGCTTTATAGGTTCCGAGCACGTTCAAATTTAAATTTGCTGCGTGACATGTTCCAACGTCTTCTCGGTTAATTAATTGATCTCTGCAAAGCCCTCATTGCTAGCTCTTCCCATGCGACCAATATCGGAGATTCTCTTACCCAGTTGCTTCCTAACTTAGCACCCTATTTCAGGTGCTATCAAAACCTGAGTCCAAATCTCTGGGAAGGCATGTTAATGGCCGTTTACACTTTTCACTTTAAACTCAAAATTGAAATACAAAAATTCGTTACAAATTTACTGCCCTGGTTAACAAGTTTTAAAAGGCCTGGTTGGATGATCAATTTGACAACCTATTTCACGTGATATGGGGTCCGGAGTCCTGAGTTCAAATCTCTTACATGTCAAATGGTCGCTTACAATATTCGCTCAAACTTTAAATTGAACTTCAAAAATACGTAGCAAATTTACAGTCCTGATTAGGAAGTTCCTATTAGGCCAGTTGGATGAGCAATTTAACATCCTATTTCAGGTGTTAACGGAATCCTAGTCCAAACCTCTAGGAAGGCATTTCAATGACCGTTTTCATTTTTCTTTTTTCACTCAAACCCAAAATTAAAATTCAAAAAATTCTTAACAAATTTACAGTCCTAGTTAGAAATTCCATTTAGGCTGGTTGCATGCTATCGAAATATGAATATTTGGGAAAGCGTACGTCAATGGCCGTTTACAATTTTCACTCAAATTCAAAATTGACATAAAAAATTTCGCCACAAATTTACTGTCTTGGTTAGGAAGTTTCAATTAGGCCAGTTGGATGACCAATTTAAGGGAAGGCGTGTTAATGGCCGTTTACAAATTTCACTCAAATTAAAATTAAATTACAAAAATTCATAAAAAAATTGCTATTCTGCATAGGAAGTTCTAATTTGGCTGGTTGGATGAGCAATTTATCACCCTATTACAGATGCTATCACAACCTGAATTCGAACAACTAGGAAGGCGTGTTAATGGCCGCTAACAATTTTCATTCAAATTTAAAATTCAAATACAAAAATTCGTAACAAATTTACTATCCTAGTTAAAAACATTCAATTAGGCTGGTTGGATGTGCAATTCAACATTATATTTCCGGTGCTATCAGAATCTAAGTCTAAATCTCTGGGAAGGTATGTTAATGACCGTTTACATATTTCACTCAAACTCAAAATTAAAATTCAAAAATTCGTAACAAATTTACTGCCCTAGTTAGAAAGTTTCAATTAGGCTGATTGAATGAGCAATTTATCAGCCTATTTCAAGTGCTATTGGAACCTGAGTCCAAACAACTAAGAAGGCTCGTTAATGGCCGTTTACAGTTTTCGCTCAAATTTAAAATAAAAATACAAATATGCGTAACTAATTTGCTATGTTGGTTAGGAAGTTCTAATTAGGCTGGTTAGATAAGTAATTGAATGCTCTATTTAAGGCGCTGTCGGGGTCTGAGTCCAAATCTCTGGAAAGGTGTGGTAATGGCCGTTTTTAATTTTCACTCAAACTCAAAATTAAAATACAAAAATTGGTAACCAATTTACAGTTATGATTAGGAAGTTCCAATTAGGCTGGTTGGACGAGCAACTTAACACTTGAACACGCACTATTTCAGGTGTTAACGGATTTTGAGTCCAAACTTCTGGGAAGGCGTGTTAATGGTGGTTTACAATTTTTGCTTAAACTCAAAATTGCAGTACAAAAATTCGTAAAAATGTGCTATCCCGGTTAGGAAGTTCTAATAAGACTGGTTGGATGAGCAATTTAACACCCTATTTCAGGTGCTAACCCAATTTGAGTCAAAACCTCTAGGAAGGCGTGTTAATGGCCGTTTTCATTTTTCACTCAAACTCAAAATTAATATACAAAAATTCGTAACAAATTTACTATCGTAGTTAGAAAGCTCCAATTGGATGTGAAATAGGATGTACAACACCCTATGTTGAGTGCTATCGAAATATGAGTCCGGGAAGGCGTGTTAATGGCCTTTAATATTTTCACTCAAACTTAAAATTGAAATACAAGGATTCGTAACAAATTTACTATCCTAATGAGGAAATTCCATTTAGGCCAGTTGGATGAGCAATTTAACAACCTATTCCAGGTGATATCAGAACCTGAGTTCAAATCTCTGGGAAGGCGTGTTAATGGCCGTTTACATTTTTTTACTCAGACTCAAAATTGAAATACTAAAATTCGTAAAAAATTGCTATCCTGGCTAGGAAGGAAGTTATTATTTAGCTGGAGCAACCTATTTCAGGTGCTATCACAACATGAACCAAATATTTGGGAAAGCGTGTTAATTGGCGGTTTTAATTTTCACTCAAACTAAAAATTTAAATACAAAAATACGTGACAAATATAAAGTCCTGATTAGGAAGTTCTATTTAGACCAGATGGATGAGTAATTTAACAACCTATTTTTGGAACTATCAGAACCTGAGCCTCAATCTCTGGGAAGGCGTTTTAATGGCCGTTTACAATTTTCACTCAAACTCAAAATTGAAATACAAAAATTCGTAACAAGTTTACTGTCCTAGTTAGGAAGTTCTAATGAAGCTTGTTGGATGAGGAATTTAACACCCTATTTCAAGAAATATCGGAACCTGAGTCCAAACCACTGGGAAGGCGTGTTAATTACCTACCGGTTACAATTTTCGCTCAAACTTAAATTAGAAATACAAAAATTCGTAACAAATTTGCTGTCCTGGTTAGGAATTATTATATTTCCTGGTTGGATGAACAATTTAACACACTATTTCTGGTGATATCAGTACCTGAGTTCAAATCTCTGGGAAGGCATGTTAATGGCCGTTTACATATTTCATTCAAACTCAAAACTAAAATTAAAAAATTCGTAACAACTTTACTGTCTTAGTTAGAAAGTTCCAATTGGGCTGGTTGAATATTATCATAACTCTTGGTTTATTGGAATCCAGCCAGAGACAACTAAACGAGGTTTGCTTTCGAAGAGAGCCTATAACTTTTCGTTTTTCTTGACCGATATTCTATGATAAGGATTCACAATTATACAAATTCGGTACGTATCTAATTAAGAGTTTACTGCCTTCAAATCATTTAACGAAGATGCACATTTCCAAACTCTGCAATGACGAGGTTAGCAAAGGATTGATCTAAACCTAATTCAAGAACTCTAACTGTAGGTTTACCTAAACCAAATGCGTTGTAGCCCCTATAAATATTGCTCCAACGTATGCAAAATCACAACCCTCAGAAAACGAAGACCAAGTTGTCAAACGAAATTATTTTGAGTAATTTAGGCGTTATTGGAAAAGTATCATCGGACGAGTTGGATAGGCTTAAATTTAATTTTGCTTTCAAACTTTGATTTCATCATTTTTCATTACCTTCGTTGCCTTCACTAAAAAAAACTGCAAGAAAACACCCAAGAAAAATGTATCAACCTGTTTTGTTTAGTTGGTTTCTTATTCTTTCATATATTTAAGTACGATTTTATCTTAATAAATTCTGGCAAAAATAGGTATTATAAATTATAATAAGACATATTTTCCAGTAATTATTGTTATTATCAATGCCGCATATGATTTGTGCAAAAGATTATCATCCACCTCGAAATGATGGAGTAAGGCGTATTACTTATACGTATATGGGAATGTAAAACATTTTCTATTCGGCTATTATTAAACCAAGAGCAGATCGATTAACGACTTAATATAATAAAAGTCCTTAATCTTTAAACGTATACAAAGACCTAAGAAAATTACTTTGTAATAGCGAATACCGTAAACAAATAATTAATCCATCAGATTATAGTCCCGCAAGAAGAACGTCATTAATCATGCGCCATCCTACACCTAAAGGTTTGATTTAATAGAGGGCATTTTTTTTCTTTTTTTTTTAGAAAATCGCCGATTGATTAGATCACACACGCACAAAAATATCTTTACTTTTTCCAATATACGTATTCATATTACCTGTACAGTGTACATATTCACGCCTATTTATTGCAAATATTGCAAATAATAATTAATCGACGTATTACGTACAAAAACAACAACTAAACTTAAAGCATCATCTTAAGTATTCCAATTTATTATTTAAACGCCTTCGAACGAAGTGTAATACACTTTGAGAGTGTGCGCAATCTGCATCAACCAAATAATGCAATCCAATTTATTTTTGTAATTGCAAAGT
Source organism: Nephrotoma appendiculata (assembly GCA_947310385.1). Classification (NCBI taxonomy): domain Eukaryota; kingdom Metazoa; phylum Arthropoda; class Insecta; order Diptera; family Tipulidae; genus Nephrotoma; species Nephrotoma appendiculata. The sequence goes on from OX371223.1 coordinate 293,063,806, forward strand.
ACCCAAGACTCGCTTACATCCAAGATAAATATTTTGTTAAATTTTAATTATTTTATAACCGCGCATATTCCTATGTGTATTGTTTAATACAAGTACATTTACTTGTAAATGCAAAATATTTTACGGCTACGAGTACAAGACGAAATAATGTTAAGTCTCTAGGTAAGATTTTTTTTCTTTTTGTACGCACGTCTTGATACATTTTATAGCTAATAAACTATTCAAGGAAGATATGAAAAACTGTTTTGATTAACAGTATATCGGCCAGGTGGTGTAATTTTGATTTTTTGACTTTTTTTGCAAAGTGGTGTGGAGAGGATGGATGACGGGTTGAGACTAGCGATTGGGTCGCGAATTCTTGGATCGACAAATCTCGGGAATTTTTTCTACTTTTGCATTCCGCATTTCCCGGGAAGTTTATTTATTTTTCTCGAGATCTTTTCTCTCACTAAATTTACCACATTTTTCATTAAACGATCCGTTAAATTCTCCTCATTTTTCGCTAAGATCGCCACATTAACTTTCCACTAAACATACAAATATTCCATTTAAATTAGAAAAATGACTTAACAGTTTTCGGATATTAAAATAAAATCGTAAAAGTATTAATTTGAATAGTTTTTGAAAATAAAAAAGGGGATCGGCTCAAAATCCTGAATCACAAAAGACCGAATTATCAAAATCTCGACAAAAAAAATCCTGACTTTCAAAATCCCGACTTTCAAAATTACCACTTTTAAAACCCCGACTTGTCAAATCCCGACTTATAAAATCCCGATTTTGCTAAAACTTTAAAAATCCCAACAAAAGTCGGGATTTTGTTAAATATATTAAACATTCAATTTTGTTTTTTATAGCTAAAAAATCAAAATTGAATATTTAATATTTTTATAACTACCTATTAGAGTGTCATTAATAGATTCTATATAGTCCGGTCCTACGTGCTACATGGAGTGCGACATGTTTGCTGATCTCGGTTCCTACGTTCCCCGAAGTTCAAATCTAAAACCCTTTGGAGGGCTCGGTCGCTGCTCTCCCCCGCGTGCCCGTAAGAGTAATCCTCTAATATAATTGCATTTCAAAATGCCGGCCTCGGGTTTTTGAAAATCGGGATTTTAAAAGTCGGAATTTTGATTTCGGAATTTTGAAAATCGGGAAAACAAGCCCAATGGGTTGGGAAAGAAGACCAATCTAAATTATAATCGATTTCGTAAACAAATGTTAAACTTAAATTTTGCAAGGTGCAACTTATTAAAATTACAAATTAAATTACGTCTGTTTGAGGTCTAACCTCAAAAAATCTTGTTTTTTGATCTTACTCAGTTAGTTAAATTACGTCTAACATGATTCTTCAAAATTAACAAATAATTTGTTAATAGCCCCAATATTAAAAATGACCGAAACACATATAGTGATTGCTGAAAATATTTTAAATCAGCTGCAGATAAAATCGGAGTGAAGTTTCTGCCAAAATAACAAAATATACACTGTGACCTATAAGTACTTAGAATTGAAAAAACACTCAAATATTGAACTTTCATAATAATATCTGAAATTTTTTAATAAACACAAATATTATTACACTATAAGTAGAAAACATTTAAGTTTTGTGCAAAGTTTTGAGTGAATTTTATAAAATGAAATTTTTTACAACAAAACACACTTCGAATCGCACAGAGATGATCGAAGTGTATCTGAACTTGTAATTGATGTAAGAAACAAATCTTATTTATCCACATGCTCGGAAATCTCTGACATTTTTGTTATTCGAGACAGAACATCATTGAGTGTAATATGAAAATTCATAAACATTTGAAATTATTTATCGCGGCTCCGACGGATCGCACAGAGATGATCGAAGTGTATCTGAACTTGTAATTGATGTAAGAAACAAATCTTATTTATCCACATGCTCGGAAATCTCTGACATTTTTGTTATTCGAGACAGAACATCATTGAGTGTAATATGAAAATTCATAAACATTTGAAATTATTTATCGCGGCTCCGACGGATCGCACAGAGATGATCGAAGTGTATCTGAACTAGTAATTGATGTAAGAAACAAATCTTATTTATCCACATGCTCGGAAATCTCTGACATTTTTGTTATTCGAGACAGAACATCATTGAGTGTAATATGAAAATTCATAAACATTTGAAATTATTTATCGCGGCTCCGACGGATCGCACAGAGATGATCGAAGTGTATCTGAACTTGTAATTGATGTAAGAAACAAATCTTATTTATCCACATGCTCGGAAATCTCTGACATTTTTGTTATTCGAGACAGAACATCATTGAGTGTAATATGAAAATTCATAAACATTTGAAATTATTTATCGCGGCTCCGACGGATCGCACAGAGATGATCGAAGTGTATCTGAACTAGTAATTGATGTAAGAAACAAATCTTATTTATCCACATGCTCGGAAATCTCTGAGATTTTTGTTACTCGAGAGAGAACATCATTGAGTGGAATATGAAAATTCTTAAACATTTGAAATTATTTATCTCAGCCCCTACGGATCGGACAGAGATGATCGAAGTGGTTCTTAATTAGTAATTGATGTAAGAAACAAATCTTATTTATCCACATGCTCGGAAATCTCTGAGATTTTTGTTATTCGAGATGGTCGCTGCTCTCCCCCGCGTGCCCGTAAGAGTAATCCTCTAATATAATTGCATTTCAAAATGCCGGCCTCGGGTTTTTGAAAATCGGGATTTTAAAAGTCGGAATTTTGATTTCGGAATTTTGAAAATCGGGAAAACAAGCCCAATGGGTTGGGAAAGAAGACCAATCTAAATTATAATCGATTTCGTAAACAAATGTTTAACTTAAATTTTGCAAGGTGCAACTTATTAAAATTACAAATTAAATTACGTCTGTTTGAGGTCTAACCTCAAAAATTCTTGTTTTTTGATCTTACTCAGTTAGTTAAACTACGTCTAACATGATTTTTCAAAATTAACAAATAATTTGTTTATAGCCCCAATATTAAAAATGACCGAAACACATATAGTGATTGCTGGAAATATTTTAAATCAGCTGCAGATCAGCTGCAAACATACAGCCGATTGCATTATATCTAAAAAAAAAATTGTCATGCAAATGTATTTCAACTTCAAATCGTACGAAGCCCGAACAGGAACACGCAAAAATAAACATTTTTTTCGAAAAAGAAAACACCATTAAAAGAAATAGTGTCGGGACTAGTTGTGTATGATACCATCCCTATTTACAAAATTTCCACTTGTGCTTTCATACGAAGCACCTTGAAACTACAAGGCCATCAATCCCTAAATATCCAACCGATATAATGAATCTAGCTTATAAATTTTACTATTAAATCATACAAGACACTATTAACAAAATCAATGTATAAAGGCCGACGGTGTTAAAATTTCGTTGTCCATGGGTGAGTGGACCAGTTTTCGCAATCGGCTTTATTTGAACTAAATTAAATTCATTTAATATAAGTATTGTGAATGAAGTTATTGCTACTATAAGCGATGTAGCGTCTGTTATGGTGAAGCTTTGAGCATTATCACCAGCATATTTGTCATTAAAATATTTTTGAAAAATCGGAAAATGTCTTTTGTTTAGAATATGAAAGCTCTTTAGATTCTCAAAGGCTAATGATGACCAAAACTGTTTTCCACATGGAATCGAATCGGACATATTGTACGTAAAAGTTTCGAATTAACACACACTCACACACACACAACATAAATAGAACAATAATGAAGATGAGCAAAACACAGGACGCATCCCAAGTAACAATTTGACCAGTTGTCAAAACGTTGTACCATCTAAAATTTACAGCACTTTAGTTATAATAACTCTTAAAATAATAACAAACAACATGAATTTGTTGGTTTGTCAACGTAATGCCAGCAAAAATGGTAATTGTCATTTGCCTGGCAATATGTTATAGCAACGTCAGACAGTAAACTCGTTATAAATGGTAAATTAATTACAAGGCATCATTTTAATTTAGTGACTTCGGTCCCCAAATAGCAAAAACGTCATATTTGCAGTTTTGCTGTACTTAACACAAAGTAGTTACATAAGAAAAAGTAATGCAATAATAGCAAACATGTTTTAGATGCAATTCCTCTGGTTAGAAAGCAATATAGTTAAGGGTATAAGTTTCAAAATAACACAAAAAGGCAGAAATAACTAACGAGCTATTATTTTGAACATTATTGTAACAATAATAATTTGTGTAAAAATTATAGCAATTCTCATTCTTTTATAATTGTCATTTTATTTATATGTTTTCCATATTCATACTTCAATAATAAATGTCATTATATATTTATGAAATATTGACAGGGATAATATGATTTTTCTCATCATTTCTTATCGTAAAACTATGTGGCAAAAAGTTTTGTCGATCAGTTATTAAAAGTAGCTCAGAAAAGAAAAACGCGACCTAAAATTATTTGATATTAAAAATAAAATCAAAATCAAAAATTATTTTGAAAAATTTATTTTTTCTGAAAAAAAGTTCAAATCTGTTAAAAAGCATGTGGTAACTAACCAAAAGCATGAAATTGGTGTTTTTTACAATAATTGCATGTGATAAACTGGGTTTTGTGGAAGTTTTTCTACTAGATAAATGATGCAGCCATTTTTGTGCACAGAAATACAAAATTAAAAGATGGCTTTACTATATGTAACAGCTATATAACTTTTCAGATAACGAGTTTAATTATTTATGGTAAATTTAATATTATCACAGCTAAAGTGTAATAAGGATTTACGAAAATGCTGCTCAAATATAGTAAACGTTTTAAATAACTAATCAGCTTTTAGATGAGGAAATTAGTAATCATAAAGCATTTGCTGTGTGCTAAGCGTTTTATAACTGTAGGACTTTGCATGGAGTAATTATTTACGTTAACCCTATATTAGCCATGTTTACAAATTACCATATTTACAAATTTACAATTCACGATTTTAATTAAAAAACTGGCATTGGCAGCTAAGTTTAAATTTTATTTGTATTTACAATCTAAACAAAATTACATAATGAAAAACTTTACATTCAGAGGATTATTTGAGACAATATTAAAAATGAAACAGATTGCGATCCTGCCTCCGAAAAAAAAAGGATTAAATATTTGTTTGTCGCTTAAATTAAAAAAAATGCAATCCAGTTCCATTAAAATATTGAAAAATACTTATATAATATATAAATAAGCTCAATAATTCAAATTTCGTCTCTTTTTTCAGCCATATTTATTTACATTTTATTTATGCGAGTGAGCTGTCAAATTTTCCTAACATTTTGAAACCACTGTACCTGGTGGAAGGTTAACAACAAGGTTGTAGTTATAGAATTTGCTGTGTGATAAACATTTTAGTTGTGTTTTAAACCATTTTGCTTTGAGTTAAGCGATTTCGTTTTTTTATCCATATTTAGTTTACTAATACTTTCACTGCGTGTTAAGCGGTTTCGCTATTTGTTAAGTAATTGTGATTTGAAATAAGCAGTGTTTCTTTTATAAGTTTGACATACCACTGTACAATACAACTGTACTTCTGAAAGTATGTATCGGTTGGAAGAAGGAACTACTTCCGAAGAGGGAAATAATTCCGAAATAATTCCGTTTTTGGAAAGTGGTTGTAGTTCCTCTACAAGAGGTTTCAATAATTTGGAACTGAACCAGGCTCACTATCTTCACAGTAAAGCCCTACCACCATTGGAACAAAATTATCAATTTCATGTATTGCAACAAAAATTGGCCAATTGTATTTTTGAGCTTCTGTAAATTGAGATACCATCAATACAGGTAAACCTCGCTTAACGAAGGGGTTCGGTTCCTGGAAATGCTTCGTTAAGCGAGGATTCGGTAATCGAGGTATCAAATTATATGATTTTATATGAAAAATTGTTAGTTTGGTTCCCGCAGTGCAAATTTAATAAAAAAAATGTTTTCAGTACAAAAATTCAGTTTTATTTCGAATAAAATAAATAATAATAGTCGCAAAATAAAAAAATTGAAAGCATATCATAAAAAAGAAAACACTTATAGGGCCCATACACGACACAATCATGCATGTGCAATCGTATGATTGTGCATGCTGATTGACAGTGGTATAGTATTGATTGAGTGATTGCACATGGTGATTGTGTGATTTTCAAATTTTTGGATATTTTCTTGTTTGTGCATGCAAAACTGCGTCGTGTATGTGTAATTTGCTCAGTCTAATGTTTTAACTCTTCTGTGTCGTATTACAGTAAATATGGCATAGTTAATAAAAAATAAAGAATTTAAGATCCTCGGATGTTTTTCCACTTGCTAGAATTTCGAATGTCCATTTTCACTACGTTTTTATACCATTCTTTCATCGAAATTTGTCTATTTCTGTTTTATTTCTTATTTTTTCGAATTGCTAGTCCAATTAAAATCGCAACGCAAGCTTCTTCATACATATTTTAAAACTGATAAATGTGAAAAATGCATGTATCGTGACTCATGAGTGTAAAAATCATGAAATCACACGATTGCACACGCATGATTGTATCGTGTATGGATATAATGCTTAAATTATTATTTAACAAAATTATCGATTGTAAGTTGTTTTTTTTCTCGAACTCGTCTAACATTTGTTTATAATTTGGATTGCAGGAATCACAATGCTACTTCTGTTTTCATATGGATGATTATTCCTGATAATCTCATAAGTTACATCCATTTTGGAAAAAAATTCATTCAGAGTGTGGCGGTATAAATTTTTTTGTGGCTCTTCATATTCTGTTGATAATTTAGAACAAGATTCTCGATTCACAAATCTCGAATGCCTTCTTCGTCCACTCCTTCAATACCGGCTTGCGTTGCCATTACCACAAAAATTAAGTAAAAGAGACGGTTTTTTTTATTTTTTGTTAATTTTTTATTCGTTATTCCGAGGTATGTATTCGTTAAGTGAGGTTTTTGTATCAAAAATTGATATTCGTAGATCCAAGCTTTCGTTAAGCGAAGGTTCGTTAAGCGAGGTTTACCAGTATTTATATTTAACCCTGATTTACATTGGGCGGTCTAAGGATTTAAAATATAATTGTAAGCCAACTTTCACTTGGCAGTTTTTGCAATTGTTTATTTTTTAAAGAGTAGTTATAAATATATAAAAGCTATTTCAATTCAGTTTGTGTTATATTAAAATGTATTGCCGATCTCTTTATTTTTTTGCACAAAATCTTCTTCTTCGCCTTCGCTTTCATTTAAATAATATTCGGATTCAATTTCATCATTATTATAACATTCAGAATCTGACATAATTTGTGATTGAGGTAATATACGCTGTGACGGTTGAAATGAAATAAGATGCTCTGCAGCAGCAGTTAAATTGTCATCAACAACTTGATCTAAAAATTTGTTTATTATATACATACATATAAGAGTTCAGTATGAATTTAAATTAATTACAAAGTTTATCTACATTAATAAGTCACGCGTATGTGGTGATATTGTTGCTGTTGTTTCTCTTGAAGCCACTTAAAGAGGAACCAAATCATTGGACGTAAACGCAGCAACTTTAATATTACTATTAGCGGAAAAAATAATATATTTCAGTGGTTTTGCATTGCACGTAAAATTAAGAAGATCGACATACCTGTTACTTTTTTCATGTGGTTGTTTGTGACTTTTGCTTTTCTATAAAATGTGGTGTTGTTTTTGTATTTTTTTGATGTTCTAAAATAAGTATACAAATTTTTGTACGCCATTATATTCGCCAAGTATAACAAAGACACAACACCTTATTTGATTATAAACCATAAATGTCAAAACTAGGTTATTATAGATGTCGTCAGTCAACCAAACCAGTTTGACTAGCACAGCAACAATGCTTTCCTCCCGACATTTTTCTTTGCGGCATATAGCAATAACCCTTCTACAATGCCTTTATACCTACTTATTTTATCGCAGCAAAATTGCTTTTGTCCCGATTTTTTTGCTTTATGGTGTGTAACAAAATCGCTGCTGCAATGTCTTATAAACTTTCTTAAGCTAATTAGCTATTTTTTTCACTGCAACAACGTTTTCAAAAGTTATTAAACAACTATTTACCATTTATAACTAATTTGTGTAATTTTTCGAATTTCGCGACGTTGTAAGAGCCCTGGTTTTGCTGTCTAGGACAATTTACCTATCGAATTGTTACTTGGGATATATGCGTCGTCGTACTTTTGAATGTAAGTAATAGATTATAGTTTCTATATTGGTTTACAAATTCTCTTGAATTTTTTTTTTGGTTAAGGGGAAGTACCGAATTGTTAGTTTTGTGTGGTTTTTCTGTGTGTGATACGTAACAAGAAATAGATCAGGCCATAAATATATTAATAACCACCACGAAGCAAAACTTTTTTCAACACAACAACCAGTTCTACAACCAGCAAGAAGACCTACCAATGGGGAATTCTCTATTAAGAACACTAGCCGAAATATTCACATCAAACTTCAAGCAAAAACATGTATTCAACAAAAAGAATAGCCTCAAAACAACATCATTTTTTTCTAAAAGAAAAAGAAAGTATTGATTATCCAATGGATTTAATATCCTTTTAATATCAATTAATACCCCCCTTTTTCATGCATGCACACATCACCCATTCACCTACTCACACAATTGCAGTATGCAAGCTGCACATTGCAAGCTCCTTCTCAACCTGTAAACTGACATGGACGGTGAGTCAGCGCTGAATTCTGCACTCCAACAGAAGGTCATAGTTGTGTTTATTAACATCACTCATCGTAATCAATGATTCGAACCCAGTACCTCCCGGTTCAAGTTCTTGGTGCCGCTTTACTAGTATCGATACGTCGTTGACATCATCACACATGCACCACAGTGGAATGTAACAGTGGTATATCAAAAGCAATATACATATATATTTCAGATACAGGCATATACCAACTAAAATGTAACGAATGCAAGGCGTTCTACATCGGGCAAACAAGTCGGAGTTTTATTACACGCTTTAAAGAACTCGTAAACGTTGTGGGAGAACCATAACACGGTCCAAATGAACAGAACATCTGAATCACCAACAGCACTGAGCACAGGTATACAGGATATGACAGCAATTTAAAGATGAAAAAAGGCGATAAAACGAATAGAATAGAGGAGTATAAAATATATCAACACAGGAACAACCCACAATTTTTGAATGATCGGATACCGTACAACCAAAGAGTATGAAATTTTACAAAGAGTACCGAAGCAGAAGAAAAAATTTCATCAAACAAAATGCATGGGTTATGCAATTTAATTGCATTAAAAACACATTTATACATTTTTATTTAAAGTAATTTTTGTCGTTTTCTATAAATAGTCACGAGTATGACAATATTCAATACAAAAAAAATAAAAAATTGTTGCGTAAGTGTATTGTATAACCGATTTAAATTGCGTAACCCATGCATTTTTTGATTAAATTTTTTCCTCTGCTTCGTTACTCTGTGTAAATTTTCATACTGTTTGGTACAACGAAATTTACCAATGGGCGAAGTGAATAAAACAAGTATTTACTTCAAAGTTTTTACTTTTAAGTAAAAGTAAATGACCAGATTTGTATGAATAATCTTTTACTTTTACTTAAAAGTATCAACTGGGAAATATTCAAAGTATTTACTTTTTAGACATTTTAATACTTAAAGGTGTCGTAGTATTAACTTTGAAGAAATTTAATCTCTAAAATATTGTGATTGAAGTGTCATACCAGCACAACATAATTTATTATTATTATTATTATTACAAATATAGTGATAATTTGCATATATAAAAATAATTGCTTATGTATAAAAATGGATAGATTCGAAGTGGATTTTGTAAAAGAGAAATGCGTCCTAAAAAACAATTAAATTCTGCTAAGTAAATCACAACTTCCGAACATAAAAAAGGCAAAGGAAGAGGCAATGGTGAAAATGATCGATGATTCAAATCCTCAACGTGCCTGTATCGAGGGCTCCAATAACGATCGGAATCTTAAACATTTTCAACCATAGATCTTTAGCGGGAATCATTTCTCGATCAGTTTTGGCGAATACTACAAATTCATGTGATTTTGCAATCGCACGTTATCTAGGACTTGAGGAAATATTTAGTCTAAAGTTCTAGGACTCCACCTCTTCGCCTACTCCATCTTGAAAACCCGTATCACTCAAGCAGCGTAAAAATATTTCCATTTTTTATTTTTTGTTTATTTTACTCCCTCGCGCTTCATTTGGTAAACCGTTACATATTTTCTAATATATCTATTTTCTGTCTAAACCAGCGGTTCTCAAATTTTTTGAGCTGCGGAGACAAAGACTTAATAATTTACACGGAACCTGCTCGAATCTTTGTGTAATTTTCAAGCTTTTCATTCTGCTCATCTGGAAAATATTGTTTAACTGAGTTAAGAATATCATCCAAATCTTGACGAATTTTATCACACAACATAAAATAGTCACTTTCTTCAATGTCCCCATTAATTTCATCGAAAAATTCTTGTGTAGGGAAGCTATCTAGGTCACAAGCGCGAATGCAAATGATCCAAAACTCCAATTTTATGTTAAAGGCTTGAATCTTATCATTGACTGTGAACACTGTTAAAACTGTTTTCCGTGAAGTGCCAAATTCACTTTGTTTAGCTTTGAGAATATATCGGCGAGGTATCCAAATCGAAACAACCATTGTTAGTCTTTCTTGTAAATCCATTCTGTTTACCATGAAAAAAGTGCCTAATTCCGAACGGAGCTCGAATAGTCGAACAAGACATGTTTCAAAGACATTAGTATTGCTTGGAGGTTTCGAATGCAATGGCTGCTGGTGCAGTTTGTTGCGAATTTCTTGATTTTAGCAACAGCGCAAGCGATTTCTCCTACTCTTGCCTCTGCACCATCCGTGCAGATATCAACACAGTTTTTCCGATCTAAACCATTAGTCTTAAAAAATCATTCACGACTTTAAATATTTTGCCACCAGTTGTATTATTTGGCAATGGTTCACACAAAAAAGATCCTCTTAAAGCAAATTAATATACTGATATCGGACAAAACCAAGCAAGATTGCAAGTCCAGCTGTGCTCTCGTCCATTTGCAGAGAAAACTTATAATTTTTCAGGCGAAATATCAATTAAGACGTTAGCTGCTAAATCTTTAATTCGACGAGCTACCGTGTCAGTGGATAGCGGCACATTAGTGATTTCTTTTGCCGCCTTTTCATCGAACGTACATTTAGCTATATCGACTGCACAAGGCTTGACCAATGTCTTAGCTATTGTATGAGTTTCTCTTTCCAGTGTAATACTATAACTAACGATATAGGATACTTCAGTGACCTTTTCATTTCTAGTTTTAAAAGTGGAAACAAATAGGCTTTGGCTGTCATATAGTATGTCATAGTATGAGAATTTGCTTTTCCTTTTTCTTTAAAATTTCTAACTCTTAATAAATTACTCATTTTTACCATTAAAAGTTGCTATCTACTTTACTTGTATTTTTAAAGTGTTGAAATGTCATGTAAAAGTAGAAGGTAGTCTTTATACACATAATTTTAAGTAAATGCTGGGAAATTTTTAGTTAAATTAGTAAGTACTTGCTTTAAACTTTGCTAGTAAGTTTTATTCACTAACTCGGTAGTATTTACTTGAAAAAAGTATTTACTTTTTTTTATTCACTTCACCCAATATATAAAGGAAAATTTGTTAACCAAAATTAGAATATACAAATATGTAGGTGACGAATAGCTGACATAAAGAAAACACTTCATTTTTTATTTAAATTTAAAAATTGAATTTATTTTATTTGAATAACTGATTCTGAAATAAATGAAAGCGATGGAAGCAGTAAATCTGAACCATTTTCTGACAGAGGTAGGGAATATTTTTGATCAAATCTGGGAAGTACTAATAATGAATCAATATCAATTGAGGTAGGAGGCTCAGAAATAATTGAAGATGATAATGGAGAACCAATAAATACCGATGAGTCTGAAAAGATGAAGATTGGACTGATTTAGAATATTGAACTAAAGCTTTTCGAATTTATCAGTCTAGAAGAAATTAAAGTACAATTGGAGAGTAATGTGTCACCAGAAAAAAATTTCTCTCTATTTTTTGATGAAAGTTTGCTTTTAAAAATAACAGAATGGGTCAACTTACGGGCTGCAACTAATTTACAATCTGGAAAATTAAAAACCAAATCAAATTTGTTGAAATGGAAACCTTTATGTATTCCAGAAATCAAGCGATTTCTTGGATTGTGTATTATAATTACCACACTATTGGAGCAAAAACGAAATGTATCCTCATCCATTTTTTGGAAAAACTATGAGCAGAAATCGGTTTGAAAATACTCTGCGGTGTTTGTGTTTTACAATACCGAGAAAAATGACATAAGCCATAGACTTCAGAAAATTTCGAACGTTTCCGATCATATACTTGCCAACACAAAAAAGTGTATTATCCTGCACAACACCAGCATTGGATGAAGCAATGATGTTGTGGCATGGGCGGCTATCTTTTCGGCCATACATTTCCAATAATAGGCATAAATATGAAATTAAGTTTTACGAACTTTGTACGCACGATGGGTTCTTCCTAAATATGTTGATTTATAGTGGTCAGAATACCGTGGAACCTCGAGTCGAAGGTCATGTTTTCAGTGTTGTTAAAGAGCTAATGAAAGATTACGTTGGAAAATGTCACATATTATACATAGTTATCCATTAAAGTAGTGTTATTTTGGCAGAACATCTCTTTGAGCAACGTACACATTTATGCGGAACTTTGAGAGTCAACCGAAAACAAAATCCGCCAGATGTAATTACCAAAAACCTTAAAAAAATGAAGCTATTTGGAGACGAAGAAATAACATAACTGTGCAGAAATGGAAAGATAAACGGTATGTCTTGATGATATCTTCTTTGCATAAAGCTGGAATGACGGAATATATAAATAAAAGGGGAATTACATCACAAAAAACCCATATTGGTTGAAGATTACATTAAACTCATGTCAGGTGTAGACCGCAACGACCAGATGACATCTTATTACCCCACACCGAGAAGGAGTTTGCGATGGTGCATAAAAGTTTTCTTCCATATACTTGATATTTCAGTATGGAACAGCAATTGGTTATTGAACAAACATAAAGGAAGTAAAACATCATATTTAAGCTTTTGTAAAATGCTGGCAATATCTTTATTGAATACACAAGATTTTTCTGATGTATCGTGTTCATCAAACACTAAATCCTTCTAGCTCACAATCGAAAAAAAATACACACGAAACATATTTACAACACTTTGCAATCCGTGTTGATAAGCGTAAAAAGTGCCGACAATGTGCGAAGCAGAAAAAAAAGTACTGATACTCATTTTATTTGTGGATAGCATGTGTCAGCCTATCGGATTATGTGTAGACCCATGCTTTAAATTGTGGGATAATTCAACAACACAATTCAATAATTTGCATTATTTTAAATTTTATGTTTGTTTCTTTTTGCAATTATTTAATTATCCAGTGGTTTTTTTATCTATTTTTATATTTTTTGTCAAGGAACTGTTATTTGATTTTTAGTTTATGTATATTGAAAAATAATATGTATATGTGAGAATAAAATAATTACAAAAACAACCCTTTCAACTTTCTTTTATAACGACGCATATGCGCGTCCACAAACCCCACAAAACACATAAATAAAACATTTATTCTACCATTAGGCTTCAATTAGCTCATTTCTTGCAAATTAAGTATGTGGTTTTTGGCTATCCCTAGCATAAGCACCTCGGTCGTGAACGTGTTAAGGTCTCCTGTGAAAAAATCTGTTTTATAAAACAACGTAACATAAATTGAAAAATTTGGATTGCACTTAATATTGGATTGTAAAACTCGCTGGAGTAGAATGGCAAAAATGATCGAACGGTTTTTAAGAATACTAGATCCGGTTTTAAAATCGTTAGAAGAGCTAAATTTACGAGGTATGTGAATTAGCGACGACACGACCAAAGCCAAAAAAAAATTTAGAAGTTTTAAATCTTATTCAAACTGACGTGGAACCTCTATCACGCCTTGATGCAAGCTTAATTAGAATTTCTTTTTGAAACGCGACAAGAAAAAAATTCTGGTATTCATGAACTATTAATCGAATTAAAATTACAATCTGTGAAACGCCATAATTCCCCACTAATTTTTCTACTAAAATTTTTGAATAACCACAATAGAGTAAAGCCAAATCAATGTTCTTTGAGAAGTGCTGATGAATTCTTTCAATCTACATCAATGATCAAAATCGTATGGATAATGAAAAATTTAAAATCCAGAACTTAAAAGATAAACTGGAGGAAGCAATAAAAAGATATACGGCCACGGTTTCATAAGCAAGACAATAAATCAAGCCCCTGACGATTGGTAAGGAAATTAATTTATATAAATTAATTGGGGCAATTAACGCCAAATTTAAAGATGCTGAAAGATGCTTGGTTACCATAAAACCGACATCAGCCCAAAATGAGCGCAACTTTCCTTTAGGATTCAACCTACTTAACAAAAATAGAACAAGATTGTCTGATAAAGTAGTGGACGTATTCTGCTTTTGAAAATCGCAATTTCATAAAAAACAAAAAATTACAGTAACTTTTATCCGCATATTTATAATTTTTTAAAAAGATTTATATTATGGAGTTTTTATTAAATATTGAATTTGAAAATTTGATTTTGTAATAATGAAATACACCCACCGAAATTTCTATAAGAACAGTTGTAAAATTATATGAAATGAAATGAAGGTCGCTTTTTTATTTTTTTTTTATTTTGTCTGTTTGATTCAACTAGTAAAACAAAATATTTTTGTTTCTTTTCATTATTCTTGTTGATCAGTAGCCCTGTTCCTATGTGTGATGCGAGGGCGGGTGTACAGAATTCATATTTAATTTCAAATAAGAATCGTACGAATCTGATTCAATTCAAATATGAATTTTCCATTTTTTTTTTCGTATCGTGTTCAGAAATAGGGCTGCGTCCTGCAGTATTACAAATAACACTGTTCGATCGGTGTACAGTGAAGTGATTTTTAAACCCTGGTATATATGAATGTGTGCATATGCATGTGTGTAGGTATATGCGTATATGTGTGCATGTTTGATTGTTTTCACCTATTAATAATCATTTTAATATTTTAAAAATTAATTTGATATATTATTATATTAACATTATTTTATGTATATGTTTATGATTAATTGTTTTAATTTGTAATACACCCAAGCCTGTGTTTACACGGTAGATTATTCCAAATAATATTTTGTTAAAAAAACCATATATAAAAATCGAAACAATGTAATTGTTGGATCTTATTAGATTAATAAATTTACCAAAAGTATAAAAAATAAATAATGAACAAAAAAGATCACAAATTCAGGAACTGGGAAATATAAGATTTAATTTTTATTTCATTTTAATCCGATTCATTTTCGGATAGTACGTGCATTCGTTTGTGCCGAGTTTGTGTGAGATTGACAATTTTATCCGTAACAGATTGATTTACTTTTACATCAAATTCTGTAATATTTCGCTGTGTACCTGTTTTTCATAGCTAATTATAAAGTTCTTTGTAGCGACTCATACAAGAATTTAAATCCAATTTAAATTTGGTGGATGTTTCAGTCATTGGATCACCCAGCATGAAATGATTTCCTAATTTATTTACCAACGGAGACCTTCAAGAATTAAACTGGTAGATAAAGTTATTGGTTCATGCTCGTCGCTGCTGTAGTTTACGTTGATTGTTTATTATGCTATTTCTAACAACTCTATATCATTAAGCAATCTGTCGGCAATTACTTCATTTTTAGCGTCGGCAGTTGGTTGTGAAGGATTTCACTATTCGATTGCAAGGTCCCTCACGGCCGGCTGCTTGTGCTGAGTTGATTATTTCCGTGTATACTTCATTTACCACATTTGATTGAACAGTATCTACAATTTTAACACAATCGGGACAAACGTTCTTCCAGCAAGCATTCAAAGTACGAGTAGATGACCCTATTTCAGGCACGGAGAAAAATGCATATTTTATACAGTCCAGGATTGAATTTTTTTTCCACACGCCATAACAGTTAGCGATTCTTCCTCATCCATTTTATTTGAATATATTTAAATTATCGTCTTACATAATATACTTTAAAAGTTGCAATTATTCCCTAGTCGAGTGGCTACAGAAGAGAAGCTGTATTGGGTAGCAAGAAGACGACTTTTACAATTAAAAGGCATGCCTTTTTATGACCTCCGGAATAAAGTATTTGTTGAATCACTCATTGAATACTGACTCCGTAATCCAGGGTTTCTTATTTGCCATCCAATGAACTAGAATGACTATTTTATTTTTGTTGACCGTGTTATTTCAAAATCGTGCAAAAAAACACCGTGGAGGAACAGGTTTGGGTGTATGTGTAAATATTCAAGACTTTTTTGTAGTTTGATTTAAAGAGATGAGACCTCATATGTGTTACGGCATGGCAAAGGGAAATTGGTTTTTAATTTTTTATTTCCATTTGTAATCACAATTAAATCTTTGATGTGATATCCTTCGGCCTTTTAATGTTAACTGTTTTTTATATTGTTTACTGCTGCTACACTATTTTCTCTAAAATAATTTATCTGGCGCAACAATATTTCTCGAAACGGGTTCGCAATTGCATGGGAATGACGTATCGTGGCGAGAGATTCGGAATGGGTGGGTGGGATCGTGGATTTTCGGGACGCAGTTGGAGCGTCCTTGCTCTCATCTTTGCGATTGGATGGTTTGTTTTTTTGATGGAAGTTTTCTTAAAGCAGGCTAAGTTTTGAGGGGATTTCTATCGAAGGGGTAGATTGTTTGATTGCGGGAATGGGAGTGGGGACGTTTTGGCTGTGTCTTGGGGGTTTGCGGTTTTGGACTTGCTCATTCTGAGTTTCTCTCCGACGTTATACAAATATCGATTGATTTGAGTTCTAAATCAACGACTTCCTCATGCATCAATTATGTAAAAGCCTTTCGAGTGGTCCTAACTTCCGTTAGTACCGTCACCCCACGTAAATCATGATATTTTTGTTTGATTGAGATGTGCGGAATTGTTGCGTAATCTGTTTCTAGACAGTATACTGCGAAAGATGCATAACATAACTTTTGGGCTGAATTGGAATTCTAGTAAATAGCAATTCTAGCAATTAGCATTAGTTTTGGTGAAGCTGAGTTTGGCTGAGTCATCTCTCAACGGGTTGTCTTGACGGGTAAGTAGAGGAATAGGATAATTCCTTGGCCGATTGTTTTCGGATTTATTTTGTAGAAACATCCAGCACTTCATCTAGGATTTATGTTGAAATCCCGGTTCAGCTCAACAACCAGATCCAAACAAGATTAGTTGAGAAATTGCTTAGCACGGCCGAATCCAGAACTTCTCTAAAATCTATTTTTCAATTCACATGTAATTCAGCTTACCTGATTTGGCAATAATTGGACGTGATACGGCCAAGTTCCCTGCAGAATGGTCAAATTTTGGAACTTTATCAAAAGACACGTTAAAATCCCAATACAAGTTGATTCTAGTTTATTATAATCTTAGCCCAGCTCTACAAGTTGAACTGGAATCATTTCGGTTGCGAAACGCCCTGGTTCCATTCATTATAGCTGAATCCCAAAATTTTGTCAAATTCGGCTTTGCACCCCGAATTTGATCATCATTTGTTTAGAGTTGG
This sequence comes from Nephrotoma appendiculata, assembly GCA_947310385.1. Lineage (NCBI taxonomy): Eukaryota > Metazoa > Arthropoda > Insecta > Diptera > Tipulidae > Nephrotoma > Nephrotoma appendiculata. The sequence goes on from OX371223.1 coordinate 293,081,532, forward strand.
CCTAGTTTCATTTGAACATTATGCTAGAGTGGCAATCCAATTATATATACCATATTTGATAGTTATTGGTAATGATAAAGTTCCATTGAGCATGGTATAAATTTCCGGTGCAGTATAACTATACTTGGTAATTAATCGAATATTCTTTGGTGAACAAAATTAATAAAATGTTTGAAATTTTTGCGAAATAAACTAAATTTATCAGAAATATCCAATCCGGTAGTTAATCTGACATTGAATAACATTGAAAGTTTTCCGTTAACCATTGCCTTTGGGATGCCTCACAGATGTTGTTTTTTCTTTTTTTTCTCTTGCTCTTGTGGTTGCCCGATTCAAGGGTTAAATACTAATGGATTTTAGAGTAATTTTAATATAATTTAGAAAATTATGGTTTCACGAAATTCTATTGTAAGTTGTGGAATTGCAGAAGGATTAAATTAATAAATGTTTATATTATTCAGAAAGCCGGAAAACATTAATTTAAAATTAAATTTCAGGATATCTACAGATTGGCGTGAAATAATATTTCTTTGAAATATTAATTGTTGATTGCATAGATTAGAACTGTGTTGTCATTGCATTAATAACTATCGAATTTTTAGGGGTTTGTAACTGGGCCTATTTAATCAATCAATTTTGTTTAGGAAGCCGGAAAGCATTAATTTACAATTACATTTCAGAAAATTTCCAGATGTACGTGAAATAATAAAAATTTTCCACAGGTTGCTGATTTAGAGAAGCAATTGTTGAAGACCAATACCATCGTTATCCATTAAACCTATTAAGCCTATATCCTTCCTCTAGTAGATTAGTATTGTGTTGTCTTTGTGTTACTAACTATCGGCTATACCTAGGTGTCTGTAACCGGGCCGATTCTGTCCCACTTAACTAACCTATCCAATCCTTCGGTTTTGTTATATGTAAAAAAGAGTGTGCGGTGGGCCCGGCGTCACTCGGGAGCTCCTGTGTAAGAACTTGGTCGTACATTCAGAATCAATCAATCAATCAATCAATCAATTTTGTCTGTTTGATTCAACTACATACATACATCTTTTATTTCTATTATTGTGTTGTTTTGTATACGAGTGATTCCCCGAATTTGATATTTCTCGTTTTGTGGTGCGAAATTTCTATAAGAACAGTATTGATTTATAACTGCCCTTCCAACAAAAAAAATGAGTACGTGAAATACGTAACGAAAATGGTACGCTCTCGTACACTTTTTAAAAAGAATTGCAGCGCCGTCCCTCAACAGGATAAAAAAACATTAAAGAAAAACCTAATCTTCCATTTTGCTTTTATTATAAACAGAAAATTAGTAGTTGCGGTCGTGTGTGATAAAGCGTAGTTTAAAAATTAAATAATTTAGAAAATAAATTAAAAAAATTTGTGTGGTTTTAATAAATTAAGATAAATAAACTATAAATTACTAGAATCTTTTATTATATAGTGAAAATATTGTGTTCAATTTAAAATCTTTAAATTTTAAGTAAGTGCGTTATTTTGTATTCTAAAAATGTCAAAACAAAAATTGTATCGTACAGTACGACGAGAAATAAACGCTATTTTCAATAAAAACCTAACTCATGACCCTTATAATGTATGTAGCGACAATGAACAAAACTATATTGCTCAGGACAATTATCTTGTTAGTGAAAATGAAAAAGCACCCCTGGATAATTTCCAATTTGAGTTTGAAAATAATGATTCAAGTACGGCGACTTCAGAATCTGAATTGGAATTTGATGAAGACGTTGAATTTAGTGTGGGTGGTAACATTGAAACAGAAATATCAGAATGGAGTATAAAATACCACAGTTCAAATGAATCTGTTAATGCGTTGCTCCAAATACTTAGAAAGTACCACCCACAACTTCCAAAGGATGTCAGGACATTGAAAAAGACTCCTAATAATCTTAAAACGGTCATACCAATGGGCGAAGGAGAATATTTACATTTCGGTTTAGAAAAACAATTGAAAAATATTCTTAACAACACCAAATTAGACGACGATTCGTTTACTATAGACATTGGTGTAGACGGCGTACCATTAACCAAGAGCTCCACAAATCAATTATGGCCAATTCTTGGCCGAATAGTATCACACCAAGAAGTGTTTCCTATTGGCATATTTCATGGTTACAACAAACCCTCTTGTGCTGATCAATTTTTTGAGGAATTCATAAAAGAATTAAAACAATTATTGGAAAATGGTTTTTATTATAACAATAAAAATATGTCATTAAAAATTCGAGCGTTTATTTGCGATGCACCGGCTAGGTCGTTTTTATTGGGTAAGTTTAGTGTAACAGGATTTACCAATACATATCTAATTTATACTGTTTTCCAGGAATAAAATCACACTCTGGATATTCCGGTTGCACAAAATGTAAAATAACGGGGATATACTTAAAACACAAAGTTTGTTTTCCAGACAATATTGCTGATCTTAGAACAGATGACGAATTTCGCTATAAGACAGATAAAAACCATCACAATAAATTAAACATCAAATTAGACACAATACCTATAGGATGCGTTTCCCAGTTCCCAATCGATTATATGCATTGTGTGTTGCTAGGCGTGACGAGGCAAATATTAAATCGTTTTATAAAAACAAGAAAGCAATCGTTTTCACTAACGAGACAGCAAATAGAGACCATCAATTCAAAACTGCTAGAGCTTCGCAAATGTATTCCATCGGAGTTTCAAAGGAAGCAAAGGACCCTAAACGAAATCGAACATTGGAAAGCTTCAGAATTTCGCTTGTTTTTGTTCTACACTGGCATGGTTGCATTTAAAGATGTCCTCCAAGAAAATTATTACAAACTTTTGCTGCATTTGGTCTGTGCAGTTAGGATATTGGGTCATCCACAAGATTGTTTTTATAACAATGAATGTGCGGCAAGCCTGCTTGAAACATTTTGTCAGACTTTTTGTTTATTGTTTGGAAAAGAAAACATGTCGTACAATATTCATAATTTGCTCCATCTGTCAGATGATGTAAAAAAGGACGGCCATCTAGATAATTATAGTGCATTTGCATTTGAAAACTACATGCAGCAATTAAAGAAACTAATAAAAAAAAGGTTCACATCCTTTGCAGCAAATCAGTAATAGGCTGAAAGAACAAGACAATTTAAATAAAAGTTATCAACACTGTTCTTTAAGGCCAGGTTTTACCGTTAGCTCCACTTTTCCAAATAATTATTGTCTTATAAATGACCGAATTTTTAAAATTATGTCACATAATGAAAATAATGTAAAAGGCCAATTTCTCTTGAACCTGAATACATTTTTCGATGATCCTCTGTCGTCAAAATATTTAGGAATTTTTTGCACAAAAATAGAACAATTTAAACAACAAACTAATTCATTTGACATTCGTGAAATAACAAACAAAATACTGAAATTGAAAACAAAACATTTTTCAGTTTATATCCCAATGCTACATGGATAATGTAATTTGTTTAATTTTTTGTATTTGAATTGCAGAAATGATCCACGTTCAGTGGATTGTTAGAAGACAGTGATAGTGACGAATTTGGAATTAATTCAGAGATTAATTATAAAGAATTTTTAAAAATTGACAACAATATGAGGCCTGAAACTTCAACGCAGATCAACCATTATACATACAATTCAAACAGACCAACCACTTCAGCATCGAGCACAAAACCAAACAAAATAAACTATCATACATACAATGAGAAAAAAACATCAAATATACTACAAAAAAATAATCTAACGCAAATAAACGGAAACGAAAATCAAGAGCCATCATCAGATCCTTCTACATTAAAATGTAATAAGAGTGCACAGGGGAACGAAGTTGGATTGAAACCAGGTAATTCAACCCAAATTAATCATCAGAATAATTCCAATAGACCATCTTCAGCAGCAGCAATCACACCAACATCCAAATTTGTTTATCACCCATACAATACAAATAAGCCATTAAATTTAAACAATACAAAGGAAAACATCGCCAATAAAGCCAGTTCAAAAGAAAACAACGCACCAGTACATCTGTCTGGACCAAATAATTCAACCACAAGCACAACTTCCCAGATTTCATTAACACCAGGGTATCAATTTGAGGAAAGAGTTTTCTTAATAATGAAAGAAACTCTAAGGGAAATTAAACTTTTACGAAAAGAGTTTCGCGATTTTAAAGATAAATGTACATGCCAAGCCCAACTGACAATCAATGAAGAAATATCACTTCCAATACCGGCCAATTCTATTGAAGCTTTTGTTAAACTTGTAAATGATATAAAAACTGATAACCGGACAGAAATGTGTTTAGTAAGTTTATCAGAATTTTTATTTTAAAAAATAGATATTCACTTATTTTATTTTTCATTACAGAAAAAGCATTTTCATACCATTAGTGATCCATCCATGGAAAAATATATTCGGTGTTGCTTAAAAAGTGTACTCACAGACAAGGCTGCTTCCTACTTTTCATGGCATGGGCAACATGGAAACATTGCCCTGAAAACATATGCGATTGTTCAACTTTTGAAAGGTATTTATCTTATTTTAGTCAAATTGACCGAATTATGAAATTATGATATTTATTTACAGATGCAGCCATCAAAAAATTCAACCCAAGGCCGGTGGACATTGAAACCACAGTAAAAAAATGGTTTCAATATGCCAAGGATCGGGAGCAATTAAAGCAAAAGAAATCCATTTCAGAGTGCCAAGTTTCGCAGCACGATGGTTATTTCAATAACGAGTAACGACTAAAATAAAAATTATTATTATATTATTAATAATTTCATTTCTAATTTAACAACGAGCTTATTTTGAATTTATTGTAGCTATTAAAATATTAAATAAAAACAATAAATTAAATTTAAAAACTAATATGTACATGTTTTCTTTTACTTAATAACGAAAATTCTACGCAAAAACTGTACAGAAAAAAACATTACGAGGAAACGAAAATAAAATGAATACAGTTTTTTGTTTCATTTCTCTTGTGAAAAAGTACCATTTTCTTTACACTTTTGTTACGAACAAACGTAACGAATACGTAGACTTTAGTATAAGCAAATCTTCGTAAATTGAACGTTTTCTTTACGCAATGTTTGGAGGGTGTTAAGGTAAATATACTCAAATTTTTATGTATTAACTAACCTAAAAAAAGTGGAGTGTTCCTTTTTTAGTAAGATTACAGTGGTGGCTCTTGTGAAAAAATCATGCCAAGAGGAAAAATTTTAAACTCATTCGAGCAAGGCAAATTCTGGCCTATCATGATCAAGGACTTTTGGTGAGTAAGGTCTCCACCAAGCTTTTAAATGTTATCTATTAGATACTCGATCACACAACTCCTTGTATAAAGGAACAACTGTATATATGTTACAGCAAAACTTACTTTCACTTTAAATACCGGAATAACAATTATTATGTTCTAAGTTTATTTTTAAATATATTTTTTTATTTTATTTTATTGACATCTTTCTTTTACAGAAAAACTAAAAACTCACTAACTTTTATTTTTCACAGCTAGCTACCAAAACCAAAAACTACAATATTTTTTGGATACCCAACTAACCATTTACGGTGCTTGACAATTTAGGAAATTTATTTATAATTTATTACCTGATTTGGTTGGGCAAGGTGTGAAAGACGCCACAATACTCCCCTCCCAGAGAGATCGCAGATCTATCGCTTCAATCTCTATATCTGGTTGGAGTCCTGGACTCACGACCCGAACTTGTAATCAAAACAGGCCTCGACGAGAGATCAAAACGAACCTGTTTGCGAACTTTCGGTTCCACGGTAGATGATTTAGGTCCGTCAGCCGAAATAATAGGTTCTGGTCGGTCAGTCGATACAAGTAATCCAGTTTGCAAAGTTGGTGCGTCCGTAGTTTGTTGTTGATTGTCCGAGTAACATGGTTTGAGTCGGTCGATGGAAATTTTGGCGTGTCGTCCGTTTAGATCCAAAGTGTAAAATTTGTCTGTACGGTCGATAACCAAATACGGTCCAGTATACGGTGGTTGCAGTGATTTGCGTACTGCGTCAGTTCGTAAGAAAACGTGCGAGCAAGTCAGCAAATCTTTACTAATAAAAATTTTGTCCGTAGTATGTCGAGAAGCCGGTACAGGTCGAATTTCGTCAAAGTGTCGTCTTAAATTAGTAATGAAGTCTGATTGTGAAATTTGTTCGTTCGTCGCATCTAAAAAGATTCCAGGAACTCGAGTTGTACATCCGTAAACCAGTTCAGCTGGAGTAGCTTTTAGTTCGTCACTGTACGTCGTCCGTAGTCCAAGTAAGATTGCAGGAAGAACACTAGTCCAATCAGCACGATTATAGCACATAATGGCAGATTTGATGACTCGATGCCATCTCTCGATCATGCCATTACATTTGGGATTGTAGCTAGTTGTTCTCCTGCGCTCAAAACCAAGTAAGTTAGCCAGTTCGTGAAAAAGTTGTGATTCGAATTGCATGCCTTGGTCCGTGACAATGGACTCTGGCACACCAAAGCGAGCTATCCACTGTGAGTAGACAGCGAAAGCGACGGTTGCAGCAGTTATATCCGGAACTGGAACCGCCTCAGACCAGCGAGTGTATCTATCAATCAATGTTACGCAATCCCGCTGATTATCAGAAACTGGCAAAGGACCGATGATGTCGAGATGAATAATCGAAAAGCGTTGAGAAGTTAATTTGTAGTTACCAATCGGAGATTTTGTATGTCGTGAGATTTTAGCCTTTTGGCAAGCTACACAATTTTGGGCCATCTTCTGAACGTCTTTTTTAATTGATGACCAGATTACATTCTGAGTCAAAAGTTTGATGGAAGCTTTGACGCCAGGATGTGAAAGGTTATGAAAAGCCTCGAAAACTTGTTTTCGGAAATTAAAGGGAATGAATGGCCTAGGTGTTGTAGTAGAAATATCGCAATAAATTAATTTTTTTGAATTGAAAGAAACAGGAAATTTCTCAAATTTGAGAACAGAGTTGCTCCTTAAAATTTCTTGAAGTTCTTCATCATTGGTCTGAGCATCTGCGATGATAGCATAATCAATACTTTCGGGAATAGAAATTTGATTAATGCGTGAAAGAGTATCTGCAACAACGTTATCCAGTCCAGAGATGTGCTGGATATCGGTTGTGAATTGACCGATGAAATCTAGGTGTCGAAATTGACGAGGAGATGCTTTTTCCGGATTCTGATTAAAAGCGTAGACAAGTGGCTTATGATCGGTATAAAGCGTAAAAGTACGACCTTCGAAGTGTTTTATTCCCGAATATGCCGCGAGAAGTTCACGATCATAAGCACTGTATCTTTTTTGCGTTTCATTGAGACGTACTGAAAAGAAACCGAGTGGTTGCCAAGAATTGGATACAAACTGCTGAACTACCGCTCCGACAGCAGTATCGGAAGCGTCAACCATGATGGCCAGAGGTGCTGATGATGATGGATGAATAAGTAAAGTCGCGTTCGTAAGTTTAATTTTGCAGTTATCGAACGCTTCGATAGCTGCCGTTGACCATTGAATTGGAACTCGACTGTTTTTGGTATAGCCTTTTAGGTAATCGTTCAACAATTCCTGGTCAGCAGCGGCACCTGGAATGAAGCGTCGATAAAAGTTTATCATACCTAAAAAGCGTTTCAGTTGTTTAACAGTCTGTGGTCGTTCGAAATTTTTGATGACTTGAACCCGTTCATGCGACGGTAATATACCTTGTCCAGTTACCAAATGGCCTAAAAAAATAATTTCGGTCTTTGCGAAAACGCATTTGTCCACATTTACCACTAGTCCGTGTTCGTCTAATTTAGAAAAAATGATTTTAATATGTTCGAGATGTTCGTCGTAATTTCGAGAGGAAATGAGCACATCGTCCAAATATACAAAGCAGAAGTCAAGTCCACGTAGTACTGAATGCATAAGACGTTGGAACGACTGTACTGCATTCCTAAGGCCGAAAGTCATTCTACAAAATTCAAATAGTCCGAAAGGTGTCGAAATTGCTGTCTTTGGAATGTCGGTCGGTTCAATAGGAATTTGATGGTAAGCCTGGACAAGATCTATTGTTGTGAAAATAGTGCAGCCCTCGAGCCGTTGTGTAAAATCCTGGAGATGTGGGATTGGGTACCTGTCTGGAATTGTGACTCTGTTTAGGGCCCGAAAGTCTCCACATGGTCTCCACGCTCCATTCTTTTTAGGTACTAAATGTAACGGGCTGGACCAAGGACTGCTACTAGGTCTGCAAATCCCGAGTTTCATCATATTTTCGAATTCTGTCCTCGCGATGATGAGTTTGTCCGGTGCTAGTCGTCGTGGTTTGCATGCAATCGGTGGTCCGTTCGTCTCAATTTTGTGAGTTACATTATGTTTAGTATCGTCGATATTAATATTTCCGTGAATTACCGTACTGAATTTTGATATTACCTTAAAAACTCCTGGGTCCATTGCTGACTTGTCGATCCTAGATACTGTAGAACCATTGTAGGTAGAAGGTTTACCTTTCGAATACAGGGAGGTTAACGGGTCAATGAGCCTCTGTCCCTGTATATCCACCAGTAAACCAGTTTTATTTAAAAAATCTGCGCCGATTATAGGCATCGACACGTCAGCAACAATAAACTCCCAGGAGAATTCGCGGCGCAGTCCAATGTCTATTTTTAAAATTTTTGTACCGTACGCGTTTACCAAGGAACCATTAGCCGCAAACAACCTAAATGATGGGTCAACCTTTGGGTTCCTGACAAAACGAGCGGGTAAGACTGAGACGTCTGCACCTGTATCAATTAGGAAATGCGTTTGATTAAATAGTTCAAAAATTAAAAGGCGGCTGGTTTTTGTTACGTCATTACACCCCGCCAATTGTGAATGACCACTTAGTTTTTTGTAACATTGTTACCGGAAGTATTATTTGATACATATCTGCAAAGTGGCTTACATTTGTAAGCCTTAGTTCCGAAATAATAATGATAAAAACAGATAAAATTATTTTCGATCGAAGGTTCACCATAATTTGGATCATACTTTGTTCCAAAATTTGGTGAATTTTGTCGCGATCTATTGAATTTAGAATTTGACCGTGAACGCCTGCGACTTCCTGAATTTGATTTTGAACGAGATCTAAAATTTTGATTAATAATTTCCGATACTTCCGATAACAATGTTGTTTTAAAATTCGAAAGTTGTTGATCTAAAGACGACAAAGAATTTGGAAAAACCGAACAAGGTGTAGATGTCTCGAGACTATTCACTTGAGACTGTGTCATAGTCTCGAAGACGTTGTCAGCCCGTTCTGCCAGGACTGGCAGAGAGACATCATTTTCAAACGGTGTGAGCACCATTTGAACGGACTGGGGCAACCTCTTCATCCAGAATTGGCGAAGCGTTGCTTCATTAAAGTTGTTCCCAGCATTCAATTTCATGGCGCTCAACAACTGTGATGGCTTTCTGTCTCCAAGTGCTAAGCCATGCATCAGGTTGTTCAGCTTCGCCTTTTCCGATTCGCCGAGAACCCGGATCACTTCAGCCTTAAATACCGTATAAGGTTCATTACCTTTTGGGCTGGTGATCAGACATGCGAAAGTGTCGTGGAGTCGTGAATCCAAAGCTGCAACCGCATGAGCATACCGCGTTGCCTCAGTTCTTATATCCGCCTCTGTGAACTGTTGCTCGAGTATTTCGAACCAAAACTCTGGGTTTTGTGAATGTAATGGTTGTGGAGGTTTGAATGCCACTCGAGCAACCGTTCCGGTGTAAGAAGGAAACGAAACGTGAGATTGAGATGTCTCTGGTAGAGGAATTGTACTATTCCGCCCTACCTGCGCGACGGCTTTAGCGACAGCATCGTTGATAAGACCGGTTAGCTGCGAGGCTGTCAACGAAAATGTTGGTTCCTTAGAACCGCTGCCCGATGCTGCCACTTCATCAGTTGATTCCGCAGATAAAACGGCCACCGGTGGATCATTCACACCTTGGACAACGCGCCGAAAAAGAAACGAACACAAAAGAAAAAGGACCGAAAAAATAAAAAACACCGAAACAAAACACATTTTAAAAAGTTTTATGAATAAAAAAACGAAATTTGAATTTAAAATAAAATTTATTTAGTCAAGCACCACAAATAATTAATTGGGTACTTACAGTTTTAATAAAATTGTTCAAAATCCCTCGATGCAGAGACACGTTCAAATTGGAGTCACCTCGGTCTCTGGGTAGCAGTGATGGGGTTAAAATTGTTGAAATTGTTGAAATTGTTGAAATTATTAAAAATTGTTGAAATTGTTGAAATTGTTGAAAATTGTTGAAATTGTTGAAAATGTGTAAATTGCTGTAACTGTTGAAACAGATTCCCAGATGTGGTGAACGGCGACGTACTTGCAGCTGATTGTATAAGTGGCTATAGACTATGTGGCCACGATCACGTCGGATGGTTACCAGTTTTAGTGAGTAAGGTCTCCACCAAGCTTTTAAATGTTATCTATTAGATACTCGATCACACAACTCCTTGTATAAAGGAACAACTGTATATATGTTACAGCAAAACTTATTTTCACTTTAAATACCGGAATAACAATTATTATGTTCTAAGTTTATTTTTAAATATATTTTTTTATTTTATTTTATTGACATCTTTCTTTTACAGAAAAACTAAAAACTCACTAACTTTTATTTTTCACAGCTAGCTACCAAAACCAAAAACTACAATATTTTTTGGATACCCAACTAACCATTTACGGTGCTTGACAATTTAGGAAATTTATTTATAATTTATTACCTGATTTGGTTGGGCAAGGTGTGAAAGACGCCACAAACTATCAGTTCGCAAAATAGCTAATAAAATTGGTAGAGGATCAACTGTGGTGAAAAATTATCTCACTTTAAAATCTAAATACAAAAAGAGAAATCCAAAGCGTAGCAAAATTAACAATCGAACCAAAAGGCGAATGATTCATCTCGCATCAAATACAGGGCGTACAGCTAACGATATTAAAGTCGAATTACAACTGCCACTTTCTACTCGACGAGTACAACAAATTTTAAAATACGACGGAAAGCTGCAACATGTCAACAAGGTGCATCAAACGAATCTTACTAAGCGACACAAAAAAGCTCGTTTTCTTTTTGCAGAAAAGTACCAATTTTGGGAAGATGAATGGCAGAATGTCATATTTAGTGACGAAAAAAAGTTTAATCTTGATGGACCAGATGGTAATCAAAAATATTGGCATGATCCCCGAAAAAACCATTGGCCCGGAAGACTAGAAACTTCGGTGGAGGAAGTTTGATAGTATGAGGTGGACTTGCGTTCAACGGTAGGACACCTATTTGCTTTATTTCGGATAGAATGAATGCAGAAATGTACACCGAATTATTGGAAGATGTTCTTGTGACTCATGGAGAGGATATTGCGGGTCCGGATTATGTGTTCCAACAAGACAATGCTGCGGTTCACACAGCAAAGGTAACAAAACACTTTTTTGCTGATCACAAAATTCCCGTATTGGATTGACCGGCAATAAGTCCGCACCTGAATCCAGTTGAAAATGTGTGGGGATTGTTGTCTGATGCTATTTATAAAAATAATCGTCAATTTGATGCCATTCGGGAGCTGAAAAAATGTGTTCAGGAGGAGTGGGCCAAAATCGATGTTCAGGTGCCGCAAAAATTGGTGCAATTTATGCCACGGCAATTGCAACATGTAATTATAAAGAAGGGAGATCATATTTCATATTAAAATTATTGTATCATTCTTTTTTCTAAAATTTCAATTAATTTTATATTTTATTTTGAAGTGTTCTTATAGAAATTTCGTACTGAAAATATGACATCTCCTAAAATCATTGACTATTGAAGTTCCTAGGAAATTAATATTATTATTTTTTATATTTATATTGTTTTTTTATTGACTGTTATGTTATATAAACTCCTAATATTGAATGAATATTTAAAATAATGAATTAATATTTAAAATAAAAACTAGCATATTGAAAAAAACTAAGTGTTGTTTATAAAATGAATAATACCAATTCGAAATACAATACGAAATTTGATATTATTACGCTTAATCTGTCGTTTACTTTATTTTTGTAAATTTATCGTTCTCGAGAATCCTGGGAACCGTTAATAAAAATTCTCGTTTTCCCGAGCAATAAATTTAATCGAGAAATCCTAATCACTAGTTGAGACTGACCGATATATTCGACTCACAAGGGTCACGCAATATTCTGCTTCTTGTATTGATCACTACTTTGTCCGAACATCTGGCTGTAATAACATCGTTGCTTCTATGCATAATCTTCAAATATTCGAATTTCAGTATATTAGAGTGTTTCAATTGGTTTAAATACCGCATAAAAAGTTAAAAATTGAGGTGAATAAAAGTGTTAAACTTGCTATATGCTTCAAGAGCTAATAAAATTGTATGTGGAAAACATTTGACTGACAAAAGTATTTGTTTGTAAATAGACATTTGTCATGTACAAATTTTGAGAAAAATCGTAATGTTTTAGATTTAAACTGACCATAATTAACTAGTATACATTTAAATAGTATTTATTTTATATATTTTCATATTTAAATTTGCTAATTACACTTAAAACAAGCAACCATGTTACTGTCAAAATTTTAACCAATTGAAACAGATAAAATGTTAAAAAGTTAAAAAAAATACCACGAATTTTTATTAAACTTTTTAACTTTTTATGCGGCATTTAAACACCAATTGAAATACACTCTTATAGATATTAAAACTGGAAATTGCGCCCTCTTTCTAATAGAGTTTTCTAATCAAATTTCTTTGTTTGACTTTTCGACTTTACTTGTGATAAATGACACGATTCACAAATCTATTTCTGATACAAATAAAAATCAGGAACGATTACGTGTAACAAATCTAAATTTAAGCAAAAGCCATGGATTTCGCAGCATTTGCAACTGATGGTCTATTTTAGTCGATTTTACTTTGGTTCTTCTGTGAAAAACTTGTGTAGGAAGAATTGTAAAGAAAGTTTGCGGTGTGGCGGGTTCCTAGAGAATGACAAATTCCACTGTCAGTAATAAACTCAATTCTACTTTCTCAATTCAATGGGTGCGGAATTTGGGCTGACGCCCTAAAACCAGAAACATGGGGAAATAAATGACAGAAAAACAACGACATGGTGTACTCAGAATTATCAACTGCTACAGAACGGATTCAGAGTCCGCCGTCTTTTAGTCACTGGAGTTATCCCTATCAACCTAATGGTACACGCGGGGCAAAAGAAATAATGAAGTCTAAGTATGAGGTGGCAAGTGGAGACTCAAGAAGGATGGTCGACAAAGTTGGTTGAATCATTACAAAGAAAATGCGTAGGGATCTACAACTTTCTTACCCAATTCAACATGAGTCATGGGGTATTTTGCAAATAAAATTGGAAGTAACGAGGAAGTAACTCGTACAGGAATGTACTTTCATCTGGCTTCATCTCAAAACAAAATGAAGAGGTTTTTAGTGAACGCGAGTCTCCTTAACAAAACCAAAAATCTACGTGAAGTTTTATACTTTAGACATTTTCCTCTAATGGTGCAGACATTCTTCCACTTGATTTATTTTTTATTTTTTGAAATGTAAATGTTATAACAATTTAGTTTTAAACATTGTTATTATCCAGGGAAGATGTAAATATAATTGCACTTTGTATCATATGCACTCGTATAAGTTCGACGACATTGATATATTGCGGTTATATGTTGTTGTTGGCTTATTATGATATTGAAACTATTTGTAAGAATGAAATGAGAATAATATTGGTAATTTGGCATTGAAGATATGTTTTATACTATATGGTGATTTGATCAACGTTGTCTGCAGATTGTAGTTTCATTGCAATTATGTTCCAACAACCGTAGAGATAAAACAAAATAAGTAAATCCTCGAGATAGAATTCGATAGATAACAAAGATTTAATATACATTCTTAGTTTATTAAATTCTGATAATCAATATTTCATCCATTTGTTAAAACTTGATTTTATTTAAACTTTACGAGTATTTCATACATATTGGTGCTAATTTAATATTTCCTGTAGTCGTATATTCTTAAGAAATATAATATTAAATTGCTAGGACGATTCGATGAGTCTCTAAGATTTCGCACCACTTGACTCTCACCTGCAAGAAATGCTTTTGAAAAAACAACGACGATGCGATGAGTTTCCAACATCTCGCGCCTCTCGGTATACGAAGTAATTCACGAGTGTCCCCAAAGCTGTCTTCAAGCCAACGCAACTAAGGATACTTTCAAAGCCAAAGTTTGTGTGTTTCCGCATTTGTATTAAAATGTAGTTGTGCCAACCAAGACTGCGTCGAGGAACGATATTCTTAAATCGTCAAGTACGATGGTGCCTTTGGTCAGTGAATTGCTTGACCTTAAAAAATTTTCTCCGCACAAAAGATTTTCAACGTCACCGAAAAGTTGCCAGCGCAGCTACTTCGATTGCTTAATTCTGTAGGTTTAATATTTATCACCGAAACGCCACAGAATCTTCACTTCACACGCCAGTTCATAATTTCACCTGATGACGTGAGAGCTGAAATCAAGTGGTTGAAGAAAAATAGTCAGCTGTATCACGACGTGCAGAATTCCATGCCCGGTCGCGACGTTTTGAGGAGCTTGCGGACTTATCACTAACCTCAATGGTTTAAGGTTCATCTAAACTTGTCGCCAGTTCATTCCAACTTGTAGCCGGCTCAATCCCAATACACACTACCGATGTGAACTTTTTTACGAAAAGTATAGTTACACAAATTAACAAGAAATGTAAATATTAAAAGTGCAGCAATGAGAAAACACAATGACCAAAATAATTCTAATCTAAATTACGACGTCTATACTAGTGGTCGAATTAGGCTGTTCAGAACAGTTAACTATACATTAAAATAAAAAGATTTGGGGTGACCACGCACGCAAGTTTCAATTTAATTCTCAAAGATTCCTGGAATCGCCCAAAGTGTAGCCACAATTCTGAAAAACATTTGAGTGTTTATCAAATTTGACGCATTAGATCTCGTGTGGAGCCACTCCAATTCATTTTATTTTAATGTGATTAATTGTTTTCAACAGTACAATTTGTCCACTAATAGACGACATATGCTCGACGGCATAGGACGACGACATACTTGGTGGCAAACATTCTGAATTTTTTTAATTTTAATAATTGGTAATATTGGTATAATTGGTAATATTTCTGAGACTCCTGGAATCAGCCATATATAGCTAGTATTTTGACTAATACATATTTTAATTTTTATGAAATTTGTCGCCTTAAAATTTGTGCAGAGCCACCTCAAATCTGTTTATGTTAATGTTGTTAATTGTGTTGAACAGCTATATCCGTACGCTCACCAAAAGTGATGGCGTATGCCCACACATTTTAATATCCCTGAGATTCCTGGAATCGATCTTAGTATCCCTAGTATTTTGACGAACATTTGAGTGTTCATCCAATTTAAAGTCTGAAATCTTGTGTGAAGCCAGCCCAAATCTTTCAATTTTAATGCGGTTAATTGTATAGCTCAATTCGACAACCCAATAGACGGCATATGGCCATACTTGGTAACATCTCTGAGATTCTATTATTGGCCATAGTGTAGCATATGTCATTTTTACAAAAAAGGATGACAATGTTATTCGTCCGCACCGATTATCCATTCAACGAGAGCCGTCTTTGCTAAAATTTGAAGATTCAATTCTCGGAGACTATCGTACATTTATGGTGATAGTATTCTACGACATCATTATACCGTTTCGTATTACTGACAAAAAAAACCGTGCATTGTTGCTTTACCTTCCGCATGTTTCCAGCTAACGGGCTTACATTGTCGCCACAAATTTCTTCGAAAATGTAAATCGAACGTGCATTTATATATGTAATGTCAAGCTATTGATATGCTGCTTGGGCTACATGCAGCGATCGCTGACCGATGATCACCATTACAGCAAGGTGATAGATAGTTGACAAAGGTGAAAGAAATGAAAATGCACGTGTTTTACCGCATAAAAAATAAAGTTGGAAATCAACGTAAAGCAACGCGAATCTGGTGCCGGATCATCGGAGGCTTGAAAATGTGACAACAATGAGATACTCTTATATATTCTTGGGGTGTTCCCTCTAGGTCCAAATCTAATACCGTGGTCTGACACAAAATTTTTCGTGATTATTTCCATTTGTAATTGTACGTCAAATATTTATCCAATTGCGATTGACAAGTTTTATTGAGATACACAAACATATTCAATTACAGATTATAAATCTGAATTGAAGGTTTTACATTTAATTATTAAAAAATCAAACAATTTTAATCTGCCCATTTTGAATTATGCCGAACCAATTACGATTAATTTGTATAAATTGTTTTTGTCACAATTTTAAATTTTAGTGGACAATCTAATATATTGCGGTACTTGCTGTATATATGACATTTAGCTAGTTATACATATTGCATTCTTCATTAAATTTAATATTTTTCAAATTTATAATATTTCTACAACCCGATTGTAATAATCGAGTTTTATAAACGTAATAATCCTGTTTAGACAAAAATCGTGTGAAAACAGACCTGGAAAATATCGTAAAAATCAATAATTACTGATTATTTAGATTGTGTCTGACTACGCTATAAATTAATCAGGTGAAGAAGCTGAAGCGAAGCAAAGTTGTTTATAGTCAAGACACGGAGATTTATTAGCGATACAAAACTAATACCATACCAGGTCTGCGGGTGGGTGCCTACGTTGTTCAGGATACGACTTGGTGTCTTAAGATCAATCGCCAGTACTTAACTTACACTCGGAAAAAGTGGATTGAGGTCTCGGATAAATTTATCGGATTCATAACAACGAATATGAAATGTGAACATCTTATGTAATAAGCCTTTTAAGATCTGGAGATCTTCAGAACCTTTAAACCAAGCTAAAATTTACACACATAGGACGTGTGCAAGAGCTTATGGTCTTGGAGAGTGATCGATAATACCACCAATGGTTACACTCTCCACTGCCGTGGCCATTAGAATGGAGAATTTAGGGCGAATGCAGTAATCAATCATCAACTTACGCTCTGTCAACATGCGGATATGTGCGATTAGATTACGCACGAAAGTTCAATATCACGATGGTCCACACTGCCTGAGCCCAGTTTTAAACGTCGAGTATTCAATGCAAACGCGCGGAAAATTGATTCTGGCTATAGTTAAATATCATTATATAGACAATAAATTATTAAAAATTTAACGTTTTTTGAAAAAAATATAACAAAAACAATATCTCGAAAGAAAAAAGTTCATCAAAATTGCAGAAGAGAACCATGGTATCAACATCTTCGATGGTTTCATGGTTGATGCCACCATGGTTGATGCCACCATTGGATGCCACTCGATGTCGGTTATCTATACTTAAACCATTTCTCTGTCCAGAACTATTAGGAACAGTAGTGGATATAGTACGCGTCCTTGCCTGACTTCTTGCAATTTAAAGTACTTGTCACCCTGCTTCCCCTTGTTTTCAACTCACACCATTTGCTGTTTGAAATTTATTTGATGAGTCTTGATTGATTCGTTATAGTTACCATCAGTAAGCTCATTATTTTCTATGCATTTGTCTTTGTAGAATTCTTTGATAATAGCTGCTGATTTTCTGTTGTTAGGACTGGACCAGAGGTTACGTTTATTGGTAAGTTTTCATACATTGGTGTAGTGTGCGTATGTTTATATTTGCTGTTGCTGCCTCTGTAGCATCGACAATGTTATCTACAGTGTTTTTCCGCTATCGTTTCTATCGGTTCCGTCATTCCGAGTATCGGTTCCGTCATTGTGGAGATTGAGTTAGAGCGTTTCATTGAATGTATTTCTTGTGTCACTACTTTTCAATCAATGTTGAATTTCCTCCAAATTTTCTTCGATTATTTTTGCGACATTTCTCTACTGTTTTCTCCTGAGAACATTGAGGTAAACTTATGCAGTTTTGAATATTTGCGTTAGAATTCTGATCTTCTAATTTATATCCGCGTAAAAGGCTAATATAAAAATTTTTTGCTTGTATCGTTCGTTTGTGTCATCATTTATTTTTGGATTAATGTATCCCAAGTAATGAACCCCATTCATCACATACTAGCTGACCTGTGACTGAATAATCAGTCACGTAAATACATTTTATTCAATTTTTGGTTAAGAAATGATTTAGAAGATTTGTTAAGATGTATATTTGATGCACTTTTATCAAAAATGTAAATTCGTAAACGCGGATCCCATGAGGCCACTCCATTAATACGGAGTAATCCAATACTCGCTAATTCAAATTCTCCCTTTGTGATAGACGGGTCCGTGCAGTGAAAAGAAGTACGGTTCGCCAGGGCGCTGCTCTTCGAGCTCCATTCTGGTGCTGACCATGGAGAGGGCGGAGTTAAGCTTCCGGATGTTAGTCTTATAGAATCGCGAAGGGGAGTTAGTTCCGAAAATCAGCTGATTGAGGTAGGGGAGATTGTGCAGTGCGGCGAGAAACACCTTTCCTTTACCACAGCAGCGAGTGAAGCCGAAACCAAGCCCCTCCTTCTCTGCCCGGAAAAATAGCGCGTCAAAGAACTCGCAAGCCACGCCCATCGAACCTAAATAGTGGATTTAAATTTCCCGAGAGCACTTTGGGATGATGCGGTGCGCTTCTCATTGCCCGCCAGGTTTGAACCTTCGAGTGCACTCACAGGACCAAAAAGGCTCCTAAAAAGAAAAAATTTGCGAGTTTTCAAAAATAAAAACAAAATGGCGAGAAACTTATATTAAAATCGAATTGATCTTGCTCCGCCTCTTCGTCTGGAACCTAATCCTCAAATGTGAGGAAGGCGTCTGCTGGATATTCACTTGGAATGTTGAGCGCGTCTTGAGAGATCCATGGAAGGGTGGCTCATGATGGCCCTGGGACCGGGTTGGCGTCTTGGGAGATCCATGGGGTGGTGTCACGTGATAATGATGAGACTGGTTCATGGCTTGAATTTGTGGATTGTGAATTTCGATTTTGATCGTATATTTTTCGTTTTCAAGGGTCTCTTGATTTCCAAGGCATTTTGAAGAAAAATGAAAAGAGTTTTGTTCAAGACTCGTTGAAGTGAGAAATGGTAATGATTTACTCGCTGGACCGCTCGTTCAAAGTGGTTTTGATTTATACTCGAGGCTTGACTTGATGATTGACGGCTTTATATTTTGAATTTCTTTGACATTTCAGTATTAAAATCAGCAAAATAAAAATATTTTGATTTTTATTCGATTGAGTATGGATTTGAAAATCGCAAAATTGGTCACTCGCGTCGTTTTTTACATTTCAATGCATTTTTATTACTATGTATTTGAAAATCGTTATTTTTGTCGTTTTTTACTTTAAAAAGTTAGTAGCTTGCTTTTTTAAAACAATTTCAATCCAGTTTTATTTGTATCCGCTACTTTAAATTTGAATCGCACGCCAACAATTTAACAACTTTGAATTTAAATCGCGCGTCAACCATTAAGCAACTTTGAAATTGAATCGCGCGAAAACTGTTTTGAACTTTGAATCTAACTCGCGTGCAAACAGTTTTGCAACTTTTGATTTGAATCGCGCACCACCAATTTGAACAAAAAAAAAATCTTTTCAGTCGTCCCATAAAATTCTCAAATGTGGCAAGATTTCACGTGCACAAAATCTTGGAAATTTTCTGAAACCACCTGAGGTACCCGTTTCGGGTACTTTCCGGTGGAATTTTTCCAATTTTTCCGATTTTTTTAGCCTACGCACAGCGCAATATTTATGTAGACCTACCCTGAAATAATCTAACGGATCGGATCATATTTAGGGGTCATTTTAGGGTTGAATATGAAAAAATTAAGAGTTTAATACAATAGATAGATAGAAGCTGACCTGTGACTGAATAATCAGTCACGTGAATACATTTTATTGAATTTTTGGTTAAGAAATAATTAAGAAGATTTTTTAAGATGTAAATTTGATGCACTTGTATCAAAAGTAAAGTAAATTCATATACGCGGGTAATTTTTAAATCTTAAATAGAAAGAGTGTCATGACAAAATTGTATTTTTACACTCACAACTACTATTAACACCAAAATGTATGTACAATCATTTTATGTTCTCTGTTTTGTTTAATTGAGATTCAATTACAAATTTTCTACTCATTTTGTCATCATAGTGTTATGACAAAAACATCGGCAATTTTAAAAATGTTTGTCATTGTCACGGTGTAATGCGCATGATCATAGATTCAATATAAACATATTTTGTCATGGCATTCTGGCGTCGTGACAAAATTTTGCTGAAAACACCTGAGGTACCCGTTTCAGGTACTTCCCGGTGGAGTGTTTCCGATTTTTCTAGCAAAGGCACATCGCTATATTTATGTCGACCTACCCTCAAAAATTTAAACGGATCGGATCATGTTTAGGGGTCATTTTAGGGTTGAGTTTGAAAAAATTAAGCGTATTAATATAATAGACTAGCTGACCTGTGACTGAATAATCAGTCACGTAAATACATTTTATTGAATTTTTGGTTAAGAAATGATTTAGAAGATTTGTTAAGATGTATATTTGATGCACTTTTATCAAAAATGTAAATTCATAAACGCGGATCCCATGAGGCCACTCCATTAATACGTAGTAATCCAATACTCACTAATTCAAATTCTCCCTTTGTGATAGACGGGTCCGTGCAGTGAAAATAAGTACGGTTCGCCAGGGCGCTGCTCTTCGAGCTCCATTCTGGTGCTGACCATGGAGAGGGCGGAGTTAAGCTTCCGGATGTTAGTCTTATAGAATCGCGAGGGGGAGTTAGTTCCGAAAATCAGCTGATTGAGGTAGGGGAGATTGTGCAGTGTGGGGAGAAACACCTTTCCTTTACCACAGCAGCGAGTGAAGCCGAGACCAAGCCCCTCCTTATCTGCCCGGAAAAATAGCGCGTCAAAGAACTCGCAAGCCACGCCCATCGAACCTAAATAGTGGATTTAAATTTCCCGAGAGCACTTTGGGATGATGCCGTGCGCTTCTCATTGCCCGCCAGGTTTGAACCTTTGAGTGCACTCACAGGAACAAAAAGGCTCCTTAAAAGAAAAAAATTTGCGAGTTTTCAAAAAAAAAAACAAAATGGCGAAAAACTTATATTAAAATCGAATTGATCTTGCTCCGCCTCTTCGTCTGGAACCTAATCCTCAAATGTGAGGAAAGCGTCTGCTGGATATTCACTTGGAATGTTGAGCGCGTCTTGAGAGATCCATGGAAGGGTGGCTCCTGATGGCCCTGGGACCGGGTTGGCGTCTTGGGAGATCCATGGAGTGGTGTCACGTGATAATGATGAGACTGGTTCATGGCTTGAATTTGTGGATTGTGAATTTCGATTTTGATCGTATATTTTTCGTTTTCGAGGGTCTCTTGATTTCCAAGGCATTTTGAAGAAAAATGAAAAGAGTTTTGTTCAAGACTCGTTGAGGTGAGAAATGGTAATGACTTACTCGCTGGACCGCTCGTTCAAAGTGGTTTTGATTTATACTCGAGGCTTGACTTGATGATTGACGGCTTTATATTTTGAATTTCTTTGACATTTCAGTATTAAAATCAGCAAAATAAAAATATTTTGATTTTTATTCGATTTAGTATGGATTTGAAAATCGCAAAATTAGTCACTCGCGTCGTTTTTTACATTTCAATGCATTTTTATTACTATGTATTTGAAAATCGTTATTTTTGTCGTTTTTTACTTTAAAAAGTTAGTAGCTTGCTTTTTTAAAACAATTTCAATCCAGTTTTATTTGTATCCGCTACTTTAAATTTGAATCGCACGCCAACAATTTAACAACTTTGAATTTAAATCGCGCGTCAACCATTAAGCAACTTTGAAATTGAATCGCGCGAAAACTGTTTTGAACTTTGAATCTAACTCGCGTGCAAACTGTTTTGCAACTTTTGATTTGAATCGCGCACCACCAATTTGAACAAAAAAAAATTCTTTTCAGTCGTCCCATAAAATTTTCAAATGTGGCAAGATTTCACGTGCACAAAATCTTGGAAATTTTCTGAAACCACCTGAGGTACCCGTATCGGGTACTTTCCGGTGGAATTTTTCCAATTTTTCCGATTTTTTTAGCTTACGCACAGCGCAATATTTATATAGACCTACCCTGAAATAATCTAACGGATCAGATCATATTTACGGGTCATTTTAGGGTTGAATATGAAAAAATTAAGAGTTTAATATAATAGATAGATAGAAGATAGATAGAAGCTGACCTGTGACTGAATAATCAGTCACGTGAATACATTTTATTGAATTTTTGGTTAAGAAATAATTAAGAAGATGTTTTAAGATGTAAATTTGATGCACTTTTATCAAAAATAAAGTAAATTCATATACGCGGTTAATTTTTAAATCGTAAATAGAAAGAGTGTCATGACAAAATTGTATTTTTACACTCACAACTACTATTAACACCAAAATGTATGTAAAATCATTTTATGTTCTCTGTTTTGTTTAATTGAGATTCATTTACAAATTTTCTACTCATTTTGTCATCACAGTGTGTCATCACAAAAACATCGGAAATTTTAATAAATTTTGTCATTGTCACGGTATAATGCGCATGATCGTAGATTCAATATAAACATATTTTGTCATGGCATTCTGGCGTCGTGACAAAATTTTGCTGAAAACACCTGAGGTACCCGTTTCAGGTACTTCCCGGTGGAATTTTTCCAATTTTTCTAGCAAAGGCACACCGCTATATTTATGTCGACCTACCTGAAAAAATTTAAACGGATCGGATCATGTTTAGGGGTCATTTTAGCGTTGAG
The DNA here is from genome assembly GCA_947310385.1 of Nephrotoma appendiculata. Lineage (NCBI taxonomy): Eukaryota > Metazoa > Arthropoda > Insecta > Diptera > Tipulidae > Nephrotoma > Nephrotoma appendiculata. Next base: position 293,104,378 of record OX371223.1, read on the forward strand.
TTTGAAAAAATTAAGCGTATTAATATAATAGATAGATAAAGAAACTTGCCTCAAATTTCAAAAATTATAAACCTAAACGTAAATATGTCAAGGGACAATTTTATAGATATTTCTATATAGAAAACATCAAAATCTATAAAAACCACCAAAGACCTGAAAGTTCTAACAAACCTGGACAAATTTTATCACAATTCACCTAAATATTCCATAAAAGTGGGCGAATTACGTTCAACACATTTAGTCTTTCAGATAATTAAATAAATTGATTCAAATGGGTTTGTCAATTGTTTGGGAATGTTAATTTAAAATCTAACGGTGAAATATTGTGTAATCTGTTCGAAAATGTGGGTGAGAACGTGCGGACCTAGGATCGGCGGTATAAAAATAAATTTGATAAAAAATTTAAAATGCAAGAATCATCAAAATCGAGTTACATTCACTACATTTTAGGTCACAACCCGTGAATATCTCCACGTTTGACGGTTGAAATTTTTGAAAATAATCAATTTCAGTTTAATGTTTTAAATTGTCAAATACATAATCACGTTAGATCTCTCTAGAATCGGCGGTAAAAAAAATTTACGTAGGCAAAAATTATAAAAGCGTATTGGTCACTTCAACGGCACGGGTTTGCATTGTCTATTTGTAAACACTAACGGAAACCCGAGAATATATTTAGCTCGCCCGTTATAAAACTTGATATATTCATCAAAATCCACATCGCCGTGGACACATCCAGGATTGGCTGGAATATTGTTTAAAATTCGCCAAAAATGCTAAATTTTTAAATATTAAATAGAACGAATCTCAAAAATATAATTTATTTAGATCTTAGAAATAGGTCCTAATGCTATACCTTCCCAAAAATGACAGCACAACATTTAGAATCGAGTCCAAATTTATAATTTTTTTCGAATTAAAACCCCAATTGATAAAGTAACAAATTTAACAGTGTAAAATTTCATTATCGTATAGATAACAACTGATCCTTATGACCATGTAAATATTTGTAGTATATAAGCCGCACTCCTGTGAATAACTTGCACATACTTAAAATTAAACCTATCAAGACCTTCGCTTGCTCCATCGTATATCATAATTAATAATCATAATGTACATTAACAATAATTATAATGATGACAATGTTAACCACAGCAAAATGTTGAGTTAAACAAGTTTTGAATAAAGAGCATTACAGAAGAATTCGTATTTAACGGAAGTATATTACAATTATATCAATCATACATCTTAAACATTGCATACTTCCTAAATTATACGTTGACCGAAGGCTAAATTTAAAGGGGCACAGAGATAAATCAATTTCCCACCTGATTCACGGATTTGTTCTTAAAATATAAAGGGTTGATAAATGCCTGCCAACAAGGGTAAAACCAAATTGAAAATGTTATGTTTTGTTGTTGGCATTGTTGCTCTCTCATGGTCTTCGATAGAATATTATATCTTCTGTGACAAACTGTCAATCAACAATTCAATGTCAAAGAACTTTTTCTTTTTATTGTTGTTGTTGTTGTTGATCAGATTTTTTTTTTTTTTGCTTATACACTTACTCGTATATTGTTTCCAAGTTAAGACTTGTTCTTTGGATGCTGGTTTTTCGATTTGGTTAAGTTTTTACAGATTTATTCTTCTTCGTCTCGCGCGTGCACTCTCCCTCCTCCCTATTATTGCCTTCTGATGCTGCTACTGCTGCTGATGATGATGATGATTATAATTTTTTCCATCTTTATAATGTCAACATTTCTAAAATAGTTTAACGTATTTTTTTCTGCTGCTTTATAATTAAATTCAATATTAAATTGAAGCAATAAGGAATGCTAATTATTCTGAATCCTGTAGCTTGGGTTTTGCAATTTTCTTCTTGATGTATTCTTTACGTATACGCGTTGAGGTCTGCGTTTTGTTCGTGATTTGTACGTAAATGGTTCGAAACATTTAATATAAGTTTTGATATATTTATAAGTTGTAAGTATAGAGTGTGCAACAAAGCTTAGAGGTGGATGATTAATTTATGTTCGCTCAGCACCATTTTTTTAAATTATTAATAGTTCAGGTACAATTATGTGCACCTTAGACATTATTTATTATACAATGTTCATAAATAAAAATCGCACTACACTAAGTGACAGTGATTGCTTTCTGGCTCCTAAACGCAACACTATAAATAAATAGTTATAGTTGGAACTACTTGGAGAACCGGTATAAGAAGGATTATATAGACCTGCCAGGTAGCATGGTATTCATTGTATCTATCTTTTCTGTACCTCTCGGCTATTTTTATCTCTAGTTTTCTCTAGAAGAAACTATAACAACCACCGGTATTACGCTTCTAAAAACTTAAAATTTTAGATAAATATTTAAACGAGTGTCTAAAATGCAATTTATGAAAAAAATTTAGTTTTTAGACAGATATTTAGGCTCAGTACATTTTAACAGTTTATACATAAAGTAACACTTTGTCATAGAAGCTTATATCGAATTATATGATAGGAGTAACATATTTTATGGAATTAAAATGACCCAATATCAATGCGTTATGAGACATTACATTTTATAAATACCATGGCAGCCAATCCCATCAGATTCGCGAAATTCGTCATAAGTTACCACTGAATCAGTGTGTGTTTATGATAGTATTTGGACCAATCATCCTAATCTAGTACAGTTGGGGAATTATGACACAAAACCCCAAATGCCGTTCGATTGCTTTATGTGTGATGGTAAAAGGTTTCCTGAGCACGTCCCATAAGCTAGCAGAACCCATACACCAGAACATTACAAGATAGTATAGATAATTATAGGCTAATAATAGGCTAATTAAATGCACTATTAAAGAATTTTGGGCTCCATCCCTACCAACTACAACGCGGCTTCTGCTAGCATTAGAAAAAGTTAACAGAACCCAAATTGAAAAACGATTTAAAAACAATTGAAAAATTAAAGGTTACTTTTAGGCTAATTAAATGCCGTATTTACATTTTTTTTATTCTGCTCGTTCTAGGAAAAGCATAACGCTTTATCACTCAAAAGGTAGTAGAACCCAACTTGAAAATCAGACCAAAACCAAAATTATAACGCAAAACAAGATCAATTGACATCAAAATAATGTTAGGCTCATTATGGCCTAATCAAAAACCCTATTAACAAATTTTGGGCTCCACTCGTTCTTAACCAAACTTCAGGTCATTTAATACATTCTGCTCAACCTTGCAAAACGAAAATCGAAAATCGGACGAAAACCGAAATTATAAAGCAAAACAAGATCAATGGACAAACAAATAATTTTAGGCTCATTATGGCCTAATCCAGTGATTCTTAACAGGGATACCGCGGCCCCCTGGGGTCCGTAAGAAGTTTGCTGAGGGTCGCCAAAGTTTTCTAAATTTTCTTCAGAATATAAAATAAAGAAAATTGTTGTTTAACCGAATATCGTATTGTAATCGACTCAAATCTTCACCGCTCACAGAGAGAAGATTTTTTTTAAAACGGTTTAACTGATTTTCACGCGACATTATTTTTTAAAAAGCCTGATCTTTTTTACTTTAAAATGACTTGATTTTCATGAAAATTGGTTCAGTACTTTTTTTGTTGCGAACTTTGAATGAAAATGCAACCAAAATTGATGATTATGAAAAAAAATATTGGAGACATTTAAATTTAAATTACAACAAACATTTTCAGAAAACAAAACGAATTATATTGGATAATACTAAATAATGCCCCCATTGCGTCTACAAGAGTTCGCATCCGGTTCCCCATTGACCTTATTGTTCTAGCAAAGGCTAGGGGGATCGCACCCCACTCCTCATCCAACGCTCTGTTTTAGTACGTCTCATTAATGCTCAATTGGATTCATGTCTGGACTGAGGCCTGGTGACTCCGTCGTCTCGAGTCCAACCTCATCCATGAACTACCTGCCTAGTGGTTCAACAAGCCTTGTGACACCGTGCATTATCATGCATCAATATGAAATCAATATCAATATGAATTCTGCGAAGGGCGCTACATGATCCAAGAGAATGTCCTTCATATATCTTTCAGCGGTCACACCTCCGCTACGGCCTCCACCATGTACGATAACAAAATCCGTTTTTCCCTCAAGCAATATGCCACCCCATAATATGTACGAACCGCCACCGTACGAGACTGTTTCAGCAAAACAGCACTGCCAAAATCGCTCCCCTGTACGCCGGTAGACTCGGCCTCAATACCTTCTATCACTACCATGGAGACATATTCTGCAATCGTTAAACAGAACGGACCTCCGATGCTCCAATTTATGTGTTCGCGAGCAAATTCGAGTCGCTCTTTGCGGTGGCGTACTGTCCATTTTAGGCCTCCAGCTTCCCGTCTAACAGCAACAGCTTCATCTCGAACTTGTCCTAGCTCTTGCTGCACATCGACGAACGTGAGATGTCGCGGATTTCGCAGTAAAGTTAGGACGATAAATCGATCATTTCTTTCAGATGAACATTGATACTGGCTGGTATGTGATCTCTGATTGAAGGTACCGGTTTCCTGAAATCTTATGGATACTCTTGAGGTAGCAGATTGAATCATGTTTAGCTGACGAGCGACTTCCCGTTTATTATGTCCTTCTTGGAATAAAGCAACAACTCGTGCGGCTTTTTTTTGGAGTAGTATCCGTGATTTTGAGGAAACAACGAATGAAACCGGTAGAGATTTGTTCAGGTCATCGTCTGATAAGTGATTGATGGTAAATATCGGTCAACGTAGTATTATACAGGACATTGCAGCACACCAATTGTTTTCACCGAAACATCGCATTTTGCTACGAATTCTTTAATTTGAAAAATGCTGAATAGATTTGAATGATAAAGGCGTCCTTGTAAAGATAAAATACTAAGCTGTCAAAAAAAGTTGTTTTACGAAAATCGGGTAGCCATTTAAAAAAAATACGCGTTTTTGTCCGCGCGGAGGTTTGAGCCGATTTAGTTGCTCGCGAGTCTAATTTATAAAATTTTGCTTATTATTATTATTTGTATACATGAATTAAAGTTTACATTTTGCGTATAATGCCGAATCTCCACAACAAATTGTGAAGTATGTAAATTGTAAGTTAAAATAGATAAAGAAATAATAAAGTTATTTTTTATAATTTTTATTAGATTTTTTTGGCATTTCGGACAAAATATTATTTTTAATGGCAATCTTACAATGTGTATAACTATTTTAGTCACAGAAAACAAAGAAACCATTTACTCACAATATGTTGCAATAGTTTCTGATTTGGTGACATAATTCGCTAAATCGATAAGTCCTTTTATTGTATTATCGGTACAAAGCAAGAGTTGAATTTTTAAAGTTTGGTCGTTGCAATATGATGAGCAGACTAACTTTTTATCAGTACGAAACCAAGCTGCCAAAAGAGACCTATGGAAGTTCTCATTTTTGTAAGGGTTCGTGTATTGTTACACGTTCGCTTGGAGTTAAACATGGGGGGGGGGGGCTGAACTATTTTACTTTTTGTGGTACATATTGTAAGTAAATGGTTTCTTTGTTTTCTGTGACTAAAATAGTCATACACATTGTAAAATTGCCATTAAAAATAATATTTTGTCCGAAATGCCGAAAAAATCTAATAAAAATTATAATTAATATGAAGGACGATTTTAAAAACTTCTTAGTTATTTTTTATATTTATTATATTATATACAAAAAATAAAGGAATAATAAAAAAAAATTATTTATTATAGATAATTAACAAATATAAAATATTATCAAAAAATTGGGGCTAAATTATTACTAAAATATTATGAATTATTTGGTGGGCCGCGAGTAAAAAAAGGTTAAGAACCACTGGCCTAATCAAATGCCCCATTAAAAAATTTTGGACTAAACTCTTTTTGAACAAACTTCAGGTTATTTAGTTTGTAAACAATGCTCTATTTTGTTAGTTCATCTCAAGTATATTTTACGATTTCGAAGAATATCGAACAAAGAATCGGTCTCAAATTTTGAATTCCAAATAGAATTTCGTGTGCCGGCCGAATCACTGAAAATATGATGAGCCGAAAACAAGGCTTACAGGAAATGTGATGGAAGATTTGCCTCGCCCTGGTCGGCCTCAACTGAAGATAACATCAATAAAGTGACAGAAATATTGACGGAAAATCGTCGTTTAGGTTTGAGAAAGATAGCCGCCGAACTTTCTGTGTCTCATGAATCAATTCGAATCATTGTACACGATTTTTCGGGCATGAAAAGCGTTACCGCTCGAACAATTCCCACGTTAGGTCGTGTAAAATTAATAACACTAGATTTATCGCTTAAAGCCAACCGATGGCAATAGAACCATTTACTAAGTTTTGATAAATCACTTTGTAATGCAGGTTGAGATTCTGATGAATTGCAATCAAATGGATATTAAAATGAAATCAAATGGATATTAAAATGGAGAATGTGCTGGATGTAACATTTATAAAAAGCTACTAAATTCATTGGAAATGGCTAACGAACCAGAAACCACCGAATCTGTGTTTAATTTGCAAATGAGGGTTATTAAAGTTTGTGTGCGCCAGTTAAATGTTTTATATGAAATCTGTTTCCGCAATCAGAAAAAAGTCAACACAAACTTGATTAAATATATTTTATTTCATAAAAATATTTAACGATTATTTAAAAAGTTATTCAATCAAAATTGACGATTGGTAATGTAGAGAAAACACCACCTACTGGAATAAAATAAAACTGTGATTCCATTTAAAATATGACCACCAGCGCTCACGAAACGACTAAAAATTGGTATAGCGGCTAATTTTAACAGTCGTGATTCCATGTTTAACCATGTCTAAAATCCCGGCTCCAATCGTCAATTGGCGATTTAAATACTTATACACAAGCTAAATATTTACCTGGAATAAAATATATTTAATCAAGTTTGCATTGATTTTTTTCTGATTGCGGAAACAGATTTCATATAAAACATTTAACTGGCGAACAACTAACAGTCATTTTTCTGTGCAACCGGCCATTAGAGTTATTACCTACTGAGGCAAATTTATTTTTGTAATAATTATTCCTTGTAGCCTTGACACTGCTCTTCACAATATTTGACAGTTTTTAACGACTTTTTGTAGTCTCTAATTGATTGGATTACATTTTAGTTTCTTCGAAAACTTGGGACGCTTATTTATTTGACGTAAAATACGTGAGTTCATCCGTAGCTTGAATTTTCTGGTGTTATCAACAGCTACTGTATAAAGTGAAGAAGCGATATGCGATTTAAGAATCTTAAGAAATTTTTTTAAGGCTAAGATGCAGTTACCTTCGCAATAAACTGAATTCCAAGTTTCGAATAGCAAAGAATTTTTAAGGATGTCATAATTTACACTAGGATAATATCATAGAACAATACACCTGAATGGCTTCGGCTGACTTTTTTCTCTTCCTCAAACTCAAATTACCATACTTCGAGACACCCATTTTCAGCCGAAAGAAGACAAAAAAGAGAATTCGAAGATCGTGGCGAGAACTAAAATCAATTCTATAGCATTCTAGTCAGATTTTCGATTTGGGTTCTGCTAGCTTTTTCTACAGCTAGCAGAACCCACGTGTTAGTTGGAAGGGATGGAACCCAAAAAATTTTAATAGTGCATTTAAATTAGCTTATTATTAGCTTATATGTAACAATCTACACTATCTTGTAATGTTCTGCTGTTTTCGGAGAATTTATTTAATGCAAAGTATTATGTATTATAAAATATATTTTCAAGTAGCTAATATTATGTGCCTTAAGGTTGGTTCTCGTATGCAATCATAAGATTGGAAACATAAACAAATTTCCCCGCCAGAGATGAAATAATTTTAACTTTTGGCAAATTTTGATCGCAAGCATCCAATATTATAAAAAAAAACAAATTTTGAGCAATAATGACGCTCATTGATTGACTAGATTCGCGAATTATTTTGTGATCGCATTTGTAAACCTACCTTTACACCGATTTTTTTTTTTGAGATAAATAGTAACCATTTTAAATTTCTATTAGTTTGAACTGGTGATTGACATAGTTGTCACTGTATTCGTAAAACGAACTGTGTCTAATATGTATTGTGTTTTACACTATCTATTAATAGCGGTGAGGACTAAAATTAGGAATTAAGTAAAGGGGTAACCATACAAAAATTAAAAAAAATTATAAACGTAACTTTAAAAAAATTATGTTTGCGTTAAATGCCGTTTCTGTGCTTTCACCCATGGAAAAATTAATTTAAATTAAAAAATTTAACGAAGCTTCGTTAAATATGAATTGTCACTTAATAAAAATTATTGTATCGTGCTACCTAAAAAAACAACAAACAATAAACAGCTGTCACTATAACAAATAGTTGTCATTGAATATTCTACAATATTTACGGCATACTCGTTACGTCTAGTATGGCTGGAATGTCATTAAAAATTAGTGTCGTCAAAATTTTTAATTTTTTTAAATTTTAAAATTTTTTATGGTTGGCCCTTAACACATTCGCGTTCACACTTATTTAGTGATGTCCACTCAGAACGTCACATGCTGTAATTCTAATAATTTTTAAGATAATTTAAAACTGATTGAAGCCTTTTGTGTTAAATCGTTTATGAATAATTTTGCAATCATTAATGCGTTTTTGCAAAATCACTGCCATTGGAGTGGTGACCTCCTGATGTAATTAGTTTCGTTTCTCAAAACAATACTGCATTAGAAGTGTTACTGCAATTGCAGTGGTTGAACTAACTGAGAACTCCATCATCTTTTGGAACCGCAATACTGCATTTGCAGTATACTCAAAAGTTTAAAGTAAAAAATAATGTTTATCAAATTTCAGTCTTTTATTATAAAATATTAAATAATAAATAATAAAAAATAAATAAAGAATCCATTAAAAACAATAAAATTAAACAAAAATACAAAATTAGTCTTAGTATTAGATACTTGGCTGCGGATGTTGATTTTCAAGAGTTGATTTATGCCAGGTTTCAAAACAATTCATACATAAAGCTGGATTACCAGGACAGTGCTTGCATTAGTGAGCCGTTTGCTTTCTTTTTTTCGATTGTGTGCAATATCGACAATCACGAAAACATGATTTTCTTTTCCATCCGTTGGGTAATGGACTCTTTTCCAGAAAGTGTTGGTCTGATGAGGATGTTGACGCCCCCGGTGAGGATGCTCCTGGAAGTGACGGAATAGTTAAATTCATGATAGAATGTATTTTCAGATGGCGTCCACTAGGAATATCTTGGACATTCAAAAACGATGAGATGAGTGACTCTCTGAACTGTAAAAATGTGATCTTCGGAAATTTGGTTTATGAAAGATCACTTTCTTATACCATCTAACAGTTTTTCGAGGACATGAATAGTATGACACCAACTGATCTAGTCTATCAACATCGGACATATATGTTTGTTGTATTCCTCTATTTCGATGGGTTAGTTTCTTTCTTTACCGTAACTGTTTGTAGTTAAGGCCATTGCTGGGTGGTAAGCTGTATTTATACAAAGAACTTCTCTCTTGTTCTTCCACTTAGAAACATTTACATTTCCTTTATGTCGCCAGACATGTTCATCTATTTTGAGTTATATTTCAATAAGTTCCTTTGGGGTTTCCTTCCGATTGCTTCGCAAAGTACTACAATTGTGGGTTTTATGAGACAATAATATGTTACTCAAAGTTACACTATTATAGTAATTGTCCATAAAAAGTGCATGTGCGTACCTTTTCGCAAGTATGGCTCCATTAACCTTAATACAAGTGAATTAATTTTTGAGCATGATCAATCTGCATTAGTTTGTTTCCCGCCATTTATTTCTTGATATCCATTTGGATCACAAAACTCAAAAAATTTTATACCGTACCTCGACTTTTTATTTTTGATGTACATTCTAAAATGTATGTGGCCACGAAACAGCAACAAGGACTCATCTAGTGACAAGTGCTTCTTTGGTTTATTAGATGCTTGACATTGGTCCGTAAATATTTTTAGAAAGGAACTTATTTTTGTTCGATGTGTTTCACCAATCGCAGGATTAACATTTAAACATCTTATTATTTATTCAAAGTGTCGTCCCGGCATAGTGCTTGCAAAAATTGGATGAAAATACTGGGTGCTTGGAAAATAATCGTCTCATTTTTGGTAGCTTAATTTGGCTTTGTAAAAGACAGAGACCACTGAATTTCAACATTTCATTTGAGTTGATTGGTTTAAATTTGGGAACTCGTGACGATGAAGATCTCGTTGAGTTTCGCTCGTTGAGTTTCGCTCGTTGAAAAGTCTATGGCCATAAATATTTGACTATTTTGAGCAATTCATCGCCATAAAATTCTTCAAATACTTCTCTTGGTGAATTACCGGTAATTTGGCAGCCAGCAGAACTCTCATCGAAATTAAAATCTGGTATATCTGCGGTAGTTGAGGTCGACGGCTCATCAGCTTCATCAACATTCACTACAACATGACCACTTCGTGCCTGATTTTCATTTTCTCCATCTTCATTATCCTCACTGTATTCACTATCTTCACTATAGGCATTAGCTTCACCGCTGTTTATGTACTCCGGATCGGCCAAACTATCATCGAACGAGAAGTCATTGTTTTCAGAACAACTATCCAATTCTTCAAAGAGAGCCAGCAACTTTTCTTGCTATTCTTCGTAGCTATCCATACTAAATTTGTTAATACAAAACTGTGATCCTATAATTTTAATTGTAAATAAAACAACATCACTATAATATAAATTATTATATATACATTACAACAAATTACAGTGTAATATAAATTACAAATGCATTAATTAAATAAAATTACTACAATTTACTTACATAATAGAAACTAGATTCAACACTAACGTCTGTCTCGCACAACACTTATAACTGGCTTATTTTCATATTGCAACGAGAACGAAATTCCAAATCAGACGAGCATATTCTCATAAAACAAAAAAATAATTAAAACCGGAGAGAGTAACGATAGCACTGCAATAACAGTGGTGACCCATTATAAATCGATGGAAATACTGCAAATGCAGTGGCCGTGCGCGAATGTGTTAAGTCAGTGTTAGGATCTTAAACGTTAATTTCAGACTAAATATAAACTTTTTTTCTAAATTATTTGGCTATTTTAGGCGAAATTAATAACATTCCATTTAAAAACTATGTTACGCTATTAGTCACCAGGCGGCAAAGGGAAAGTCCCCTCGTGAGAGGTCTATCTAATTCATATAAATTCCGTTGCCATAAAAAAGAACTTAATTTGCAAAATAATAAAATCTAAATGATAATTAGTTTTGTATAAAAATTGTCCATACTAAAAATGTCAATTAAACAAAAAATAAAAATTATAAAAAGAATTTTTAATAAAATAAAATTAGATCTGAAAGTGAACTTAAACCAAAAACAATGTGTATTTTATTTTTGAACGAACCACAACAACGAACGAAATTGGCGCAGTTGGAGAAGATAAATAAATAATAAAATATAAAAGGAAAATAATTTTTGTGTTATGTGTATACCAGATAAGGCAAGAAAAATTATAATTTCCCGAAAGTCACCCACCGGAATTTAAATTTAATTTGTGATTAAAACGCAAATTGGTGCGGTAGTGAATTAAACAAACAAATGTTAATTCATGGAATAATTTTTACTGCTACAATAGTTTGGTAAGTCCTGCAAAAAAATTTTCTTTTCATAATTTTATGTTCGCTTCATTTAAAAGATTATCTTATCATAAAAAGCGTTCTAGAAGTTCAAGTGGATCTCATTCAATTGGTGCAATTGTAACCAAAATGAAGATGCACACTGATTTTTGAATAAAAATTACAAAATATAAAAATTATAGAATTTATGGGATCCGCCCGAAACGCGATATTTTAAAATGCGATATTTTAAAACGCGATACGGTACAAAATGTGGTATGGTACAAAACGCGATATTCTAAAACGCGATATGGTACAAATCGCGATATGGTACAAAACCCGCTATTTCAAAACGCGATATTTCAAAACCGGTCCTATACTCCCGAAACCCGATACCGATGTAACTCGGTCCTATGCTCCCACTCCAATCGATTTTGAAATTCCTACAAGCTAAAATTAAATTTTCCCTTCACCCGCCTGATATAACCCGAGTCTAAACTCCCGCTCCTATCGATTTTTAAAATTTTAAAATATCGCGTTTTGTACCACATCGCGTTTTGTACCGTATCGCGTTTTGATATCGCGTTTCGTACCATATCGAGTTTTGTACTGCATCGCGTTTTAAAATATCGCGTTTCAAATGAGACCCAGAATTTATTTTGTGGTTTTTTATTAGGTTAAATAATTTTACAAATTAAGAAATCCAAAAATAGAAAATAGAACTTCATTTACCGTTTATATTAAAAAGAAATAAAAAAGTCAAGGATTTTTTGCAATGAAATTGATCATACTATAAGTGTATTTGATTTTGATTTCTTTTTTTAATCATTTACATCATCTTTTAAATTATGTTTCATAATTATTTTAGCATATGTATCTCCTTAATATTTTATAACCTCTTTCAGTCTTCTAGGCATGGATTAGACTAACTTCTTGATTACTTCCTGTGACATTTTATCCCACTCTTTCATTTTCATGCAACGTTTTTTTCCGTATTTTCTCATTTGTTATTACAAACGGCGGGATAACCAAACACCAAGAAACTAGCCAACGATGTTCTCTCTGACTGACCCACTGCCAATTTCAGTGGTAAGATTGGTAGCTGCTTCAATAACCAGTCCGTAATGCAATGAGGTTACACTAAAGGTAAATTTTACCCCAGGTGGTACCCCAACTGCTCAGTTGGGTAATCCACCCTCTAACGAGGCCGGGAAAGGATCAAAGGATTCTGTGGTGAGCCAACCATTGCAATGCCCATTCGATCGAAGTTCAAAAATATCTAGATCACCACCTAGACAAACAGAGTTCGCAACTCGACAGAGGTTGTGGAAACTCCTCTTACTTGCTATAACGAAATCAACATACTTGCCCATACTAACGCTGAGTTTCATACAGATGAGGAGAAACTTGCAAGATAAACTGATTGGATCCACAAACAAAAGGAAAGGCCAGGGAAAAAACGAAGATCAGAATTCTCGCCAAAAGTTATGGGGATCACCCACCGGCAAAAATTAATGAAACTACTCAACCAGTGTCAGTACCACAACAAGAAGAATGAAGACTAAGGCACCACCGCCAATTAATGTGATAGGCATTACTGAGTTTGCGAATATCCAAGCACTAATGAAATCAATGTCCACAAACGACTATAGAGTAGTGACACTAAACAATATTGTTTGGAAGATAAACACTATAGATAACAGAGAAATTAAAGTTATGGCCAGAAGTCTTCATCCCACCTGCAATAAGGATGATATAATAGAAGACCTCAAAAGGAAAGAGCTGCCAATTGAAGACGCATTAAACATAGTTAAATGGGAGAAAGTTGAAAACAGTCAAGGAACCAAGATTATTAAAAGACGGCTCCCCTTATTCATGCTTATATTCAACAAAAGCGAAACATTGAAAATATATTTAATATCAAAGCAATACTCAATATGAGGGTCAAAATAGAACCACTGAAAAAGAACACGAGATTATTACCTCAATGCAAAAAATGCCAAGGTTATAACCACTTCCAAAGGTATTGCGGGAGAGATGTTCTCTCTCTCTCTCTGGCCTTCACATCCCATGAAGGGATTTCGCCGCCTGCACTAAGGCCCTCCATCCATCTCGATCCACCGCTCTCGTCCTCCAGTTTCGACATCCTAATGTTCGTAGATCTTGTTCGATGTCGTCGCGCCAGCGTAGTCGGGGTCTTCCTCTACGACGTACTCCGGCTGGTTGTTGGTGGAACACTTTATTTATCATCCGTTGTTGGGGAGACCTTGTAACGTGGCCGAGCCATCTCACTCGATTGGATTTGATGAATCCGATAATATCGCTGCCGCCGAGGAGTTGCTTTATTTCGTGATTCATACGAATCCGATATTCGTTGTTCGCAACTTTTATTGGACCAAAGATTGAACGGACAACCTTCCTTTCGAAGGTAGATAATAATCTACAATCGTTAGTGGTCATGGTCCAGCTCTCGCTTCCGAAAACCAGCACAGGTCTTATAAGTGCTTTATAAAGTGCGAGCTTGCACGACTGCGATAGATGTTTCGATCGCAATAATTTTGATTTGGCGTAGAAAACTCGTTGTCCGGCAGCGATTCGGGCTTTTATTTCTGCCTGCATATCATTCGACGATGTTATAACTGACCCGAGGTATTTAAAGTTTTCGACGCTATCAAAGTTGTGGTCGCCAATTCCGAGATTTGCCGTAGAGATGTTCCTAGGTGTTACTAAATATTTGGTTTTACTGCTGTTCACCTCCAAACCAAGTCTTCTTGCGCAGCGATCGAGCGGCACGAAACTGTCTTTGATATCGCTGTCTTCGGCCAAGAAGCACGATATCATCTGCATATCCAAGAATTTGGCCTGACTTATTAAATATACAGCGCGAGGTTTCGATGTTGCTTTTCCTCACTACGTACTCAAGCGCCAGATTGAACAGCAAAGGCGCGAGTGCATCGCCTTGTCGAACACCAGATGTTATTTCAAAGGGGTCTGACACAGATCCTTCAATTACGATTCTACATACAGACCCGGATGTTGTTAATTTACACAGAGAAACGAGTTTCTCTGGGATTCCCAGGCATATGAGCGCGGCCCATAGGTTGTCGCGGTTTATACTGTCATACGCCTGTCTGAAGTCTATATATAGCTGATGTATGGTTATGTTGTACTCCCAACATTTTTCCAAGATCATCCTCATGGTGAAACACTGGTCAGTGGTTGATCGGTTGGGACGAAAACCACACTGATAGTCGCCAATGATGTTTTCGGCGAAAGGGATGAGTCTGGCAAGTACAACATTAGCCAACACTTTGTAAGCAGTGTTCAATAGAGCTATGCCACGAAAGTTTTCACATTTAAGACGGTCGCCTTTTTTATGCAACGGACATATGAGTGCGGTCTTCCAATTCTCCGGCAACTCTTCTTGGTCCCAAATACAAACGACGAGATCGTATAAACTTGTTGCAAGAGTAGCGCCTCCGAGTTTAATTAGTTCTGCGGGGATTCCATCGAGACCGGGTGCCTTGCCGTTTTTCAATCGACTAATAGCTGCGTCTACTTCCTCTACTGTGGGATATTCGACAAAGACCTCTTCTCCTGGCGGAGCTATTTCTCTAATGGGGGTAACTTCGTCATTCCGATTTAGCAGATTTTGAAAGTAGGTTTGCCATACTGAGAGAACATCAGCCACGTTTGTTCTCAGCTCTCCATTCCCGTCTTTGATGGCTGTACTTTGATGGCTGTGAGAGATGTTAGGTGCCTAAAATGTGCCGGAAGACACAACGCGAAAAACTGTTCCGTTAGCCGAACCGAACCTGCAAGGTATATAAATTGTAAAGGTCAACACCCAGCCAACGACAGAGGATGCAAAGTAGCGATACTACTGCAAAGATTAACAAATAAATCACGCCAATCGACTCAAAACACTAACGTTAGAAGAAAAATGATTCCAATTGCAACTAAAATGCCAGCACAACCGGAGCCCATAGGACCAGAGAGAAGACCCTACTCGCAGATAACGCATCAGAATACTATGAAATAAAATCTATTAGAAAAAATATTCCGAAGTATAGAAACTATAGAATAAATGCACGCCTTGCAAAATAAGAACGTGTTCTAGAAGCTGGATAAACAAGAAGCGGCGATTGAGCTTACATCAATGCTATACTAATGAAATGAATAGAACACTTAGAATTGTTATTTGGAACGTGAACGGATAACCTCAGCAGCTTGTACCAGGGCTAGAAATTTTTCTAAACTTAGAAAAACATAGATATATGTTTTGCCTCGGAAACTCATTTAACAGAAACTACATTTATTAAAATACGTGTCTATGAACGGTACCATGCTATTCATCCAGGAGGAAACGCTAGAGGCGGGTCTACCGTAATTATTAAAAATATTATTAAACATTTAGAAGTGCCCGGCATTGATGAAGAAATTATGCAAGTTAAAACCATAAAAAATAAATCAATCAATAAAAGAAAACTCAGTATCTCCTCTATTTACTGTCCCCACGCCATCAAATAAAAAAGGATGACTACAGTCAACTTTTTAAATCATTAGGACTAAATTTTGTCAAGCCGATTTCATTGTTGTGTTCATTCCGTTCGTTGTGTTTTTTGGTTAACCAATAGGATTTGTCGCAAATGACGTTTTATTTCTTCCGTATTTTTTTCATCAAGTTTATCTATCTTCAACTTTTTTACCGAAGGAACATGGCAAGAAAGAGACGACATGATATATTATCTAATATAGAAACAGAGAGACACGTTTTCGCAATGTTTATTTTGTAGTCAAGTACGTTGTTCATTTTGTGTTTTGATGTTTTGTTTGTGAATTTTTCATTATTTTAATTTAAGAAAAACTCCAAAACTACAAAACGCAATACTACAAAAGTCAAAATCTTCGATTTTCCCTGAACCCATGAACCCATAAAATAATACTGCAGAAAAAATACCGAACGAAAGGAACAGAACGAACACAACGAACTACAACAATGAATCCGCCTTCATAGGCGGTGATTTTAATGCAAAGAATACCTTTTGGGGATCTAGACTTACAACGTCTAAAGGAAAAGAGTTATTTAATGCAGTTTGCGAGAACAACTGAGAATTTTTCTCTGGCGATAAACCAACATATTGGCCTGCTAAAAATACCAGATCTTCTTGACTTTTTTGTAACAAAAGGAGTTTAGAGGACTACACGTGTTTTGAAAATAGTGGAAGACTATCATCTGACCACTCAGCTGTGATCGTGACTCCAATTGGGACCTATTCAAGAAACTAGTGGAAGAGCGACCCAATTAAAACGTATGTGCAGCTAGAAGATGAACTAGAAGCCTTTAATAATAATATCCAACAAGCAGCTTGGGACAGTTCACCTATTTCTCATACCAACACCATAAGGAAACACAACTATCCCGTTGAGGTCAGAGAACTAGTTAAAGAGAAACGGAAAGCTCGTAGAATCTAACAGCAGACTCGTACTCCGCAACACAAAAATATTTTCAATTTTATGTGCAATGAATTAAAACAGCTAATAATGGAAATGAAGAACGAAAACATAAATAAGCGACATCGAGGTCTTTCTGAACTTAAGGATGACGATTACTCGCTTTGGAAAGTTACGAAGGGGCTAAAAAGAACCAAAATACATGTGCCTCTGGCATCAAAAATGATGACGAATCCTGAGTCAAAAGTGACAAACAGAAACTCTCTCTATTTGCTGCTTATTTAGAAGAAATTGTTCAACCGTTTCCGAGACAAACAGCAAATGAAAATACAACGGTCGTAAACAAAGTAGATGATCTTAACATAAGGCATGTGACCTTATTGGAACTTGAAACTGCAATCAATAATAACTTAAGTATCAGATAAGCTCCACGTTATGACTTAATTACTGGGCAAATTGTGAAAACCATTCCCAAGATAGGTTTAAGTAAATTAGTTGAAATAATTAATGCAGCCTTTCGATTGAAATATGTTCCACGTCTATGGAAGATGGCTGAAATTTTATCAAATTCTTAAATCCTAGAAGTGGACTAAAAAATAGCGCATCTTATTAAAGAAAGCCAAATCAGTACAGGTAAACTTTACAAATCAAAATGTAAACTGTGTTCCAGTGGTTCTCACCTCAAACCATATTCCATATGTAAATACTGCTAAATACCTTGGCATGACCTCCGATAAGCTTAGATGGAAATAACACATCAAGAAGAAGAAAAAGAGTTAAACATCAAACATAGGAAAATGTACTGGCTAATGGGTGGGAATTCTGAGCTATCAATACACTACAAATTGCTTCTATACAAACAAATGCTAAGACCAGAGTGGACCTATCGTATTTATTAATTTATTAATTTAAAAAACAAATAGCCATCTTCTTTGGTAGTTTCCTTTCTAACACCGGCCATTTTCTAATGTGAACCGAAATACTAATGTGTAGAAAGCCACTTCTTTCTACACAGAGACACTTCCCTTTCTGATGAACAATGGAAAAAGCTATTAATTTTGTAGGCAGTGAAGTATGTTCCAAATAACAAAAATAAACAAGTATTAGCAAATATACTGTGAAAAAATTCTTATAAGAATTTTGAGTGAAAATTAGAAAATAAACTCAAACAAATTTATTTTACATTCTTCTTAATAGTCCGGAAAATTCTCATTTTTACGTAATTTTAGAGAAGATAATAATTATTTCAATATCTCTAAATGCTGGGTATAGAAAATTTGTGTACAAAGCGTGGAAATTAGTCGATAAGACAATATTCAGAACTCAAATAAGTACTATCAAGTGAGCTAATGGTCATTTCCATAAAAATGGGATACTTCTGAATTTTGTCCTGGTAATTAAATCAATTCGTTCGGTGCGGGTAGTTTTAATTTAAATAAAACAAACGCTCATTTGCTTCAACAGTGACATAACTCAAAATTCACTCATACCTAAAATATTCTAAAGAGGAATTAACATTGTAAGATATTACAAACTATTCTAAGAAAATTTGCAAAATATTAAAGAACTATAAAACTTAAGGTCTGATTGCGGATGTAGCGAATGTATTTTAATTTACTTTTGAAAAACGCTGTTTTACAAACAATTTTGAGTGATATTTTAAAATTGTTTTCCTGGAAAATAAAAAACTATGGATTTTCTCACTCTTGCGCAAATGAGCGAAATACTAAAATCATGGAGTTTGCCAAAAATTCCACTATGTGCGAATATTAGCTTTAGGTTATCACAATCAAATGAGCCGGGCGCCATTTCCATATCTAGGAGATAGGTACCATTTTTCGCTCTCACAAATCTAATCCATTTTATTGGTTTGAGTAGTAGACACAAACAAACTAGTCTAAATAAGCCATTTCAAAAAGGAGAGGAGTCAATTGTTTGTGTAAGCCTAAGGCAAATATTATTTTATAATGAAAACTTCCGACAAACTCTACGATATCCAAACCTTAACTAAACTAAAACTACTCAAACCAAAAATCGAGTAAATTTGCAAAATGGCTCTTAATTTATGTGATGGTGTTAACCTAAAGCTAACATTTGTATGTAGCGGAATTTTCCGACAAACTCGATATCCAGAATTTAACTAAAATAAAACTACTCAAACCTATAAAATCGATTAGATTTGCAAGAACGAAAAATGAAACCTATCATTTATTGAACTCAATTAAATGTCTTAATGTATTTCATGTTCTCAAGATTATTTCTTACTCTTCCTATTACTACTGTTTATGCAAAATAAAAAAATATGCCGCCTATTTTCGTCTCTTTCGTCAAATTTTCGCCAAAATTTTGGTTTAACAGTGTAATTACTAATACATGTTCTATATTTTTTTTTTATTGGATTTGTATATGTACATGGGATTTTTGGTGGGACAAACTTCACAACCGTTAATTTTGTTGTGTTTTTTTTATTTGGATTTGTTAATTTGTAAAATAATTTAATATAATAAAAAACTTCAAAATAAATTCTATAATCCTAATATTTTGCAATTTTTTTCAAAAATCAGTGTGTATGATCATTTTCGTTACATAGTGTATGTTAACATTTGTAATTCGTAACAGAAAGTCGGGTGTTGGCCATAACATATTCCCCCTCCATTTTCTTATTTAAATATTTTCTAACTTTATACAAATGCTCTTCCTGTAAAAGAAACCATTAAAAAGTTAGACCGATTTCGCAATATTATTTAAAGTCATGCTTCTTCAAGTGAACTACAGCGTAAATTGTAAATCAAGTGTTGCTATTAAAGCGGTGTATAAATCTTGGTATTGGTATGGGTATAATACCAAAGAGAGCACCATACACCATATGTATATAATCGACTGTGTTGGAAAATGTCATAAATAAATAAAATCTCGTATTGCAATTCCCAAAGCTTATTCCAATTATGTCTGAACGAGGATCATTTAATCAACTTTAACGTGTTAAAAATCTAGTTTGTGATGTAGTTATGCGGTTATTTTATCTATAAATAGTGTAAAATTCTCATTAATTGTGTTTTGTAACTCGTATAAAATATAAAATACATTTTTTGTACTTCACTTGATGTAATGTCTTTACAAAGCAGCATCAATAATAAATATAGTAATAACACCGAGATGAAACAAAATGTATACAGGTAAAATAGCTAACTTGATAAATGTTTTAATATAAAAGGTAAATGAAAAAATAAAAAATGAAAATTAAAACCATTTTAAATGAAAATCAAATAATTTAACAATTTACAACAGAAGATGACAACAGTAGCAGTGCGAGCAGCAGCGCACAGCAACAAAATATTTTCAGCATAATACATACACATAAGAAAATGATCTTGAAAAAATGTCAATCGATCATCGATCTTGATTATAAAATTTATTTTCCTCTTTCTACATCATTTTTATGCATTTTGATTATCATAAATTGATTTAATGCGTATATCTGCTCGTACCATGTACATGATGATAATGCGTTTAATGATTATTATCATCACAAGACAAGACGACAACGATGTTTTGTTCCCTTGTACATTTACATAATTTTGCAATTTAGCAAGTCGTTTTTACGTACAATATACACGGCGTCCTCATATTAACGTGTCTACAACTGTACCACCCCTGCTGCAAACCAAAGCCAAAAAAGCGTTTCCAATGAAAAAAAAAATCACTTTCAATTCAATAATCAACCACCATCATCACCACTGCCACCAAAAACAAAATCAAAAAAATCGTTTTCCTTCCTTCCTTCTTTCTTGCACGATTTCTTACATACATTTATTTCTTATTTTGTTCATATTCGTGCATCGTAACAAATTGATTCCATGTTTTATGTGGTGATGTTGATTATTTTGACGAAACATAATTTTTTTTGTTTTTGGCGCTCAAATTTTTTTTTATGTGCATTCTCGATGGAGCACATTATACACAGTGCTACGTACGGTTTCTAAAGACGAGACACACACACACACACAATATATCCAAAGATATACACGAACGCTATTTTGGCATACAAATTTTTAATAAATTCTTACACAAATTTTTGTTGTTGCCTCGCATTTAATATTTTCGTATGCAGGTCTGCGCCTGCACAGTACATAAAAAAAATCTACGAATTTGTAAGATGCGTGCGAAAGGTTGACGCAAAAGAAAATCAAACTTAATGATAAGCCATCATAAGTTAATTTTTGGTGTAGAATAATTTTAAGGTTTTTAGGTTAAGTTCTTATGGGTTTATTATACTCGTAAGATTAACCCTCGTCAGGCGACATAGGAACAATTGTACCTTTTCTGTTTTTAAATACTAATAAGCCTTCTTCTAGAACCCGGGGAGAGTTAAAGCTTTGTGAGATCTCTACATTTTAATAATGTGGGAATTCCAAATATTATCTATTTACAAAAATTATGTCTTTCGATTTTTATATAAAATATATGAAAGTACAATTGTACGTCTGCCGCCTTTTACCGTTGTAAAATTATGCCGCCGGACGAGGGTTAATATAGATTGATGAGCTTTCAAGTCGATTACATAACTGCTTTTAAAAAAATAAATTAAATTTTAGATGATGTTGAATTTTGGTTTTTATATGCGAACAAGGCGAGACTATAGCTTAACTGCAGGACTAATGAATAGTTTAGTAAATCTTATGACCTCATGAGGTTATCACGAGTGGAGTTACAATAACCCAGACTGTTTTTCCTCGAAAATTTAATATCCAAATTATTTAAAATTTGGCGTTCCATTTGAAAATATCAAACTTTAGAAGAAATTCTATCGTGAACTGTACCCTATTCCTGAATACGAATACGAATCCAAAATATACAAATTCGTATGATTGTATTCCTGAATATGAATACGTATAATACCGCAGCCACACGAATGCAAATACACACCAACATTGGCGTATTTGTCCAAATAACAAATCGTGTAGCCACAAAACAAATGACAAATTCAAATCAAGGTTACATTTATCCAACATATTGGCGCACATTCGCTTAATAGGCGGTTTTTCAAAAAAGATGAAAGGAAACAACAAATACTACAAATCGTGTAGACAGTAGAGTTTGTCAATTGTCATATTTTACCAATATTTGCCAAACATAAAATACACCAACGTTGGTCGATATTTGCATTCGTGTGGCTGCGGCATTAGACTAATAAAAAACATAACGATCATAAGGTTACTTCATTCCTAAGTGTGTCTAATTTCTCCCGACAAAGCACTGACTGAGGGCATTGAAAGAGAGTGGAACTAGTCAACCAAAACGTTTTGTTTGGAATCAAACTTCCCCTACGAACGAAACATTATCCCCTTTGAATTAAAACATGTATTTTTCGACAAATTTTGACCAATTCATAAAACCAGAATTGCAAATCTTTTGTGATTATTAGGACAAATCTCAGCCAACTTCACTTCAAAGTGCAACAAACTTTTTCAGAGAATTCTGAGAATTCTGAAGCACGTAACATAAATTCGATTTTAGCGTTAACTGAAAAAGTAGAAAATTGTCGATAATTCTATGTATTTTGCCATGCTAGAAACCAAAATAATTAAACCCTTAATTGTGAAAATTTGGTTAGAGCAGACCTAGAATTTAATCTTATTCACTATATTTGGTGATTCGGCAGACCATGGTACCGGACCGGGGGTTTGGGTCCAATTCAAAAGACTCAAATGTGAATTTAAATAATTAATATTTAATGAAAAAAGCATTCTTTTTTTCACATTTTGGCAAATGTCACCCCACCCTCAAGCATTACAAGTATTAAATTAATCAGTTAACCTTGAAACAAATTGTCCGAAAATAAATAAATTTCAATTTTAGATTTTACACTTAAAACTGTTTAAAATCAACAACAGACTAATGCTTTGCCCAGCAAGAGTTGCATTTCGCACTTGACTTAAAAAATGAAGCTCAAGCTAGTACAGGTTGGTCCATCTAACTTTTGCAATTTAATTTAATTTGGCTCTAATTCTCGGTAATGCTCCCCATTAACTGGAAGGGCGGCTCATTTTCGAAAAAAATGATGCCGCGCCTGTTCAAATCCACAACAAACAGTCACTCATTGTGGAGGCATCGGCTTCTCTATGGCTACGTGTGGATTTTCTGTCCCCCAAATGAGACAATTTTGCTTGTTGACGTAACCTCCGAGGTGAAAATGAGTTTCGTCGGAAAAATGGTTTTTCGGTAAACAAAATACTTATTTTCTTCCAAGCGTTTCATAGCCTAATTAGCGAACCGAAAACGTTGCGGATGGTCATTTTGCTTCAGCTTCTGCACTAATTGAACTTTTTGCACCTTTATACCGTACCGAGGTTATTATGCGAAATTCTGATTACAGAACTGCGTAAAATGTTCAATTCTTGGACACGAGTTGATGATGATGTATACTCAGTATGCTACATTCTGAACAACAGTTTCAATGCTCTAAGCTGTACGCGCTGTAAATGATCCACAAATTGATCCACAAATTGCATTGTAGGCATTTTATTTCTACTGAATTTTCTATGTAAATTTCTTACAGTTTGGGTAGAAGAATCACCACTTTGAAAGGTCAATATTTTCCAATTTTGTTCAAGCGTAAGTGACCCATTTCGTAAATGGCAAAAATTATACTAATTTTCTGTCATAACACGAATGACGTAAGTATTGCCACAATTGAAATAACTAATAGTTGAAATTGCAAACGAAAGATGAATGAGCCACCCTTTGCTAGGCGAAATCCAAAGGATTGCATTTTGTTATTCTTTTCTCCTAAAAAAGTGGTCCCATAAACGGATTACGAGTGATAATTTTTGAATTTTCTCAAAAGTACTGAAAATGGCACGAAAGTATCTAAGTAATTTTTATAAAGCCCGAGTATCGAATAAAGTACTATAGTATCGGCAATATCATCCATGAGATAGACTTTTATCATGAGGTACTGGGACCGTTTTGGCATTTAGGTTACTCTAGAAATTAAGCTCGATTTTGATGACGAGAATTTCAACGACAAGCCTGGAACGGCGACTTAATGCGAAATGTAATCTCTGACAGAACGATCATTAGGTCTTGGTTCAATTCTATGATAGTTGGAACTCGCTATTTGAAATTGTCGATTAACAAAATTTTTAAACTGATCATCAGTAGTAGACGTTGATTTTCTGAGAAATCTGGTTAACGGTCAATTTTAATACGCTGAACAATGTTCTGGAATAAATTCTCAATAACCTTGCGATGAGAAGCAATCTCCTGTTCCAAGCGCACAATTGTATCCGCAATAATATTTTATATCGATACTCCTTCTTTTTTGCAATACTCGCCAAGAGAATCATACTAAAAATTTGCAGTTGCTCGATCAATTAAAATGGAATTTGGATGGAACCAAGTTTTGTATAATGAAAATTGAATTCAAATATCAATTCCAATTGAGGATGTCAAAAATGGCAAATTTGAACAAAACTAAGCCATTTTTAAATTGATTGGAAAAACTTAGATTTGTATTTTGAAAATGAGAAACGACGAAACTTTGTTTGTACTATGAGAATGTGGGATTTCAATTTGAGGTTTGGATATGCTTCTGGCTAATGACCTATTTAAATTTAACATATTTTCCATTAGAGGAATTTACACAAATCAGTGCATGTGGTATGAATATTGAATAAAAATAATCGGTTAATCGTGCGAAACAAGCAATGCGCAGGGTTACTTCGAAAAGGAGTTATATTAGCCTGGCCTTCTGAGAGAGAATTTCAATTGGTAGGCAACAAATTTTTTCTCTTATAAAGAAAAGATATATTTTCAAATACTCCAATTATAAACCGAGATAAGACGAAAATATTGGATAACCCTTGGTTTTACTTGAGTTATCGAAGCTGAGAAGAACAACATCGGTGTTACTTAGATGTGATGTGATGGTACATTAGTCATTTTTGGAATGCTTAAACAATAACTTCTAACTTTAAACATGGTCGATCGACGAAGCACCTGGCTCTCGAAGAACGATCAAAATTTCCCTATTGCATCACAAGCACTGTTAAATAACACGTATGTTGACGATATTGTAACAGGTGCCGATACTTTGCATAAAGCATTCGAACTTCAATCGCATATTTGTGCGAATTAACTAAACGTGGATGTTTTGAATTGCACAAGTGGTGTACAAATGACGAATGAATCCTGGAAAGAATTCCAGAACAGCATCACGAAAATTTTAAACTTAATGAATTCAGTGACGGTGAATGCATTAAGGCACTCGGTCTAGTTTGGCAACCTAAAGAAGATTTTTTTGTATTTCAAATACCAAAATTCGACGAAAATACGACAATGACGAAAAGAAAGGTGTTATCGGATATAGTAAAATTGTTCGATCCATTAGGATTGCTTTCGCCCGTAATAGTAACAGCTAAATTATTAATTCAAACTCTATGGCAAAATAAACTAGATTGGAACGAAATTATACCCATTGAAATTCAGCAAATATGGACGTCCTTTCGTAACAATTTACCTGCAATAACCCAAATTGAATTACCGAGATGTGTCATCGCTTGAAACGTAGTATTAAAACGGAGAGAACTGCACGGATTCGCAGATAAGGACAATAGATATTGACAGCAATGTTGGTGTAAACTTGCTCTGTAGCAAGTCCCGGGTCGCTCCAGAAAAACTATTGCACTGCCACATCTAGAGCTATGTGCAGTGTTGCTTTTATCAAAATTAATCACAACAACAATTGAATCATTAAATATGTATCTTCAAACTAAAGACGAACGGGTATCTTCGAACTAAAGACTTTTGTAGCCAAGAGAGTTAGTGACATACAGCAACACACTATTAATTTTACAAGGCGTCATATCCCATCTCAATCTAATCCTGCAGACATCGAATTACGTGAGTTAATGCCATAGGAGCTTAAGGATGCATCAATGTGGTGGTATGGTCCAAACGTTTTGCATAAAACAGAAATTATTGTTAAAACTCCTAAAATTGTTCAACAAATCTGGAACTTAAATCTGCAAAATTCGATGTTTTTACAAGTTTATTCACAAATAATCACAATAGCAAAGTTACAGAACCTTTGATATTTAAACGGTACAGCTCATTTAATAAGCTTATTCGGGTTTGGGTGTATTGTTTGCGTTTTGCGAATAAATGTAAAAAGAATACAGTGGAGAATTCCAAATTAACTGTTTAAGAATTGGATAATGCGTTAAAATCTTTGATAAAGAATGTACAACAAAGTACATTTCAAACAGAAATCAAATATTTAACAACAAATAAACATCTACCAAATAATAGTAATCTCAAATCGCTCAACCCATTTATGGACAAAAATGGACTATTAACAGTTGGAGGGAGATTAAAAAATATAAATATAGACTATGACTCAAAACATCAGATGCTTTTACCAGCTAATCATGATTTAATTAACTTTTTGTACGAACACGAACATAAAAAACAGGGCCACGTAGGTCCTCAACTTCTTTTATCCATCCATGGTAAAAATAAAGCAAAACAAACTGTGTGAAATTGTGTAAAGTTTGCACGAACAAATCCTTTGATTTTAAAACAAATAAGGTGATTTACCCGAACAACGAGTTGCACAGACAAAACCATTCCTTAACACAGGCGTGGATCTCTGTGGTCCTTTTTAATTCGAAATCGATTTCAACGTAAACTTGCACCTTATAAAGTATATGTTGCTTCTTTTGTATGTTTCTCTATTAAGGCCATACATCTTGAAGGGTGATTTGACTGCCGAATCTTTTATAGCATGTCTCAAAAGATTTCTGTCTCGTCGTGGTAAGGTTGACAGCATTTGGTCCGACAATGCAACAAATTTTAGTGGTGCGAATAAAAACTAAAAAAATTGCAAAGTGATTTCTTCTCGCAGAATGAACAAAATAAAATTACTTCCTTCTGTGCAACTGAACATATTACCTGGCATATCATTCCCCCACATGCCCCGAATTTTGATGGGGTATGGCAAGCGTCAATAAAATCTTTCAAATACCATCTGAAACGAGTGACAAAGGGCACAGTTCTAACATTGGAAGAGTTTCAGAGACTCACTCACGGTTCAAATTGACGGATTTCTTATAGCGTTTTCTTTTTACAAAATACCGGCAAAAATTTTTGATGTACATCAAAATGTTTTGATGTAAATCACATTTTCGTGTTCTTTTAGCGAAAAAATAGCAAAAAAATTTGATGTACATCAAAAAATGGAAATGTAGATTTTTAGTTCCATTTTAACTACCACATACAAATATTCATATACATATAATATGCCAATCGTAAATATTGACAAATACGTCAAACGCGTCATTTGAAATTTTTTCAAAATAGTTTGTTATTGTTTTCGGCATCCCTTTCGGGTTTAGGCACACTACGATAAGAACACATCAAATTTTTTGTATTCTTTTTACTATTGGAAATTTGATTTACATCAAAAACGTAAAAAGAATTCGCTATTAATGCACGACCTCTGGCATGTTTATCAGATAATCCTAATGACGCCGAACCTAAAACGCCTAATCATTTTTTAACCGGGGGTTCAAATTCAAAATTATATGAACCAACATTAAAGCACATGCCTGATAATTCCCTTTCCAAATGGCAAAGAGTTACAAAAATGGTTGATTCGTTTTGGAATCGTTATTCAGTTGAGTATTTGCACACGCTTCAAATAAGAGCTAAATGGAAACAGGAAGTTCCTAACATGAGAATAAATGATATCGTTATTTTAGTGGATGAAAATATACCGCCCATAAGATGACTGCAGCGGAGAATTATTTCAATTATTCTAGGAAAAGATAATAAAGTCCAAGCAGTTGAAGTGCACACTAAAAACGGAATTTTTAAGCGACTTATCTCCAAAATTTGTTAAAAATCAATTAATATAAGGACCAAGCACTATTTGTTTGATGGTGTTGTTCATTGAAATATTTTCATTGAAAGCACATTCTTTCAAGAGATGTGGCATGTTAAGATTTGAGAGGCGTTTTCAATTTTGAATTTTCAGTGTTTGTTGTGAAGTGCTAAATATAATCAAGTAATCATTTCATTATTTTGGCATCAAAGGAAATATTGGCAAACGTATTGTTTTAGTTTTTTTTTCATTTGTTATATATTTTCTTCATTTCCATTTTTCATATTATTAATTAGTTACCGAATGAAATTAGAACGACACAATCGTACTAAAACTTATATTATTAATAAAATTCATTTGTATGTAATAAAATTATTGCATTTTTATTCAACAACAAATAATAAACACCACGAAAATACAGTCCATAAAACATAAAACGGATTCATAATATGTTATCAAATTCACGTATCTGCAAAATCATTTGAAAGGTGACGCTAAATATTCTTTGGGTCACATAGAAATTTCTGATAATGGTTAGATGCATTAGTGTAGATGCATTAAGTGATTTACAACCAATTACCAATTCTAATTCAATCGATATGAGAAAATTTACGAATACTGTCCTGTCCCACGTCACTGCACTTGAAGCTGCTTGCGATGTAGAATTCGACGAATGTTCCGAAATTGTAGTTATGCGATTAGTAGTGCGGAAACTAGATAAAGAATCAAAAAAATAATGGGAGGAAGAAAATTCTTCAATAGATATACCAAAGTGGCAGAAATTTCGTAATTTTTTAGAAAAACAGTGCAGAGTTTTAGAATCTCTTTCTAGTTTAAATCAGAACGTAACTATTAAATCGCCAATCAATAATACCAGACAAACGCACATTACGCCTTCGCACAATATACCAAGAATTCAAACTTCTTTAGTGGCGAATAATTTAAACACAAACAAAATTAAATCAAATTGTATAATTTGTAATGGTCGAAACTTAGTAGAACTTAGAAGAACAATATATCACGTTCATGAAAGAATATCTAAGAACCAACATTTTCAGATACGCTATCTTCGAGGTAGGTTTCATCCCGTGTCAAGTTTGACACTCACCAAGTTGGGTGAGTATCAAACTTGATGATGAGTTTTTTCATAGGAAGCACGAATGCACTGTCCAAATAATTAAAATTGCCAACGCTGTTCAACATTACAAAATAATTTCTTAGATTAACCTAATTTTCAAAACTAATTCATAACAGGGCAACAGGCCAAAAGAAAGTTCTGCCAAAAGAAGCAACAGTTTTCGATTTCTCAATACAATCAAAAATATAACTTTTTTTTTTCTATCTGACATAAAACATTGAACTTTGATAAATTTGGGGTCGTCTCCAAAAAGGTTTGTTTTAAAATCTGTATCCCAAAAATTTTTTATTTTTTATTTTTTGTAAGGTCGCCGGATCCATTCAAATTGTATTTTAGCACAGAGAAGAGTAGATAGAAGTCGGCAAATTTTATAACACAAAGTGTTAATATAACCGCATTGACAAACAACGATCATGACTATATGTTGACGATGATGATCATGATGATGATCGTCATCACCACTTTTACAAAGCATGCAGCAAATAAATAATAATATTATAAATACAAAAAAAAAATTAAAGACCTAAACGGAGAAGGAGAAAGAATGCAATGCAACTTTGAATTCTTGAAAAAAAAAACCTAAAACGCAAGAAACACACCAACAACAACAACAACACCGTAACTGGAATGGAACTTTGGGAAGAAAAGAAGTCAGATTTTTTATATATTTTTTATTAAATAGTGATCACGTTTGCGGGATTACAAAAAAATGAAAAACTTTTAAAGCGAAAAAGATTATTTCATGAAAATATTATTTGTGATCAGTCGATTGAAGGATGTTCTAGGATGAAGATCATAAATTTAAAAAGCTATAAAAATATTAATAAATCGATCTAGTTTAATTAATGTGATTTATATAAAATAATAAAACTTTATATCATTTATTATTATGATAAACATAAATAGTGATCATACATATGTAAAAAAATAATCTTATTAAGTGATTCTATGTGTAACACACGATCAATACAGTGATCTTTAATTATTGTGATAATTTTTTGTTTTGTGAATTGTGCGTTTAACGTTCCGATATAAAAAAAATGCACCTGTAAGTCTTAACAACCAAAAAAAAAAATATCAATTTCAAATATTTTATCGACAAATAAAATCGCGCGATCTTTTGGTGGATAAAATGGCGCCTTGTGAAAGTGTATTGTATTTTAAATAAATATTGTCCAAAAAAACACACCGCATTTATTATTATGACTAATCATAATGTATATAGCGTTGAATGATCATTAAGATAGTTTATCGACCTCTAATAAGACACAAACAGTTAACTATACAATAACAATAAAATGTTAAAATTAATCTTTTGATCTTGCGCTAAAGTAAAAAAAAAATTATTAACCGGTCGCGATGCGGTTTTAGTTGTGGGATATACTGTTGCCGGTGTATTCTGGATTATTTGCACCATAAAAACGAGGTTTTTATTACGTGCACGATCTATGGTAGACTTGCGATCACCATATATACATTTATTTCTTTGTATTTATTTTGTATCATCAAATTAAATACAATGAGTAAAAATGTATTTTCAACATTTATGTTTCACAAAATCCGCGCCGAATCGAACCATCTCCCATAAAAGTACTAACAAACACAAAATGATATTACGTCTACGATTTCTTATACTGCTTCATTTTGTTCTGGCGCATACAACAACACCACCACAAAACTACAATAAATAAATAATATGAGGCAACAAAAAAAAGAGTCAAGGCCATTTCATGTCTCGTTCTGAATTCGGAAAAATTCGCCAAAAATATTTAAGACCGCAATTTACAAAAAAGAAAAAAAACATGATCATATACACAAAAATGACGATCACAAGAAAAATATGGAGATCACGTTTAAAACGCGATTTTTTTTATAGTGCGCGCACAGTAAAATTCTGCAGACGAGACACATTAAGAAGCCCAACAACAAAAAATTGAAATAAGGAAGATAAAATTTTAAAGTAATGGGAAGTAAAATACGAATAAATTTTATTGTTTATTAAATTTTATAATTTTATTTAAACGGAATGGATCCTGGTAACTCCACCACCGTTGGCGATAATAGACAGCCAATGGTTGATGAAGTTTCCACGTACCAACCGTTACAACAACATACATTTTTCCTGTGCGTTTTTATAAAATAAAGGTGAAGATCGTTTGATCGTGCGCAATCTCATGTACACAATTTTTATATAATTTATACAACTTTATGGTTTTCATAATGGTAATTATTGCTTCGAAGGTAAAAATAACCAATTAATTGAATTGGATACTCGTAAAATATAACCATGACAATAATTTATGTCCTCGAAATGTATATAAAAAGAGTCTGCTGTCTTAAACAAAACAGAAAACCAGTTTAACGTTCCTTTGCATTTTCGAAATCTGTATACGATGTATATAATTATATATATGCGCGAACTAAAAAGTCTTTTCGATCGTCCTGATCGTGCCGAAGATTTGTTCTACATACATATGAACATCATGTGTCGTTTTGCATATAAACAAATTACGTTTAAAAGTTAAGACATAAAAATAATTAATATTTTTTTATTCATCATCATCATCATCATCATCCACATCACTATTATATGCATCATTATTAAAATTGTTATTAATGTTGCTAGTTGTGAGGAGAACAATTATCTTATATTCCATTTGTTACATTTTGCGTTACGAAAAGCCTAAGAAGAAAAACTTTATACTTTTCAAAACTAAAATGATTATTATTAACTAAAAAACCGGTTTTCTACATTGCATCGTGTCTCTTAGCTGCAATGCAATTTTTATATAATTTTCAGCAACAAAATGCAAAAAAAAAAAATCTTCTTGATTCCCTTTTAGGTTTTTTTTTTTGTTTTTACTCTGGGTATATAAAGAAATTAACCGAATACCTTTAAAAAAAGTAAGAAACGTCTTAAAGGGAAACACATTTAAACCAACAAAAAAAAAGCAAAAGTTCTAATCGACGAGAAGATCTTTTGAATATTGAGGTAATTGGAGATGGTTAAAAAAATTTGAAATTCCAGATTTATAATAAATTCGAGAATAAAGAGGAAATGAAGAATTCACGACTATGTGGTTTGTGTATAAAGAGATGCGCCAGACAGACATACAATCGCGAGCTTATAATTAGGGTCCAATCTAGTGTTGATAGGTACATGCGATTTTAAAGTCCTTCAAGCACAAAGCTCAAAAATTTTTCAATTTCTAGTTTTCATTCAAAATTTTACTTCCACCATAAATAAATTAAAAATATTTTTTAAAATTTGGATTATCCTTTAAATACAAATTAATATTTTTTAACCCTTTATTGCACAGTATATCATATATGATATGTCAATTTCAATTAATTATATTTCGTAAACAATTTTCTTTTTCATCGCTACTCTGCCACAAATCCATATGTCCATTGTACTACTTTATGAAAACTCGGTTTTTAGGCAAAAACAGTTGTCAAAAAAATTGGCGGGAACGTTTAATTGTACCAATGTACTGTGTTTAGTGATGTAGTGAAAAGTTGCTCTAGATTTACTTTGATTTATTTAAGAATTAGGCTAAAAATTATTCATTGTTTGTAATAAATTAAACATTACATACACTATAAAGAACAACAGTCTACATACAGCCTGATTTTATGGGATATATAAAAAACTACACAATTTTGGATAAAAACATTTTCTACGAAATATACCGATGTGAAGTTTGTACTAAGTTTGTCCTAAACCAACAAAACAATATAAAATGTTTGCGTGTATTTGTGTAAAGTAAACATTTAGGCGATCACGCGATGTATTTAAAATGTTAATAGAAATTTAAAAACTTTAATATTAATGGTTAATATTAAATAAATATATTAAATTGTTTAATTAATGCCATTTAAGACGAAAATCCACTCAAAAGTCTGTCTCACTAAGTGAGCTCTATGAAAAATTTATGAAACTTATTGATTGAGTAAGTATTACTATAATACTGTTTCCTTACAATAGAAACCGATGAGAATAACCTGCGACCCTATTTAGTATTACCCTAAAGTACCACCCATGTGCGATTTAAGACGAACATCCACTCAAATGTCTGGATCATTAAGTGAGTTCCATGATAAATTTATGAAACTTATTGAGTGAGTCAGTATTACTATAATACTGTTTCCTTACAATAGAAACCGATGAGAATAACCTGCGACCCTATTTAGTATTACCCTACAATAGTACCCCTATGCGATTTAAGACGTAAATCCACTCAAATGTCTGGATCATTAAGTGAGTTGCATGGTAAATTTAAAAAACTTATTGATTGAGCTAGTAGTATTACAATCTTGCTCCCTTACAAGTGGAACCGCTGAGAATAACCTGCAACCCTATTTAGTATTACCCTAAAGCAGCACCCATATGAGATTTAAGATGTAAATTCACTCAAACGTCTGGATCACTTAGTGAGCTCCATGATAAATTTATGAAATTTATTGATTGAGTCAGTATTACTATAATCTTGTGCCCTTACAATGGAAACCGATGAGAATAACCTTCAACCCTATTTAGTATTACCCTAAAGTACCACCCCTATACGATTTAAGACGAACATCCACTCAAATGTCTGTATCATTAAGTGAGTTCCATGATAAATTTATGAAACTTATTGATTGAGTCAGTATTACTATAATCTTGCTCCCTTAATGGTCATTTTTATCGTAGAGGGCTTATTTTCCGAGATATTTGCGCACATCAGTTGAGAACGGCTGAACCGATTTGGCTCAATCTTTTTTTATTGTGTTCGCACTTGCCAGGAGATGGTTCTTATGAAAGAAAGTTTTGAAAAAATCCACCGGAAAAGTCTAACAACCCGAAAAATCGAATAAAAAGCCATTTTCATATGGCGCTTGGGTTGGGAGGTAGTGGATTCGAATCCCACCGAAGGCTACATCCAAACTGCTACTTTGTTTTTTATCCAATCTATTTATTTTATCTATTTTTTTTCTCTATCTATTTATCTAAATAAAAATCAATTGCCGTGCGTTAGTCTTGCAAAAACTCGGGAACGACACGACCAATTTGAATGATTCTTTTTGTGTATTGTCCGTCTCAATACAGTGGTGGATTAGAGAAAATTCGGAAAACCTCAAAGGAAAATCCGCAAACTCGAAAAAATCGGAATCCAAAGGAAAACCGAAAAATCAAAACAAAATCGGAAAATCGAAAATTGCAGAGGAATTTTGTATGGAAATACACTTAACAACACCGACGAAAATTGTATTTCGACAATGATCATTCATTTAAATAGCCACTTCGGATTATTTTCAAAAGATGGCGTTGGTTGCGGACTACTATAAATATAAGTTGTGTAGTATTTTGACAATCTTATCTTTCGCTCATTTGCTGGAATAGTGACATAACTCAAAATTTTTAATTTTTCAATAGAGCGATTTGAAAATATCACTCAATATTGTGAGTAAAAACGGCGTTTTTCAAAAGTAAATAAAAATATATTCTGATTAGTGAAATAATTTTTTTTCTATTCTTACTCGTATATCTACAATCGGATCTTAATTCTTATAATTCTTTAATATTTTGCAAATTTTCTTAGGATAGTTTCCAATATTTTAAAATATTAATTTCTTTCGCAAATTGAGTGATTTTTTTAATGGAATTTTACCTAATTTGCTTGAAATAACTACATAAGAGAGTATGTTTTAATACAAAATAATAAAAATATGAACTATTGGGAATCGTTTGGTTCGAATATCTTAGTAATGAGTGAATTTGCGGTTGTGTCACTATTCCAGCAAATGAGCGATATATATATATATATATAAACAAGTGCATTCAGTTCCCCGTTCTTTTGGCGTTCGCTATGACGATTATCAAATCACAAAGTCAATTTGCAAAAAAAAACTAAATTTTCGATAGATGCCTAAGTTCGAATCGACGTTTTATTCACTTTTCAAAACATTATGCCGCCTTTATGGTTGCGTTCGTTCGTTCATTCTGACAATTTTTTCCACCAATCATATTGCTCAAAAATGACGATTCTGGATTTTTGTACAAAAGATGATTGGTCGAGCAAATGACCGAACGAACGAACGCAACCATAAACCTACCTTTAGTGTTGAATTCGATGAAAAAGTGAATGGAATGGCTACTCAATCGTCTAACTCAAACGTGTATTGAGAATTGAGTTGAGTTGTTTGATTTTTCTCTCATCAAAATCAATTTTCGTGAAG
The DNA here is from genome assembly GCA_947310385.1 of Nephrotoma appendiculata. Classification (NCBI taxonomy): domain Eukaryota; kingdom Metazoa; phylum Arthropoda; class Insecta; order Diptera; family Tipulidae; genus Nephrotoma; species Nephrotoma appendiculata. The sequence continues at coordinate 293,139,724 of OX371223.1, forward strand.
GTTAAAAGTGTTTGCTCGGACGAAGTAATTTGGAGCGAGACAAAGTTCGCCGGGTCAGCTAGTTTACTATATAAAGAATTCATCCGTTGCAACGTTTTTTAGTATTGAAGTGTTTGTGTTTTGAGGAACAAGTAAATTTAAAGGAAAAAATTTAATTCGACATGGTTAATACCAAAATTTGCGACGCAAGTGGTAATACACAGAATATCATTAGGCGCTTTCAGGTCCCCTATCATGATTAGTAAAATCATCGCCAATTTGATTTAAAAATTTCATAGTGCTAAAGATTTTCATAGCGTTGGCCGCGATTTTACTCAACATGTTGCCAACTGTTGGGTGCCCTGAAAGTATTAAGTCAGTATTAATTCGTAATTTCTATTTAATCTAAGTAAACGTTATTTTTATTTCAAGTTATATATTGTTTCAAGAAATGGCTCCAAGAAAGGAAATTTCACAAGATGTTCGAAATTTAATCATAAAATTTAGAAATGAAGTCAAATCGTACGGCGAAATATCAAACATTGTTAATTTATCTCGTGCGGCAGTTCAAAAAAAAATGGTAGTGAACATTTTTATAGAAAGAGGTTATGTGAAAAATAAGCCAAGATGTGGTCGTAAAAAAAACTGAGTAATCGAGATATTCGCGAAATAGAAAAAATAGTTAACAAAAATCCAAAAATTAGCTCCCAAAATTGAACAAACTGTTAAGGCAACTGCTAAGATGTTACATCCAATCACTGTCCGCAGAGCATTTCACAAAGAGGGATACAAGAGCAGAGATCCACGCATTTATCTCAAATACAAATAAAGAGAAGCAGCGGTTGCAATTTGTACAAAGGTACATTAGAATGATATTGGGTTCTGGAAACGTGTCCTTTTCACTGATAAAAGCAAATTTAACATATTTGGATCCGATGGACGATAAAGGATTTGGCGAAAAGGAAATACAGCGTTATAAATGAGGAACGTGAAACCTAAGGTAAAACATGGAGGTGGGTATGCGATGGTTTGGGGAGCATTGGCTGCAACTGGGGTGGATAATTTAGTTTTTTTTGATGCCGTTATCGACCGCTTCTGTTACATGAGTTTATTAAAAAATAACCGTACAAGTGTCGCAGTGGTTAAAGCTTCAGCACTTGGACCGAGAGGTACTGGGTTCGAATCCCACCAGAGGCAGGATGTAAAGCGAATTTTCTTCATTGATTACGATCGGTGATGTTAATAAACACAACTATGACCCCCTGTTGGAGTGTAGAATTCAGCGCCGACCCACCGTCCATGTCAGTGTGCAGGTTGACATGGAGCTTGCAACGTGCAGGTGATATACTGTAAATGTGTGAGTAGGTGAATGGGAGAGTAAGTGCATGAATGAAAAGGAGAGTATTAATTGACCTTAAAAGGACATTAAATCTATTGGATGATTAATATTAGTAGCCGGGATACTCTATAAGAAGCTCTAAAATGGCTTGGGCAGAACTTACACCAGAAATAACATTAAATTTGGGGTCATATATGCCTCAACGATTGCAAGCTGTACGTGACGCAAGTGGAGGACCAACTAAATACACTGAAAAATCAAATTTGTTGAATCAAAGAATTTACATTTTTTGAAGAAAACCTCTAGAAATCAAAAAAAGGTTTCTATGATTCCTTAATTTTTGTGTAAAAATCATAATACACTATTGTATGAATTTTTAAACAGGCATGCTTTGAATTTGTAAAAAAATTTGTACTATATTTGCACAGGCTCGTCCATTCGTCGATTTTGCTTTTTTTTCGGTGAGGATCAGATTACAAAAATAATTCAGAAGTTCAAATAAAGTTTTCTACGATTTTAACACTCTTAACAAAATACAGAAAATGAATTATTAACGTGATTCTATGATTTCTAGAATTTCCGGTTTATTAGTTTTTGTTTGTTTTATTCATCCGTGCATTATGACGCTAGTTGCAATTTCATTGTTACCGAGGCAGCAATTTTTTTTTGTGTGTGCTTACAACATAATTTTGAAATCAGCTAAAATCTACTTAAAGTCTAACAAAATTGTCTTCTACTATAATACAGTGATCAGTGAATAGTGTATAAAATAAATAAAAGTGGATTAAGTGTAAAATAGTACACGATGAGTAAAGAAGAAGTCGCAGCAAAGCGTCATTATATATTTAAAAGATATACAGTAACTGTTAATCGATTGGGGATTAGGAGAATTAGTCGATGTCCTCACTGAGCAATCGATACATGTTAAATATCTCAAACAAATGGCATTTAGCGACAACGACAAGCTGATGCCGCAACAACCGCTTGGAGCTCGCATTTTGTTTATAACTCGACGTTTAGAATGACGGATGCAAAATGTTAGTATTTTATATTTATAACATTTGGTTATCTTATCATTTTCGGAATTATAACTTACAGGGATATCCACTTACGCCAATTACCGGAACATTATCGCTAGATTCTAGTGTGTTAAATTGTCTCAAATTTCAGCCAAATTCTATTCCCACGCAGGACGTGTTAAACAATGGTTTGCACACAATAACGTGGAAGTTCTGGACTGGCCAGCTGTATCTCCCGATCTCAACATAATCGAGAATTTGTGGGGATGATTATCACGCAAAATTTATGCAGAAGGAAGGCAATTTCAAAATAGGGATGGGCTGATTGCTGCAATTGAAGATGCTTTCGAGCAAATACCATTAAATTATAATATACAAAGCCTATTTAATTCCTTATCAGATAGAGTTTTTGAAGTTATACTCAAGAATGGGGGACCTACACATTATTAACAATAAAAAAAATTAAAATCAATCGTCTACAATCTATAAACCAATTAATGGTTATAATCAAGTGATCATGTTTAAATATTCGCAAAATATAAAATTTAAATTAACCGCGTTCCTTTGTTTTATTTTAACTTCTCTCTCATCAGCTAGTATACAACAAGAGAAAAAGACATTAAAAAAATAAATTAAAATAATACAACAATCACATGAAGAATTAGGGCAACATTTAAAGTGGTTATAATCAAATGCTCGGGAGTGTAAGATTTCCACCGATGCACTTCATTAAATTGCCGGATGGCACAGTTATTTTTAAGTTGCAGGTCCCTTATTATTAATTATTAAAACTTATCTATTGACCAGGTGATTCGTAAAATGTTACTGATGTACATATGTAAGAATTGGATTTTTAAAATAAAATGTAAATAAATAGTACATAGTACAATAAAATTAAATGTTCTTTTTACTCATCTTAAAATATTATAAAAAATGTCCTTTCTTCGGCTGCTTCGGTTTTCTTACAAAAGATGTCAAAGGTAATCGAAATTTAGTAAGTATTTTGCATGCATTTATATTTCAAATTTTACCCCAAATTTCATCTAATAAATTCGCTAAACTGCAAGGATGAAACAACAATTATTAATTATACGAACTAATTCTTTATATAATAATACCATTAACTAAACTAAAATCTAGAATTGATATTTTATGAAATTTGAAATATTAGTATGTTAAGTATGTTAATACAATATTATTACATATTTGAAATCACAAATTTGAATGAATAATGAATTGTATGAATTCATAAATCTATAAAAACATTTTGTGATTCCTAAAATTTGGAAATGATTCTATAATCAAATTCTTTCCATGAAATCATACAAAAAAAATTCTTTAAATTTTTGAAATTATCAATGATATAATCAAAGAATCCTGATTGATAAAATTGAAGAATTTGTTTATATGGCTGAGAATCAGTGAAAATTTTAGATGATTTCATACCACTTTTTGCAAAAATCAAAGAATTTCATTTTTCAGTACACCAAAATTTTTTCTTCCTATTCGAGTTGCGGAAAGTTTTTTTCTCGAAAGTTCCAGATATTATCGTTGTCATTTATAACGCCACACACAATGCTGTAGTAAATTCGAGCACAACTTGCGGAGTTTTTTTATCGAAAGTCCCATTAGGCCTGTTTACTATATAAAGATTCATTCATTGTAACGTTTTTTAGTATTGGAGTGTGTTTTGTGGAACGCATTAACGAAATAATTTTTAGGAAATATTTTATTTCATTTTTATAGAAATATAATTAGTTCATGGCGTCGTCATTATTATTATACCGTAGAAGATCCGCCGAAGTAATTTTTAATAGCTGGTCAGATTCGGAAGATGGATTTGCTGAAGATGGTGAAAAAGGAGGCGAAATATACGAATAAGTGGTGGTGGAAACAATCGCAGAAGACTTACACGAACATTTGGAACCGGAAGTTGAACATGAAATTGTGTCTAATGATGTAAATGAGGCTTTTGATATTGCAAATATGGAAATCATTTTGCCAAAAGTGTGCCTGAATTTAACAATACAGTAACTGCTTTGAATGAACTAAAGAAATTAACACGCTGATTACGCTAGTCGTGTCGTTTATCTTTTCCAGTGAATCTTTTAACATGAAAACACCCGCCTTGACAAAATATCGAATATGTTTATTATCGTAGTCACTTCGAGTCGTGTGAATCTAGTCACTTCAAAATTTCACACGACTCGAAATGACAGTTTTTAATTCTTTTTTTCATCTCATGTCACTTATTGGCATAGCAACTGGCTAATTTTTCATACAAATAGCAAATTTTTGTAGTCACTTGAAACGACAATCGACTCGACTAGCGTAATCGGGGTGAAAAGATAAATGTTCACGAATTGTGTGAAAGAAAGGACTTTGAAATATCTTCAGAGCAACTCAACTTTTTAGAGGCCTCTGATCTTACGGAAGACCAAATAAATTTAATTACACCATTATCATTTTTCAATTATTTTTTCGACGATAGTATAGTGGCAAATATTGTTGAAGAGACATATTTATACGGATTTCACAAAAAAACAATCCGAATAATACCAAATCATTAACCACCAAACACGTGAAGAATTTTATAGGGATATGCCTGTTTACTTCAGTTACACAAATCACCAACACTCGAAGATATTGGCATCCGAAATTGGGCAATGCCATGGTCCAACAAACGATGTCATTTAGAAATTTTGAGGCAATTAGACAAAACATTAATTTTAATAATAATGAGAGAATGCTTCCTAGAACTCACGTAGACCACGACCGATTGTACAAAATAAGACCGATGCTCAACAAGTTAATCCAAAATTTTCAAAAAATTCGTTTGGACGAATGTTTATCGGTATATGAACAAATGTGTTCAACAAAAGCTCGATCATTGCTGAAACGTAGTGAGACCATTTAAAATTCGGACAAACGTAAAATACAAATATTCTTTGGATTAATTACTATCATACTGGACTTAAAATAATTTTTATTATCAGAATATTTTTATTTATTTATTACTGTAATACAATATGTGTACAAATAATCACTGTGCTTGAATTTCAAACTTTTTTTGCGTGACAAGCTGGGCATCCGGGGGGTAAACCTAATTCGACTATGCTGAATTCATTGGTGCTAGTCCCATTTCAAAGTTAGTCCCCATTTTTGAAATATCGCTTTCGACATATTTTGCCTCTGAGACAAATATTTGTCAAAATATACACTCATATTCACGTTGATAGCTCCTGAAACATTAAGATTTTCGTTATGCTTTCTTCAGCAAAGTTATTGCGCAAGCCAAGACCAACAACTTTGCTGAACATATCAAGGCCGAAAAACGACATCTACAATGACATTTTTGTGTTATTTTATTTTTTGAAACGCAAAAAAATAAAATAACACAAAAATGTTATTGTAGATGTCGTTTTTCGGCCTTGATATGTTCAGCAAAGTTGTTGCGCAAGCCAAGACCAACATCTTTGCTGAACATATCAAGACCGAAAAACGACATCTACATTCACATTTTTGGGTTATTTTTCCATATATGTGTGTTTTACTTAGGCCAAGGTGAGCTTGGAGTGGCACTTCCGCACAATTAGTCCAGGAGTGCCCCGTTGTGAGACCACAGGAACCTATTTCCCCTTTACCCCTGTTCAAAACCATTCGGAGCTACGTACGTACCGCAAAATATCTCGCACTCCACATTCAGCGAGATTTGAAAGGTCACACTGGACACGCCCAAATACTTATGCCTTCTGTATGATAGTGCCGGACACGAGCATAGGAAGTTATCTAAAGTCTCTTCTTCCTTTTCGTCCATGCAACTTCTACAAAATCATTCGTCTGTAGACCCAGCCTTCTCGCATGTTCCCCAGAAAGGCAGGGTCTTGTCAGTTTTGGCAAAAGCTTCTCACAGAAGACTCCGGCTACACCTCGCCGTTTCGAGAAACATAAGTGCACAGGTAAGGCTAAATACAACTGGAATTCGGCATACTTAGGCCAAACAAGACACTCATCTCAGATAAGATACAAAGAACACATCACAAGTACATAAAATCAAGTTTCGTACAACACATAAAAACTGAAAACCATACACTAAATTCAATAAAAATGTAACCATTTTGCACAGAATCAAAAAAGGACTGAAATTAGACAGTTGTCCCAATTTGACTCATGAGTCATGAGACATTTGTATTCTGCACGTATATGAATTTCTCATGAGTACATACAAAAACAAGAACACCCACAATTTACTTCGCGACAAAATCAACACAGAATCCCAATAAAATTTACGACCTCCATAACTTAAAAACAAAGCAGGTACCAAACAGCAGCGCCTAGCTACAGTATATAAAGAGCTTCAAAATAGATTATGTAACAGTAGCAGAAAATAAACCGAAGAAGAGATTATTCTCGAAATTGATATTTCTAAAAAAGTTAAAAAATTGGCACAAGAAGTAAGAACTAAAAACTGTAATATAAAATTAAAAATAAAAAGTTATTCATCTAAATATATAAAGTGACAAAAGAATACAAAAAATAAAGTGAAAATCGTCTTGTGAATCTGGTGAAATAAATAATATGGATAGGTGTTATAAACTCAAGTGCTTTTGTTATGTGTGTGGAAAATTTACAATTATGAGCAATCGCCGCAAAATAAGTGATGAAACCGCTGATTTATATCGACTATATTTTTCACAAATAGTTATTACTGGTGTAAATTGGACGCCGTCTTTTGTTTGTACAACATGCATTTTCCATCTGCATAGATGGCAAAACAATGGAGCCGCAATGCCATTTGGTGTCCCGATGATATGGGTCGATCCACAAGGACATGATGCAGTTCAATGTTATGGGTGCATGAATTATATTCTCGGTACAAACAGAAACAAAAGTGGTTCTTTGACATACACTGCAACGAGAAATACACATCTACCGCTGCCGCATTCAGATGAAATGCCTGTTCCGGAAAGATCAAACCCAACCGAGGATTATTTACCAACATTTGAATCAGGTGAAACCGGAGAAACATCTGCATCAATATATCAACCATCAAATGTCACTGTGCCATGCAATCACATTGAAATCTCGCAAAGTCGTTTGGATATTATGGTACGACGCCTGAAACTATCTCAGCGGCAAGCCATTCTTTTGTCAAAGGATTTAAAACAAGTGAACATTTTGGCTCCAAATGTTCGGATATATGGAGCAATAAATCGTCATCGTCATTTTACGAATTTTTTCAAATCAATTGAGAATAATTCACTCGCTTTTTGCACTGATATCCGAGGTTTGGTATCCACAATGCACAATGCATATAATCCTGAAGATTGGCGATTGTTCATCGATTCCTCTAAAAGCAGCTTGAAGGCAGTTCTCCTTCACGTTACCAACTCAAAGAATTCCATTCCAATTGCACTCAGCACAAACACAAAGGAAACCTATGCATCAATGAAAAAAATCATCGATTTGATTAAATACAATGACCATCAATGGAAAGTTTGTGCAGATTTAAAAGTGATAGCTCTTTTAAGTGGCATGCAATTGGGTTACACTAAAAACATGTGTTTTATGTGCTTATGGGATACTCGTTTTAAAGGCGACCAATACAACGAACGGAACTGGGCTTTATGTGAGAACATTAGATTGCGATACGACAGCATCGGTTAGGCTCCACTTGTGCCAATTAAAAAAATATTGCTACCACCACTTCATATCAAGCTTGGAGTAGTTAAAAATTTTATAAAAGCGCTGAATCGAGATGGAAATGCGTTCGTCGAATTGCGTCGCATTTTTCCACGGTTAAGTGGAATGAAAATAAAAGAAGGTTGGTGTTTAACCCGAATCTAAGTTTTGATCAAATGAAATTTCATCTCACATCTTGTTTTTTATTACAGGAATACTTAATGGACCAGATATTCGTCGTCTGATGAAAGATGATGCATTTGAAAATGCTCTTAGTGAACGAGAGGTTGTGGCATGGAAATGTGTAAAAGAAGTTATTAAGAATGTTCTCGGAATTAACCGAGCCGATGATTGACGCAGATATATTGAAAATATGCTGACAGCTTTTCATAATATAAACGTTAGAATGTCACTGAAAATACATTTTTTGCATTGTCATGTGGAAAAGTTCGCCGAACAATCACCAGCCGAATCCGATGAGCACGGCGAGCGTTTTCACCAAGTGACGGCAAGGCTCGAACATTGGCATAGCGGCAAAAAGCTATAGATGCACTCTTGGGTGACATTTGTTGGAATTTGCAAGAGGAAGAAGAACCCGAAGACGACACGAACAAATCAGAAAATTAAAATTAAAAGTTAAGAAAAATGTAAATTATTTAGGAAAAAATTGAGAAAAATCATAATAAAATCAACTGAATCAATCTAATTTTCTGTTAAATAGTTTCTATTGTATCTATATTTGTCGATGAGGTGTTTATACGATCAATTTAAATTCAATAAATGGACAAAAAATGATAAAAAACATGTTTTTCGTCGAGACAAATATTTGTCAAAATATACACTCATATTCACGTTGATAGCTCCTGAACCATTAAGATTTTCGTTTTGCTTTCTTGAGCAAAGTTGTTGCGCAAGCCAAGACCAACAACTTTGCTGAACATATCAAGACCGAAAAACGACATCTACAATCACATTTTTGTGTTATTTTATTTTTTGAAACGCAAAAAAATAAAAAAAATGTGATTGTAGATGTCGTTTTTGGCCTTGATATGTTCAGCAAAGTTGTTGGTCTTGGCCTGCGCAACAACTTTGCTGAAGAAAGCGAAAATCTTAATGGTTCAGGAGCTATCAATGTGAATATGAGTGTATATTTTGACAAATATTTGTCTCAGAGGCAAAATATGTCGAAAGCGATATCTCAAAAATGGAGACTAACTTTGAAATGGGACTAGCACCAATGAATTCAGCATAGTCGAATTAGGTTTACCCTCCGGGTGCACAGCTTGTCACATTTTTCAACTAGCACAGTGAATTCATTCATAAATCAACAAAACAATTAAATAAAAAATGACACAGATTCATTACAATTCAATATTCGGACAAAGTACTAATTTGTATGGTCTACGAAGTTTACATCTCAAAAATAGAAATATTATTATTTCGCAAAATTCAAATCGAGTAGATAAATTAAATTTTAAATTAAAAATTAAATATGGGACGAAAAGGTAAAAATACGTTTGACCAGCGACAATAGGTAATTTTCCATCATACAAAGAGAAAATATTGCCGTACAATTGCAGAAATCTTAAGTTTAGGTAAAAGTTTATATAATCAAAAGAAGAAAAACTGAGGATAGAATTGAATCTATACCACAAAATGGTCGACCAACTCTGTTAAACCATCAGGATAAGCGATGGATAATTCGCCAGGTTCGAAATAAATGATTATAGTGCTATAAAGTTGAAATCCGAGTTGAAGGAACACTATGGCAAAATTGTTTGTGCTGAAACTAATCGAAAAGTCATCAGAAGCTATGGTTACAATGGGCGCACACCAAGGAAAACCCCTTTTATTAATAAAGTTAATAAAGTAAAGCGTATACCGCCTATAAGTAAGAGCGAGGAATTTTAGAATTCTGTCTTATTTGCCGACGAAAGCAAGTTTAATGTATTTGGTTGCGATGGAAAAGGGAAAGTGTGGAGAACACTGAATGAGGAATACAAATTCAAAAATACGTTACCAACAGTAAAATATGGTGGCGAATCAGTGATGGTTTGGGGGTGTATGGCAGCCAATGGTATTGGAAATTCGGTATTTATTAATGGTAACATGAATAAGTACGATTATTTAAAAGTTTTGAAGGATAACAGAGTGCTGAAAAACTGAATATCTTAGAAAATTTTCAATACTATCAAGATAACGCCAAAAAACAATGGCGTATGTTGTTCAAGAATATTTACTGTGTAACTAACTGACCAAAGGTTTTGAAAACACCACCTCAGTCTCCAGAGATAAATAAAATTGAGAATTTGTGGCATCTATTGGATACGCAAATGAGTAAACATTAGATTTCCAGCAAGACTTAATTGCAATTTATTCTTCAGGAAGAATGGAACAAAATTAGGCCAGAATGCCAAGAAGATTAAAATTTGTGCTAAAGCGAAAAGGATATGCAACAAAGTATTAAAAGTTAAAATGTAGAAATTCAAATTTATGAAATTAAATAAAAACCAGCACTCTGTCTGAATATTAAATCGTGATGAATTTATGCCATTTTTGTGCCAAAAAAAAAAAAAAAAAAAATTTTGTGAATATTTGTATTTCACATTTGTCCAAATTTTAAATGGTCTCACTGTATATGCCTGCTAAACCACAGAATATATACAGACGCGACATAACTCCATTTTTATATGAATTTCTTTCGACTCGAATATTTGAAATTTTACATCAAAATAAGAGTGGTAAAATTGTTTAAATGGTAGATAATAGATAGCGCTAGTAGTTTTCAAAAAATAAAAATCGATTATAAAATCTTCGCAGTGTACATCTAAAATTTCCTATCAATTGGCTCTCTCAATTTAATGTCACTGATTTTGGCTGCAACAACCTTATTGCTATCGTAAAATCTAAACCACATCTAAACTAACTAGGTCTAGGGGGGTTAGGGTGTTCGGATATATGTAGGGTTTTATTAACCCCCCCCCCCCCCCCCCCCCCTTAAAATTGATAGACTTTTTTTTTGTTTTTCTATTCTATTTTGGTTTCATAGAGCATGTAAATGTGGAATAAAAATATTGCTCGTGCGGTTGTGGGTTTGTGTGGGAGGCGTGGTTATGGCGTAGAACGGTGGTACGGGAGGTGGAAGGGGCAGGTTGGATGAGGTATTTTGGGTTTGGTGCGGGGATTGGGGTTTGATGGATGAGGGTTTGTGTGCGTGGTGTGTATGTATGTGGGCGTGAGTATAGAGGTGTTAAAGTATGATGATATGGGTGGTGCGGTATAGGGTGGTGCGGTATAAATTGTGGTGCGGGTGAGATGGGTTTTAGGGGCTTGATAGTGAATGGGGTGTAGTAATAATGTTTAGGTGTGGTGGTTTGCGGTTGATTGGGGTCGGTTGAGTTATGGTAGATTGGGGTCGGTTGGGCTGGGTGTAGATGACGTTAGGTGGATGTGGGTGGATGTGATATTTGAAATACGCAAATCACACATCACATCTTTATAGGCAACAAAAATGCTTATAGTGTTGTAATAATTGCACCCACAGTGATTGGTCTTATGGGTTTTGTTTTTTCTCGTTAGTTAAATTGTCTATTGTTGCCAACAAAAAAAAAATATTTAATTTTTAGAAAATTTTGTTTTGGACGTAAAAGAAGGAGATAAGTAAAAAAAACTGGTGAGGCGTGCGGATGGTTGGTGAACAACCGAACTAAAGAAAAAAAAATTTAATCTAGTTGATAATAAAAAAATAAAAAATTTAAGGTTTTGTGATAAATACCAGCGTCGCATACATATCCACGAGGCGCGGTAGACATTACTGTGAAAAATACCAGCATCGCACACATATCCTCGAGGCGCGATAAAGATTGCTGCCACAAATACCAGCGTCGCACACACATACACGAGGCGCGGTAGAGATTGCTACCATAAATACCACCGTTGCACACCAGTAGGCTCGATATATCGTTACCATATAGATATAAATCTAATTCACCTAATTTCCGAGGCGCGGTAGACATTACTGTGAAAAATATCAGCGTCGCACCTAGCGTCGCACACATATCTACGAAGCGCGATAGACATTGCAGTAACAAATACCAGCGTCGCACACACATCCACGAGGCGCGGTAGACATTACTGTGAAAAATATCAGCGTCGCACACATATACAGGAGGCGCGGCATACATTGTTGTGACAAATATCAGCGTCGCAAACATATCCACGAGGTGCGGTATACATTGCTGCGACAAATATCAGTGTCGCACCTACGTCCACGAGGCGCAGTATATCGTTACCATATAGATATAACTACGTCATCTTATTTCCGAAGCGCGGTACAAGCGCTACCATATATACACATCCACAAGGTGCGGTAGAACCGCTACTACGAAATTCATCCCCTATACACATTCATCGTTTTTTTGCATGCAGTTGTCGATAGACACGTAAAGTATTTAGCTTAGTTTTCAGTTATTTACCACAAAAAATTATAATGCAATTCCTAAATGCCTCCTTATAATAAGTTCATAATTTTATAAATTCCTTTAGAAACATAATGAAAATATAATCACCAATAACCAACGACACTGCGAGAGCTCTTGCGGTGGATCGGCTGGGGACCTGGGGTAAGTGAATTAATACTGCAATTGTTTTTTTTTTATTATAAACGGGCAATTAGGATTTATTTATTTTTTTCTTCACTTAAATAAAAAAAATTATAGAAATGAAATTTTTATTTAAACTTTATCCTTATTGTTACATATAATCAATAAAATGTTTTATAGTTTAAAAGTGAATAAGTCCAGGCAAATATTCTAGTGATGATAGTGTCCGCGGGAACCTCCCACGCCGATGAAGAACCCGGGAAAGTCCTGGACGTACTCGGGCGAGTCACTACAGTGTTCGGTTCCAAACCTTTCCCGTCTTTTTTATATTTCTATTGAACCTTCCTATTGTTATGTGTAAACAAGCAGTAGGAACAGGCCCGACGTTATCCTGAACACTTGTCCAGTACTTGGTTCTACAGTCCAATCAATTAATAATTTCTCTGTACAGTTAAATATACCATTTTTTTTTAATTTTAAAAGAATTATTATTTTTAAGTTCAAAGGATAACCATTCCAAATAATAACCGCATTCATCAAAACCGAATTATTATACGTGTTACTTTTGTTACAGGACAAGCATCAACTAGTCCGCAGAGACCTGGAAAAATTAAATTTTTCATAAAGATACGAAGGCAAATCAGATGTAATAACTCTAAAAATAAATACTCGAACAAAGTACATCCCAAAATAGAAGTTTTAAAACCAGAAATATGATCAAACTTTCTGAGGCCATGAACGAATCGAATACAATTATTAAATGTAATTTCTAGTAATCGCAGAGGGTCGCTCACACCCACTATAAATCACATCACAGTACATAAACAAAGGTTTAATCAACATTTTAATCAAATATACTCACAACTGAATTTGACATTTTTATTAATCTTAGCGAATATAAACTAAATATAGTTGACTCGTTGGCACAATGAGCTAATATGGTCACTCCAAGTAAATTTGAAATTTAATATCAGTCCTAAGGTATTAACGGTTGGAACCAATTTTATTGTGTCATCACCCATGTAATGCTTTATTTTTAATTTAGGAGTAAGCGCTAAAAAAATTAAAATGTCACTAAGATCTTTAATTTTAATGCAGCCTCTTCATTTAACCCTACAGCATCAGCATAGAGATGAAAAGAACAATGACGTACGCGCCCTGGAAGATCAGTTATAAATATAGCAAAAAAGGAGTCTGCCCAGAATAGATCATTGTGGTACACCTAAAGTTAATCTACCCAAGCTAGAGCAGATAACACCGTGCTTTACAAACTGCTTCCGACTTTGCAAATAACAGTATAACAAATTAATTGCAGAGACAGAAGGTTTATAATATAAATGAAGTTTTTGAAGTAGAAGTATACGATTAACTAACACTATCAAATGTCTTAGAGAAATCCAATAAAACCAATTGGTGAACGTTGCCCATTCAAAAATTTTTTTTTTTACTTTGTTTATTGTGTACTTATATTGTACATCTTTATTGCACTTGCCGAAGCAAGTGTATGGTAGTAGTGGTGTATAACCCGAGCCTCCTTAATATAAGGAATTCAATTCAATTTTCAACATTCGCCCAAATTGGACGTGTTTTTTTTTGTTTCTCGTGTTTTATTGTATTTCAATTTTATTTTTGTAGTTGTTGTAACAATTACCAAATAATTAACCTTAATAATTAAAATTTTATTATCGAATAATACACATTCGGAATCGCTGACTGTTCCAAGTGAAAATTTTTTTTTTAAAATGTGTAGTGCAGTAGTGTTGTAGTAAAAATATTGCTGATTGTTAAATTTTAAACTCTAACAAACTGACTACATATTAGTAATGTCGATCCAAAATAAGTACATTGACTGTGAATGGTTTTTTTCATGCAGCGGTTACTTATGTAACAACGTTATAGACTACAGATGTGCGACTAGTAACGCAACTAAATTGCTGAAAAAATTTCCAATTGATTTACGGAAGGGTAAGAAATTAGTGATGGACAATGTGCCTGGTTTGCGGTGGTTCTGTAGTAAATGTGAAAACGAATTGAATAACATCCTATCCAAAATCGACAAATCACTCAAAAAAATTGAGAAATCAGAGGAGACCATAATCGATAATGTTCTAAAAAGAATGTACCAATTAGAAGAGACATTAACAACAGTGGTACATGCCTTGTCCCAATCTGCTGTTTAACCAGAAGAAAGTCGGGTCACAAGATCAATGTCCGAAGCCTCAAGCCAGACCGAAATACAAAGTCTAGTGAACAATAACCGTACGATATCATCACTAACATCACCGTCAGCCATCCAAAACCGACAAATTATAGATCATTTAAAGCCAACACGAAATAATAATCTAGCTGGAGCATCACACTCAACTGCCAATGACGTTGAATTAATAGATGAGTTCTCGATTCGAGTAGCACAACCCAGAAAGTGGCTTTTCGTTAGCCGAATACATAATTCACTGCCGGATGAACAGTTCCGCAAACTAGTGACAAAGAACTATGATTACGTATCATATAAAATCAATATTCCAGGTGAAGTTTTTCAAAGCACCATCAACTCTACCCTGTGGCCAGCAGGACTGTTTGTCAAAGAATTTGATTGGGGTCAAAGAAAGGCGTTTTTTCGGCCAGCTCATACGCGCCACCAATTCCAGTAGCTAATTTCATTGCTGGGAAAAATAGTGCCATAAATTCGGAATGTAATCATGGCACCTCAACCTTGTCACATCCTCAAAAAACTATTAAACAGACATTTTACTTTCAAAATGTAAATAAAATGTCTTCAAAGGCGGCTCAATTTCATAATTTTGTTTTAAAAACACTCTTTCCGGTTTATATCATCTGTGAAACATCATTCAACGATAAAATTTTGAGTTCGAATTCTTCCCTACATAGTCAATATGTGGTTTATAGATGAGATCGCTCACCACAAACAAGCATAAAAAATTCCAGTGGCGGAGTACTCATAGCTATCGATACATCACTACCTAATGAACTGGTAGATTTAACGAATCCATCGATCGAGCAATTATGTGTTAAAATTGTCATCAATAATAAAACAGTATGAATTTACGTGGCGTATATTCCACATGATTCGCCTACATCATCGTATACCAAGTGCTGCGACACAATTATGGAAATTACCAATACTGCCGATCAATCAGACATAATTTTAAAAACTGGGGATCTCAAATGTTAGTTGAACATATGATGATGAAACCAACGAGATTATGCCTGTAAATGTGAATTCGGATAATGAGTACCTATTCGTCGACACCATATTTGATTCAAATTTGAGTCAAATCTGTGAATTAAAAAATGGACGAGACCGAACCATGGACCTTATTTTAATTTTTACTAATGAACCAGTTTTATTAAAAACAGAAGAATCACCAACACCTTTCGTAATTAATGATATTCACCAAAAAGCAATAGAAATAATATTGGAAACGAAAGTAAATAACAGGTTCGAAAATTACCAAAACCGGAAACTATATTACAACTTCAGAAAGGGCAATTTGAATAACTTACAACAATATTTTGAGCAAATAAATTGGAATGCCGAGTTTGACAGCGATGACATAGATGTAAACGTGGAAAATTTTTACACACATCTATTTAAAGCAATCGATTTATTCGTTCCCGTATCTATGAGCAAACCGAACAAATATCCTCCATGGTATGACGATCAACTCATCAGTCTTAAAAACAAAAAAGACAAGGCTTATAAAGAGAACCTGAAAGTGTGTTCCCAGGATAGTACACAGAAATTTACTGCTTATAACCAAAATTTTGAATCTTATTTTGAACTGAGATACCGAAGCTATATTCGCAATCTAAAGGATAAAATAAAAGGCGATCCCAGACACTTTTGGAAATTTTTTAAACCCAAACGCGAAATTGATGATTACTCAGTCTGGATGAAACTTCATGATAAAAAGTCTTGTGATCCACAGGTCATAACCAACATGTTTACTAGGTTTTTCCAATCTGTTTATAAAGCGGAAGACATTGATAATTATAAAGATTCAACCTGAATATAGTACATTCATATTTATTCCACACATCGAGCCAGAAGACATCCAGCGAGCATTGGTAGGATTCGGAGAAGGATGTCGTCCTGATGGTACTCCTGCTTCATTCTTTAAAAATTGTAAAAATTTGGCAATCCGTCTAAGAATTTTGTTCAATCAGTCATTAAAATTGGCAACTTCTCCACAAAAGTGGAAAATAACTAGAGTGATGCCTATTCTCAAAACTGGGTCTGGAAATGATGTTTCTTGCTACAGAGGTATTACATCTATATCTGCTATACCTAAATTATTTGAACTAGTAATATGTAACTCATTCAAAGCAGTGCTTCCACGGTATTTATCACAATATCAACATGGTTTTATGCCTAAAAGATCAGTGTCTACAAATCTCATAGAATTTACTAGCTATTCTATTAAAGAAATTGAGAAGCACAAACAAGTTGCCGTAATATACACCGATTTTGCAAAAGCTTTCGACTCCATCAGCCATTGTAAAATTTTGGAACACATTTTCAAGTTCGGATTTTCTAGCCAGTTCGTACAAATCTTATTTGAATAATCGAATCCAATATATTGAAATAGGAAATAAAACGTCAAATAGAATACAAGCAACCTCTGGTGTACCACAAGGCTCTCATGTTGGCCCATGCATTTTCACAATCTTCATAAATGGTATTACCGAAGTGATAAAGCATTCCAGTATCCTGATGTTCGCAGATGACCTTAAAATCTACAAAGCCATCGAGTCAGTCGACGATGCCAATAAACTATACAGGAAGATATTGACAACCTAGCGTTATGGTGCGAGTTTAATTGTCTGAGTCTCAATATTGAAAAGTGCAAATCTCTATCATTTCACCGAAAAACCAACCCTGTTACACAAGGCTACAAGATAAATGGTGTACTCTTTCAGGTAGTACTTGAGACTAAAGACCTAGGGGTTACTTTCGTTGAAAACATGAGCTTTACTAAGCACATTAAACTGTGCACCGTTCGCGCAAACTCCATGCTCGATTTTGTCAAACGTTGGACGGGTGATAATTTTGATGTGGAAACAATTAAGATCCTGTATTGTGTCTACGTTCGATCCCAGCTGGAATATGCTGTAAATGTGTGGTGTCCGTTCTACGAAGCTCATATCCAGAGTATTGAGAAAATTCAAAAGAAGTTTATACGCTACTTGACCTGGAAAGACGGATGGGATATGACCATGATCTACCATACCACGTAAACATACAGCGACAACCACCATATTTAACCGGGTGCAAGTCATACAACTTGACAACTCTTGAAAATAGACGCGAATTGCTAAAAAGTAAATTTATTGGTAATCTTCTACTAGGTCTAATCGACGCACCGGATGTGCTAAAGTCAATTAAAATAAAGGTTCCTGGTAGACAACTAGAGATCCTGGCGTTCTCCACTTAGATAGACACAGAACCAACTATGGCGATAATGAATCAGTGAAGATAATGTGTAAAAGTTTCAATAGAATTAACTATTTTTATTTAACAAAGGATAATGTTAAAAGTAGATTAAGGCAATTTTATGCCTCTCAGTGATTTTTTTACTTGTTAGTTTACTTTTATTATTTCAAATGTTCAAATCTAATGCGGATTTATTTTATTTTATATTCTTAAATTAATATGTTTAAGTCAAATTTGTAGACTTTTTTCAATATAAATAAACAAATAAGAGCTACAAGATTCCGTCATTTTTTTCATAATCTTTCGATAGAGGGGAAACTGTTTGTAGTTTTTCGTACCAATCAGTGTATTTTAATATTTGTTTAAAAGATTTTTTCTATATAAAACATAAATGCTTCGTTTGAATTTTCATTTTGAATGGTTAGTTCAATATTCAGGAAAAGCATATTTTAAAATTGAGTCATATTATGTCGAGTTAACGCAAAAACGTTTAAATTAGTCGAACACATTTTTTTATTTTTGTAGAAACTATAATTTCTTTATATGTGAGTGTTCCATCAAAAATTTCAGCATTATTTTTTCGAAACAAACGCTTTTGGAGTAGCAATGTAATATGGAGGGTTATTTCGTTTTGGATTCTATTTCAACATTATTGATGAACAAACTTTCAAAATTGTTTTTTCGTTACTTGTAAAAAATTTGATTTTCATCGCAGCAAATTTGCGGGCTATATTGTTTTATCCTGTAGTCTAAACAAAGCAGAGCGTCATAAAATAAAAACATTGTTATTTTATAAAGCTTTTCGCAATTACTAAACCAATCGAAAGATGTCACTAAGTATAAATTAGACCTAAGTATTAAAAACCAAATGTTTGTTTAGAAAATTTAACAATTTATTATGTAATACTGCCTGTGGCCCTATTCTGGCTTTCCCTGGGAATAGGGAATTGGGAAAGATATTTTCATAACATTTTTGTCTAAATTGTATTTTTCTGGCCTACTGAAAGAATAAGTTTAGTGCAAAAATTTTCAAAACCAAGTGAATTGGGAAAGTTTTGTTCCACAAAATTTTTATAGGGAAAAATATTTTCCCATTTAACTTTGTTTCGAAAATATTAGCACCAAACATGTTCTCTCAGTAGGCCAGAAAAATACAATTTAAACAAAAATGCTATGAAAATATCTTTCCCAATTTCCTATTCCCAGGGAAAGCCAGAATAGGGCCACTGGAACAATAGATTATGGACATCTGGAACTGAGAATAAGCCAACACGAGCGAATTCGATTGAAAAAAGAAAAAATTTGGAAAAATTGTGACACGTTTTGTTGTTTTTGTAATAATATTTAATGAAAGAAAACATTTAATTTTTGGGAACAGTTTAGAGTGAATTTTATACAATTAAATTTTTTAAAACAAAACACTCCACGAATCGCAAAGAGGTGATCGCAGTAGTTCCGAATTTGTGTTTGATGTAAGAAAAAATCTTACAAAAAATGCTCGGAAAATTCTGAGATTTTTGTTATTCGAGAGAGAATATCATTGAGTGTAATACAAAAATTCTTAAAAATTATAATTTAAAATATTCAAAAATTTTTGTCATCTCTGTGCGATGATCCGTAGGGACTGAATTAAATAATTTCAAATCTTTAAGAATTTTTGAATAACAAAAGTCTTAGAAATTTTTCAGCATATGCTTAGGTCAGATTGACATCAAATACTACTTCAGAACCACTTCGATCACCTCTAAATGATTCATGGTGTGTTTTGGTTTAAGAAATTTTTATTTTATAATGTGAATTACTCTAAACTATTCCCAAAAATTAAATGTATTCTAATTAATTGTGTTGAAATATTTTTGTTTATTCAAAATTGTCAAACATTATTATGAAAGTTAAATTTTTAAGTGTTTTATAGTACTTATGGGCCACAGTGATGGTAGTGCCGTTTCTAACAATTAACAAGTACACTGTTAAAATATTTATTATAAGAATTTTGAGTGAAATAAAAAAAAACTCATGAAAACAAAAATTAGTTTTTCTTTATGATAATTAAGAGAAGTATACACCGTCATTTCTTTACTATCTACGGTTCCAATGACTATCTCGTTCCGTTAATGCTGCATTCCAATTTAAATATTTGTGGTTAAATAAGATTGAATTAATCAATTTAAAAGACACTAAAAAATAAAAAAAACTCAATCTCTGTACTATATAGGGACTAGACAATATATCTCCGGCAAAAGAAGGGTGAAGATTATGAGATCAGGTACCGAAAAATCAGCTTTCAAGTGGAAAAACAAAATTCCAGAGTTTTGCTAATGCCAGGAATCTCGTTAATGACTTTCATCCAAGAAGTATAGCGTTCAAAGACGGGAATGGAGAGCTGAGAACAAACCTGGCTGTTGTTCTATCAGTATGGCAAACCTACTTCGAAAATTTACTAAATCGCAATGACGAAGTGACCCGGGTTAAAACAATTGCATCGCCATAAGAAAAGGCCTTTGTCGAATAACTCACAAGAATATATTCGTAAGCACTAATCTTGCATCAAATCTGTACGATCTCAACGTCTATGTTGACCAAGAAGAGCTGCCGGATAATTGGACGACTCGCTCGAAACATAATTGGTGACTATCAGCATAGTTTTCGGTCCAGCCGATCAACCACTGACCACTGCTTAACCATGAGAAGAATTAAAAAAAAAAAAAATTGGGAGTGCAATATAATCATACATCAATACATATATTGTCTTCCGGCAGACATAGTATCAATCGCGAGAACCTCCGGATAAACTATCATGCTTCGCTGTGTAAATTAACAAAGTTTGGATCTGTTTATCGGAAGTGAGAGTTGGATGTTAATCGCTAATGACTGAAGAATGTTACTTATGGTCTTTCGTTCCATATTTAGTCAAACTAAAACTACGCACAGCAGATTAGATTCGTATGAAATACGAGGGAAAACAATTGACGGATGAGATCGCTGAGCCCGTTGCCAGCTATGCAGGAGGCAAAATTCATTCACGAGATGTGAAATCTAGGGAGAGGGAGAGAGATTGAAATTCAACGAAATCGATAAATAAGATAGACTCATAAAATCAATTCTTCAGAAAATCCGTTCTATATTCTTAGAAGAAGAAGGAATGTTAAGCTTATAAGAATTATCTGATGAAAGTGACATTTCGGTACGATTCTTGCGATGTTCTGTTATTGGCCGATTAAATGTTACCACTAAACAAAGTCTATAAATGAGTTTTACTCCAAAAAATCCTGAGCTGTCAATTGGTTTGGAAAGTCAGCAATGTCATTTAAAAGGTTAAGTTTATAGGTGTCATCCGTATATAACAAAATTTAGTAAGAAACTCTGCATTTTTTTCCTAATTTAAAAAATACAATTTTTTAAGACTAATTTTAAGTATGTATTTCTATTGAAAAGGTGTTAATTTTAATTCAAACGTATTGCAGAATCGTATGCATCAGCGCCATCTATCATGAATCGGAAAAAAAAATTCAAAGAAAACCTGCGTACTTTAAGCCGTTGAATCTGAATCTGCAATAAAAAATAGGGGTTCTTCCCCGCCCCCATCCCCGAAATGATTAAACTTTGATAATGAAAAAAAAATCACCCAGTATAATGCAATTTTGGTAGAAACTCTACGATGTCCTGTTATTGGTCATTCAACGTGCAACACTCAATTAATTCCATGAACGAGTTTTGCTCAAAAAAATCTATCGCAACCTATCCGTTTGAAAACAAAATCTATTTTATTTGAAAGGTTAAGCCTATAGCAATCATTCGATAATAGTGGTATTTTGGATGCTGTATAAGATAGCAGAAAATTTCCAGCAGAAAAAATGCGTTTTGCTATTCACCGCTAGAGGCATCACTATCACAAAAATTAAATTTTTTCTGCTGATATTTTTTTACACCAGCATAAAATTTTTGTTATTTTTATGCAAATTAAAAATTCTCAGCAGAAAATTTTATGAAAAATCAGAGAATTTATGAAAAAGAAGAGAAAATGTATGTTAAAACATTTTGAAACGATGAAAGTTAATTTTCTTTAAAAAACGATTTGCGTATGTATAGTGTAAGCACTCTCAAAACATAATTAAATTATCATAATCATCATTATGAAAACACAGGGCAACATCAAAAAAACGTCCATCGTTGAAAGCACTCCATACATTTCTGAAGTCATTTTAATATGAAATGTTTTCAGTTTTTTAACAAAAGTGTTAGAATAACCCCCCTGTAACTACCTTGGGTGTGAATATTATGTTGCTCATGTATATGGATTATGATCTCAGCTACCATAAAAACATACACCCAGGGTAGTTACAGGGGGGTTTTTCTAACACTTTTGTTAAAAAACTGAAAACATTTCACATTAAAATTACTTAAAAAATGTATGGAAGGCTACTGACGCCAGGTGTGAATATTATGTTGCTCATGTATATGGATTATGATCTCAGCTACCATAAAAACATACACCCAGGGTAGTTACAGGGGGGTTTTTCTAACACTTTTGTTAAAAACTGAAAACATTTCACATTAAATGACTTCAAAAATATATGGAAGGCTACTGACGCCAGGTGTGAATCTTATGTTGCTCATGTATATGGATTATGATCTGAGCTACCATAAAAACATACACCCAGGGTAGTTACAGGGGGGTTTTTCTAACACTTTTGTTAAAAAATTGAAAACATTTCACATTAAAATGACTTCAAAAATATATGGAAGGCTACTGACGCCAGGTGTGAATCTTATGTTGCTCATGTATATGGATTATGATCTCAGGTACCATAAAAACATACACCCAGGGTAGTTACAGGGGGGTTTTTCTAACACTTTTGTTAAAAACTGAAAACATTTCACATTAAATGACTTCAAAAATATATGGAAGGCTACTGACGCCAGGTGTGAATCTTATGTTGCTCATGTATATGGATTATGATCTCAGCTACCATAGAAACATACACCCAGGGTAGTTACAGGGGGGTTTTTCTAACACTTTTGTTAAAAAACTGAAAACATTTCATATTAAAATGACTTCAGAAATATATGGAGTGCTTTCAACTATGGCCGTTTTTTGATGTTGCCCTGTGTTTGCATAATTATGATTATGATAATTTAATTATGTTTTGACAGTGCTTACACTATACATACGCAAATCGTTTTTTAAAGAAAATTAACTTTCATCGCTTCAAAATGTTTAAACATACATTTTCTCTTCTTTTTCATAAATTCTCTGATTTTTCATAAAATTTTCTGCTGAGAATTTTTAATTTGCATAAAAATATCAAAAATTTTGTGCTGGTGTAAAAAAATATCAGCAGAAAAAATTTAATTTTTGTGATAGTGATGCCTCTAGCGGTGAATAGCAAAACGCATTTTTTCTGTTGGAAATTTTCTGCTATCTTATACAGCATGTCTTTTGGTAGGAACTCTGCGATGAGACAAACTCTGTGAATATGTTCTACTCAAAATTCTTAAGGTACCAATCCGTTTGATATAAACTTTACGGTGGTCTGTTATTGGAACGTTAAAATGTGCCACCTATACAATACTTTTTTAAACAAACGAGTTTCAAAATCATTATTTATATCTCGATGAAATATTTTAAGAAAAGTTGAATTTAATAATCAAATAACTTAAATTCCAGGCCACTCTGCCCATTAACTGAAGATCCAGAATCCTTAGAGGTGTTAACACCAGGGCATTTCTTAATTGGATATGCACTAACAGCTCCTCCAGAAAAGGAACATCCAGACGCCCCAAAAAACTTCTCATCTCGATGGAGTGCAAACCATGCGGTGTTATTTAATAATCAAAATATTCAAACATATTAGAAAGAGACGAAATGAATTTTTAATTTATTTCTTATTTGAAAAAACATGGCAAGAATTCATCTTTTTCTAATATCGTAGAGCTGTCTCTTTCAACAATGTGTTTAAGGTGTAAAAACTAACACTTGCAATTTTCTAGAATTTTCTTATTGGATTCGTATACATATTGCTGTTATTATTATTTTTTTTTTTTGTTAGAAACTTCACACTCATTCCACAGTGTATGTTTTGTTATTTTGGCATAAATTTCACTTTTATCAGATTTAGACACTTTCCGAAACGGCAAGGTATTGCATACTTATTAACTTATTGGCCGCCTTATTAAGCAAGTATGCAAGGCCATCCGAATTGACTTAGCATACTCATGTGCTGTCAAATGTCAAAAACTAGTGATTGTTTTATTTCCTAAGGAAAAGATAGAGAGATTCACGGTTGTGAAGTTTGTCCCAAAACAAATCTCGTGTACATTACATAACCAAATAAGAATTTTTTAATACAGAACAGTATTAGTATTTACACTGTTAAAATAAAATATTTGCGAAATAATTATATTATAATAGAAAGAGAAGGAAATAGGCGCCACATTTTTTCATATTCGATTTATGTATTTTGCAAAGATGAAAGAAAGAATGAAAAATAATCGAGAAAAAATAAAGCACATTAAGCTCTCGGAAATCAAATCGATTTTATAGCTTCGAGTAGTTTTAATTCAGAGTGCTTCCTGCAAATCAACCAACGAGGCTCTGGCGGCCGAAGAACGGCGGGATAAACCGAACACTGAGAACCTAACAAATGATTTTATCTCTATTAAACCACTACAAATTGCAATAGTTAGGTTTACAACATCTGCAATAGTCTGTTCTTAAAGCAATGAAGTTACAGCAAAAAGAATTTTACAAAAGGTGGAACTCAAACTGTTCGGTTGGCTTAACCACCCTCTAACGATGCCCGCTCAAACGATGCTTTGTTGAGACAACAATTCAGATGCCAATTCGTTATTTAAATTTATCTAAACAAAACTGCTTAAACCAATAAAATCATTTTGATGAAGGAACTCGAATCGGATAATCCTGTTCTTAATTTGGATACGGCTGTTGTCTGTTATCCTAAAGCTATCATTACCAAGTAATGGAATTTCTCGACCAACTCTACGACATTTAGAATTTATCTCGAAATCGATTAGATTTGCGAGAGCGAAAAATGACACCTATCCCCTAGATATGGAAATGGCTCTAGGATTATTTGATTGTGTCAACCTGAAGCTATCATTTGGACATAGTGAAATCCGACAAACTCTAGGATGTTCAGAATTTATCTAAATTAAAACTACTCAAACCAATAAAATCGATTAGATTTGCGAGAGCGAAAAATGACACCTATCCCCTAGATATGGGAATGGCTCTAGAATTATTTGATTGTGTCAGCCTGAAGCTATCATTTGGACACAGTGAAATCCGACAAACTCTAAGATATTCAGAATTCATCTGAATTAAAACTACTCAAACCAATAAAATCGATTAGATTTGCGAGAGCGAAAAATGACACCTATCCCCTAGATATGGGAATGGCTCTAGAATTATTTGATTGTGTCAACCTGAAGCTATCATTTGGACATAGTGAAATCCGACAAACTCTAGGATGTTCAGAATTTATCTAAATTAAAACTACTCAAACCAATAAAATCGATTAGATTTGCGAGAGCAAAAAATGACACCTATCCCCTAGATATGGAAATGGCTCTAGAATTATTTGATTGTGACAACCTAAAGCTAACATTTGGACATAGCGAAATTTTCCGACAAACTCTAGGATGTTCAGAATTCATCTGAATTAAAACTACTCAAACCAATAAAATCGATTAGATTTGCGAGAGCGAAAAATGACACCTATCCCGTAGATATGGGAATGGCTCTGGATTTATTTGATTGTGTCAACCTGAAGCTATTATTTGGACATAGTGAAATTTTCCGACAAACTCTAGGATATTCAGAATTTATCTAAATTAAAACTGCTCAAACCAATAAAATTGATTAGATTTGCGAGAGCGAAAAATGACACCTATCCCCTAGATATGGAAATGGCTCTAGAATTATTTGATTGTGTCAACCTGAAGCTAACATTTGGACACAGTGAAATCCGACAAACTCTAAGATATTCAGAATTCATCTGAATTAAAACTACTCAAACCAATAAAATCAATTAGATTTGCGAGAGCGAAAAATGACACCTATCCCCTAGATATAGGCATGGCTCTAGAATTATTTGATTGTGTCAACCTGAAGCTAACATTTGGACATAGTGAAATTTTCCGACAAACTCTAGGATATTCAGAATTTATCTAAATTAAAACTGCTCAAACCAATAAAATTGATTAGATTTGCGAGAGCGAAAAATGACACCTATCCCCTAGATATGGAAATGGGTCTTGAATTATTTGATTGTGTGAACCTGAAGCTAATATTTGGACATAGTGAAATTTTCCGACAAACTCTAGGATGTTCAGAATTTATCTAAATTAAAACTACTCAAACCAATAAAATCAATTAGATTTGCGAGAGCGAAAAATGACACCTATCCCGTAGATATGGGAATGGCTCTGGATTTATTTGATTGTGTCAACCTGAAGCTATCATTTGGACATAGTGAAATTTTCCGACAAACTCTAGGATGTTGAGAATTCATCTGAATTAAAACTACTCAAACCAATAAAATCGATTAGATTTGCGAGAGCGAAAAATGACACCTATCCCTTAGATATGGAAATGGCTCTAGAATTATTTGATTGTGTCAACCTGAAGCTATCATTTGGACATAGTGAAATTTTCCGACAAACTCTAGGATGTTCAGAATTTATCTAAATTAAAACTACTCAAACCAATAAAATCGATTAGATTTGCGAGAGCGAAAAATGACACCTATCCCCTAGATATGGAAACGGCTCTAGAATTATTTGATTGTGTCAACCTGAAGCTAACATTTGGACATAGTGAAATTTTCCGACAAACTCTAGGATGTTCAGAATTTATCTAAATTAAAACTACTCAAACCAATAAAATCGATTAGATTTGCGAGAGCGAAAAATGACACCTATCCCCTAGATATGGAAATGGCTCAAGAATTATTTGATTGTGTCAACCTCAAGCTAACATTTGGACACAGTGAAATTTTCCGACAAACTCTAGGATGTTCAGAATTTATCTAAATTAAAACTACTCAAACCAATAAAATCGATTAGATTTGCGAGAGCAAAAAATGACACCTATCCCCTAGATATGGAAATGGCTCTAGAATTATTTGATTGTGTCAACCTCAAGCTAACATTTGGACATAGCGAAATTTTCCGACAAACTCTAGGATATTCAGAATTTATCTAAATTAAAACTACTCAAACCAATAAAATCGATTAGATTTGCGAGAGCGAAAAATGACACCTATCCCCTAGATATAGGAATGGCTCTAGAATTATTTGATTGTGTCAACCTGAAGCTAATATTTGGACATAGTGAAATTTTCCGACAAACTCTAGGATGTTCAGAATTTATCTAAATTAAAACTACTCAAACCAATAAAATCAATTAGATTTGCGAGAGCGAAAAATGACACCTATCCCCTAGATATAGGAATGGCTCTAGAATTATTTGATTGTGTCAACCTCAAGCCAACATTTGGACATAGTGAAATCCGACAAACTCTAGGATGTTCAGAATTTATCTAAATTAAAACTACTCGAACCAATAAAATCAATTAGATTTGCGAGAGCGAAAAATGACACCTATCCCCTAGATATAGGAATGGCTCTAGAATTATTTGATTGTGTCAACCTGAAGCTAACATTTGGACATAGTGAAATTTTCCGACAAACTCTAGGATATTCAGAATTTATCTAAATTAAAACTGCTCAAACCAATAAAATTGATTAGATTTGCGAGAGCGAAAAATGACACCTATCCCCTAGATATGGAAATGGCTCTAGAATTATTTGATTGTGTCAACCGAATTACATTTGGACATAGTGAAATTTTCCGACAAACTCTAGGATATTCAGAATTCATCTGAATTAAAACTACTCAAACCAATAAAATCGATTAGATTTGCGAGAGCGAAAAATGACACCTATCCCCTAGATATGGGAATGGCTCTAGAATTATTTGATTGTGTCAACCTGAAGCTAACATTTGGACACAGTGAAATCCGACAAACTCTAAGATATTCAGAATTCATCTGAATTAAAACTACTCAAACCAATAAAATCAATTAGATTTGCGAGAGCGAAAAATGACACCTATCCCCTAGATATGGGAATGGCTCTAGAATTATTTGATTGTGTCAGCCTGAAGCTAGCATTTGGACTTAGTAAATTTTTCTGACAAATTCTAGGATATTCAGAATTTATCTAAACAAATTTTATTCGTCTAATAAAATCGTCTTTATTTACCACAACTAAAAATGATATTTTATTCTCGGTACGTTTGGAAATTGAACCTAATTAATTTATTTTTGTCAACAAAGACTCTTATTTTTACATAGGTGATTTTTACGACAAAGCTTACGATAACCAGAATTTATTTTAACAAGAGTTACGCAATCTAATAAAATCGACTAAATTTAGCAGAAATAAAAAGGATATTTGGGAACTAGGTTCATTTCATTGTGTTATCTTAGAGTCATTTTCCGACAAACTCCACGATTTTAGTAATATATTTAAACTAAAACTACTCATACCTAACGAAACGACTCCATTTACCAGAACAAAATTCAGAAATATCCTGTTTTTTGGAAATGTCCTTTAACTCACTTCATTGTCTTCTCTGTCTAGATATCCTCTTATCGAGAAATTTGGAGAGTACTGCAGTTTTTATACCCGGCATTTAGATATATTGAAATAAATTATCTTCTGCAAACTACTTACAAATGAAGAAAAATGGAAATGATTTTCCGGGGTATTATTATTCTTATAAGAATTTTTTTAACAGTGTACATATATACTAATACAGGTTTGTTTTTGTTATTTGGGACATACTTCACTGCCATAGAGATTCAAGAGAAAAAATACCGATCAAATTTGCGGAGACTACTTATTCAAATAAGTGACCACGAAAATCTCCACGAATATAGGTATTCGTTTCGGAAACGGCCTTAGTTTTGAATAGTAGAATTAATCTAATTTCAATAATTCTGTTTCCTCATTTAAATGGTGAGTGCCAGAAAAAAAATTATAAGTATGTAAGAACTGTAAGTATGCAACGGTTTTTCTAGAAACAGCGATAACTTTAGACTAATATCTTGTTAACCTTCTTATATCGATCACCGGTCAATAACACCTCATTCAATCTTGAAAAAAAACATAAATCAATCATCAAAAAAAAAATTCTTATAAATTCAGAAAAGATTTTCTTAACATTTTGTTTTTGTCATTTTCTCATAATAATTTCACTTTATTCGTTGACCATATTTGTTACGATCGATTTTTTTCCAACATTTTCTTATACATTCTGTCTCTTGTTTTAAGCAAAATCAAGTTTTTTTTCTTCATTTTTCTTAAATGTTTATCTGTTTAACTCGTATATTCTTTTTGCTCTAGACAAGTTTTTGGAATTACATGAATTAATTTATAATAATAAGAAGGTAAAGGAAAAAATCCCTTTCCCAGTTGTTGTTGCTGTTGAACATGTATCTATATAAGAAAAGAAGCACACACAATAAAATAAGAAAATTGCGATTGTTTTATACTTTTGATTTGCTATAGCTGCGATTCAATCGTTTGCTCTGTTTCACCCAATACACATACGCATATCGATTGTGAATATTTGAACGCTGTGCGAAAATTGATTTATCGACCTTGAACAGTAATCGTCGTGATTTTGTTTTAAGAGTAAAGCTACTGATCAAAATTTCAATAAAAGCTATACACGAGCCAATTTGCAAATTGGGTAATATTTTGCTCATAGCATGTTTTAAATATAAGCCGCTTGTTGCAGTTTGGCATTAACAAACAAAGACGAAAACTTAGCAGGAAATTCAATACAATAAAAAGAGCGTTTTAAGAAGGTTTCGGTCAGGATTGATTTTTTGTTAAATATAAAAAAAACGTCTGCAATTACAAATATTAGTTTTTAAACGGATTCCAGCAGATAGTGCAAAGTATGCGGAAACAGAATCAATATGTTAGCAACCATCATGACGTGGTAAAAATTTTAAAGGAGCATAGTCAAGTAGGGATGTCGAAACATCACGAACATAAAGAGCAGGTTTTTGCTTCAATAATGATTTTCAAGAAAACTCGATCCAAGAGCACCAGACACGATAATCAAGTGTTTTCATATTATTCGACGTCGTTCATCCATCGAATGGGTTCTTTCGTGAGGTCCTGTCTTCATAGCTTCGACTTAAAGGCCTGTTTTATGGTTCGATTTTTGGAACGCAAAACGTGCTCAGTTATCCAAATAATTTCTGATCTCAAGATTCTTACGCACCCTGTACATTATGTTTTATGGTATAAATTGTGAGAAATAAAAGTTTTAATGTTAGCGTAAAATGCTAAATAAGCTTCTGCGACCCGCAAGGTTATGTCTGCGGGACTGAGATTTAAACAAGTTAAAAATTCTTCATATGTTCGTCGTTGATATGAAGGCCGATTTGTTGGGCTATTGTTTGAAACGGGAGCTGAGACATGATGCGTGATCTGATCGTGGTAATTTAAATAAAATCAACGGTTATTTAGTGACATGGGGAGTTATTTGTGTATTATTTAAAAGTTTGTTTTACTTTACAGACAAAGTCTTATTGCAAAAAAGTGTTCGGGGTACAACTATAGGTGGATTAAGGTATATTACCAGCACGTGATCCACACACGCGAAAAGTGGGTTAAACGTGCTTGTAAGACCAGGAGATCTCCAGAACTTTTCAAACCAAGCGAAAATTTACACGTGCTTGCACTACAAGAGCTTAGATGGTCTGGGAGTTAGATCCACACTGCCACCAATGGTTACAGTTACAGTCTCTACTACATCGACCATAAGGATAGAGAAGAATTTGGAATTTTCTTTCTCGTTCACCGCCGAGTCTATAGCAGCGTATTATCGGCTTTTACCCTGCCAACATGCGGATATGAACGGTTAGATATTGGTTCACACAGCTGTCATCAGCACAATAACAAGAACGGTTAACGCACCACTGAACTTGCTTAAATGTATAACCTAATCGTACTGATTGTAACGAATACACATTTTTTGAACATAAGAAAATCCACAAGGTTAAGTGGCGATAGAATGATGGGAGAACGAAGAATCAAACTGATCATATCATGTTCTCGAAGAGTTATTCCACCAGTGTAACTGACGTTGAAAGATATAGAGACGCTGGTATTCATAGTTGTCAAATGCATGTTATTATCAAATATATAGTGAAAAACTATTATTCACACTTATAAATAAACCAATAACACGAAAAAATTAGAACTCCGTACAAAACTACCTCAATAAACAATGAAAACAACGAGCCCCAATCAAACATACAGACCCCGGTAAATATATCAGGAATTGGGGCTAATCATACAAACACAGGGACAAACACAGGGAAAAGGGATACTGAGTAAACCAAAAAAAAGAAAAAGAAAAAAAGCTATCATTGCACATCTTGTAATGCAGAAGTTAGACTTCGACACTTTGGAGAGTTTTGAAAACAGCCTCGATTCCCCAAGCGAAGTGCCATCGTTAAGAACTGCTTAGAGTTCTTATTGAGAAGGTTTTAAGAGTTGAAAGCCTCCGGATTAAACAAACCATTAATCTCACGGGCACCTAAATCTGAGTACAAGGTCCACGGGAAAGTACTCATCAATACGGAGAACGACCACCACTAATTTCCAAGAACCCGGGCATTTCATCACGCGATGTCACCACTTTCGCAATATTAGCGTAAAAACACAAATTGATTTCATCAACAGAGCGAGAATCTGCACCAATTGCTTGTTGCATAACACGGATTCGGTATTTGACGAGAAACCCGCATGTGTCACCTGCAACAACAGACATCATCAGCTGTTACACGAACCAGATCATCGACCTGAAAAAAGGGTATCAATCGGCACCTTGAAGCGTACTCAATTATTATTGGCAACCACCGTAGTGACGATCAATTCCATTTGTGGCGTTCCAACCAATGTACGAGCTTTAATAGATCCAGGATCACAAGTCTCTTTGATCAAAGGATCCGCGGTTGAACGTCTTGGTATATCACTGCAACAAACCACGGTAAATATATCAAGAATTGTGGCTAATCACACAAACACGGCAAATTCCATCGTAATAATGTGCCTTATGATGTACCCAAAGAACCAACAACACCAAACCAGAACGATAGGTGGAGTAAATTGATTTTGGCTGATCCGGAATATCAACTTCAAGCCCCAATCGATCTGCTGGTAGGGGAGACGTGTACAGCGACTTTATTGACACCAGAATCATGAAGGATAAACTTAGTGCAATAAAAACTCACTTCGGTTGGCTAATCTCCAGCCCAACTCTAATCAATGGAGATCCACAACAAGCTGCAATCCATATCGGTAACAAAACCAAGGAAGATATGGAAAGATTCTGGGAAATAGAGGAAATTCCGACCATCAGGGGCAGGCTGGAGATCGAACATGAATGTGAACAAATGTTCTCGCGGACAACCAGCCAAGCCCAGAATGAGAGATATATTGTTGAAATCCCATTTAAAGAACATCAAGTAGACTTATTGGGACACTCTAGACATCGAGCACTCCAACGTTTCTTACAATTAGAGAAAAAATTGGACCGGGATCCTAACCTGAGGGAGCTATATGTGAATTTCATGACCACGTACATCAAATTGCAACATATGAAGCCGGTTAAACTCAATAAAGGGAACTATTATCTACCTCACCATGCGGTATTGAAAAATACAGATACCGCGAAAATTCGGGTGGTGTTCGATGGTTCCATGCAGACATCTACAGGCTAAAGGGCATGATGCATATTGGACCTCCACTACAAAACAACTAGTGGTCCATACTACTGAGATGGAGACTACATCGGGTAGTGTTCACCGGGATATCGAGAAGATGTATCGATAAATACGAATGCAGAGAGAACATCATAGTTATCAAACCATCATGTGTAGGGAAAATAAACATCAACCTTTGCAAGAATACCAACTCACTACCGCTACGTATGGGATATCCGCTGCATCTTACCTCGCCATTCAGACACTACATCATCTGGCTGAAGATGACTCCGCTCAACATTCAGTGGCGAGTCGCATTCTCAAACGAGATTTTTATGTAGACGATATAGACAGCAAACTCATTAAGCGGCAATATTTGATGGAAATGTCAAAAAATTTTAGACCCCCTGAGATAGCTGGCACTACTAACCATCAATTGCAAACTAATGTATCAGATAATGTGGAGTTTAAACTTGGATTGGGTGACCTACTGCCACCCGATCTTTCTAAGAAAACATCTAAAGAGGCTCTTAAATGAAAGTCAAGCCAGCACAAACAACTGCAGTGTTGAGTTACACGGATTTTGTGATGCATCTGAATCTGCCTACGCGGCCGTAATATACAGTAAAATCACCGTAAATGACCAAATAACCACCCGATTACTAACGGCAAAAACTAAAGTGGCTCCAGTGTAGTCCAAACTAACCATCCCGCGCCTAGAGCTAAGTGGGGCAATGTTGTTAACCCAACTAGTACAACAAGTAACCAACGCCCTAGACGTGAATATCACCAACATAACCTTATCGACCAATTCCATGATCACGCTGGCGTGGATTCAAAAATCTCCGTCCACGTGGAAACCGCCAGCCTTAATACAGATTTTGTCCGAAAAGTGAGACTTGAGTGTTGGGGATTTTGCTACTGTATCACTAATCTACTACAACATTAAAACTCCTCTCAAGTCGCGGTCATCGAACAGAATTGGTATACTGAGGAGAAAAGTTTGATGTAAATATTTATAAATTGAGAATAATAATGTTTGCATACCTAAATGGGCAGGGAAAATTATTCCCAATTTAAATTTGTTTTCAAAAAAATTTACACTAGCTATTTACCTCAGTATGCCAGAAAAAAACATTTTAAGTAGAAATTACATATAAAATCTTTCCCCAATTCCCTATTCCCAGTGGCCCTATTCTGGCTTTCCCTTGGGAAAAACATTTTCATAGCATTTTTGTAAAAATTAATTAATTTTTAATTTTTTTGTAAAAATTAATTTTTCAAACTATTGTTCCACAAAATTTTTATAGGGATAAATATTTTCCCATTTAACTTTGTTTCGAAAATATTAACACCAAACATGTTTCCTTAGTAGGCCAGAAAAATACAATTTAGATAAAAATGCTATGAAAATATTTTTCCCAATTCCCTATTCCCAGGGAAAGCCAGAATAGGGCCACAGGTAATTACCAGAATAGTGCCATACTGGACAGAAACAACGTAATTCGGGTAAGATGTAGACTGGAAAATTCTAAGCTCACGTATGAAGAACGATTTCAGGTTATAATCCCATACAAGAGACACTTTACCGACTTGGTGCTGGATTGGGACCATCGCCAAACAGAACATGGGAGTAATTCTCTGAATTTGGCATATATTCGTAAACGGTTTTGAGTCATCAGAGGGGTTCAAGCTGCAGTTAAACATCACACGCACCATTGCATCCGATGCCATCGATTCAAGGTTAAAATCCCGGAACAGCCCATGGGAAACATGCCTGCTCCTCGGTCACTGTAACGCGACCATTCACATGGCTTCACATGGCTGTGGAAATAATTCCTATACAAGGGGTATATCTGCATATTCATCTGCCTCAGTACCAAAGCAATTCACATCGAAGTAACATCGGATTTAACAACGAAAGGAATCGTAAGCACCTTTAGGCGATTCACTGCGCGGCGAGGCAACAGGCAACGTAACCCATATATACAGCGACGCAACAATGATACCAACTTTGTAGGAGGTAGTAAACTAATGCAGCCCATAACTTGGCATTTTATTCCCTCTTTCAGCACCACACTTCGGGGGCCTGTGGGAAGCAGGAGTAAAATCCATCAAAACTCATCTTAAAAATGTATAGGCCATAGCAGGTTAACATTCGAGGAATTGATAACTTTACTAAACCAGATCGAAGCGTGCCTAAATTCCAGGCCACTCTGTATATTAACTGAAGATCCAGAATCCTTAAGAGGTGTTAACACCAGGGCATTTCTTAATTGGAAATGCACTAACAGCTCCTCCAGAAAAGGAACATACAGACGCCCCAAAAAATTTCTCATCTCACTGGAGGGTGGTGCAGCACATTCCTTCGCTGTTTTGGAATAAGTGGACAACGGATTACTTACATCGTCTACATCACCGGCTCAAATGGCGAAAGGAATCGAAAACCATCGACAAAGGGGACATTGTCTCATTACGAGATTAACTGGGCAGGGATGGACTAAGGTTACCATGGTCGTAACTGTGAAAACCACTGATCATTTCAACATCAAGGAACCAATAACAAAGGTGTCACCGTTGCCTATCCAACAACCGACAAGTGAGGCAGATAGTGAGAAGATACAGGACATAGCTCGCCGACAACAACCAAGTCGTCACGCAAAACATAACCAAAGTCCTGCCAATCATACTAGTCGACTTATATTACTGACTTGCGCAGTGATTTGTATCATCTGTTCGGTTCATACTCGTCCATTCGGAAGGGAATCGTATGCCACACAACCTCAATCATCGGTGGTAATCAAGGAATTGGCCAACTCAGGAATATACTTTGATAACATCGCAAAGGAAGCATTATTGGCGATCAAATGGACTCTGGTCGTTCGGTATAATTTGACCAATTATCGGCAAGAAATGCGCAATATGGAAAAGGGTTGCTGACACGCAACGACTTAAACTATCACAGAAGAAAATGAGGATTGGGCGATACCATTGGTAAAATAGCTGGGGACATGTT
The DNA here is from genome assembly GCA_947310385.1 of Nephrotoma appendiculata. NCBI lineage: Eukaryota > Metazoa > Arthropoda > Insecta > Diptera > Tipulidae > Nephrotoma > Nephrotoma appendiculata. The sequence goes on from OX371223.1 coordinate 293,175,631, forward strand.
CGGAATCCTACCTCAAACTAAAGAGGATTAGTATGAAGAACAATTTGAACGAATTCAACGCAATGAAGAATACACCATAAAATTGTTAAAAAATCAAACATCTATCACCGACAATACGGTGAAATTATTCGCAAACACAGCAGCAATAGAATCAGCCAAATAGATGACGCCTTGGTACCGTCATTTAGTATATCACTTTTCGTTACCAGTGCACGACCACTGACAAACCACAATTTCAACCTCAACATTGACACCCCAGATACGAGACTGTTGGAGCAAGAAATACGTGACCAACAAATGGACGAATCAAAGGCGTTGAATTCGCATCATATCCATCCACGTCATGTCTCATGTAATGTTCTGGGCTCTCATAATCATTGGAATTTTAGCGATAACACAATGCATCCGGGCACGTCGCCGACATCCGCCGATACCACCACCCGTATAGACCATCCATTAATGATGGCGGCCCCGGAATATGTTGAGAACAACACAATATAGTACAATACCCGTCTACAATATTTCCGGACACCCGACACCATCGCAAACAATCTATTTATAATAGTTTATACATTTTTTTATGTTTCATATAAATTGCTTAGGTAGCTACTATAATTATTGTATAAATACATTTTTTTCATGATAATAAAAGGCAATCAACTATGAGTTTTATATTCTCACATCTAATTAAACCTCACCCGTGGTAATTTAATTAGTTCACAGCTTTAGTCTAAGAAAGCTTAGTCTTACAAACTAAACAGTCCTTTGCTAGTCTAATGGCCGGTTGCACATAAAAATGATTAACGGCCGGTTAGTTGTGCGCCAGTTAAATTTTTTATATGAAATCTGTTTTTGCAGTCAGAAAAAAATCAACGCAAACTTGGTTAAATAATATTTTATTCCATGGAAATATTTAACGATTAGTTAAAAAGTTATTCAATCAAAATTGACCATTTAAATATTTATCCGCAAGCTAGATTTCCACGGAATGAAATATATTTAACCAAGTTTGCGTTGATTTTTTTCTGACTGCAAAAACAGATTTCATATAAAAAATTTAACTGGCGCACAACTAACCGGCCGTTAATCATTTTATTGTGCAACCGGCCATCAGTATGGCAAACCTAGTGATACTTTCAAATGCTACTAGATCGGACTGACGAATTGACTCCTATTCGAGCTATTGCTCCATCAGGCGAGGAGGTATTTGGCCCATATCTCACAGTATAGGATCTAGACGCAGCTATTAGTACGTTAAAAAATGGAAAATCTCTAGCTGCTCTCTCATCTTATCTTTATGATCTCATCGTAATGATCTGGGACTAGGAGGAGGAGCTCTCTGAGGAATCGAAGACCATAGGCTTTTTTCACTCATTTGTACCACGTACAAATTGCTTGCCAATCTTTTACTTACCAGAATTATTTCTTCGCCGAACATTAGTGACTATAAATGTGAGTTTCACTCGAACCGATCAGTGTTTCACATTGAGGATGATCTTGGATTAATGTGGGAGAGAAGTACAATATTACCATTCACCAACTCTACATAGACTTTCATCAAGCATATGATAGCATCAATGACGAGCACATTTGAGCCGCACTCATCTGTCTAGGGATTCCAGAGAAGCTTGTGTCTCTGTATAAGCTAAGAACATCTGGCTCTATGTGCAGAATCGTAGTAGAAGGGCAGTGCCAGACCACTTCGGATGGGCTACAGGAAGATACACTCGTGCCTGAACTGTTCAACCTAGCGCTTGAGCACATTCTCGTAATAAGAAAAGGTGGTAAAGAAACTATACGCATTGCATATTCAATCAATTAGGCCAAATTGTAGGATATACAGATAATATCGTGCTTCTTGGCTAAAGACTAAATTATACCAAATCCAATCTAATACCGCAGCAAATCTCGGAACAAACGGATACATCTTTCACAACCTGAAAGACTTTCAATATCTCGGGTTAATTATAACATCTACGAATGATATCCAGCCAGATATAAAAGCTCGCATAGCAGCCTGGGGTGGGATGTTGTAACATAACTTTTTTCGATATACTATCGAAATTTACACCTCTTTCATCACGAATAAAATTTAAGGTTTTTTCATTTATCAATTGCGTTGTTTCTATTGCGATCTCTATTTCGAATGAAACATTATGTCGCTTTACTCTTATTCCATCACCTACGTTTTAAATGAGTGATACTTTATCGAAAAACAAAAAAGAGATAAATAAACAATTTATTCTAGTAGCGTGCGATCGCAATATAGAAAGCAAAATTGAAAAGCGAAATAGTAAGCAATTTTATTTTAGGAAAAAGAGATATAATATTCGATAAATATCGAAAAAAGTGATGTTACAACATGCCACCCCTGGCATCGAGTTTTCTAGGCACACTCAAGGTTGTTGCGATCAAAATATCTTTCGCAGTCGTGTAACCTCACACTTTACAAAGCACTGTAGCACTGAGTGTTGGAACTTGACAACCAATGATTATATAAATTACTACTTTCGAAAGAAAGGTAATTCTATCTATTTATGACCCCATTAAGGTTGCGGACAGCGAGTATCGGATTCAAATTAATCACGAAATTATGAGTAAGGAACTCCTTGGAGTGTGCAATGTCGGATTCATTAAATCCAGTTGAAGTAGTTGGCTGGGCCATGTTGAAAGTTCTCTTTCAGAACGAATGATTAGAAAAACGTTCCATCAATAACCAGTCGTTTTCCGTCGTAGGAGAAGATCTAGAATACGCTAGCGCGACCTCGTCGAACAAAATCTTCGAATAAAAGAATGTCGAAACTGGGGGAGCTTGGATGAACCGGGATATTTGGGAGACCACCATGAAGGAAGCAAAAACCTTTCATGGAATGTGAAATCTAGAGAGAAAGAAAGAAGATCATAAAAGTGTTTACAGTTCCATTTAATGAAACATTACATACTGTAAGCTTTGCAAACTATAGAATCTATTGGCAGGCAAAAGAACACATTACAAATTAATCAGAGATTAATTCAACGCTTTTGACCATACAGTTTTAGTTTTAAAAAAAATATTGGTGAAGTAACAATGACCGAATTCTAAAGAAAAAAACTTACATTTACCAACATTCAATAACAGTTTGTTGTAATCGGCCAATTGCAACATTTACTTAAATCATTTTGCATTTTTAACAATCTGATACAACAGGTCCAATAACTTGTTGGACACCAGTGATAACACAAAATAAACGAGGATCAGAATCGCGAGTCTTAATAAACAGATAACGACCTGAAAGAACCGATTGCAGCACCTGCAACCAGCTGAAAATTTAGTTTCTCGAGATTAACAAATAAATATCCGCAAAATTTAACTAAATTCGATAGTCACTGATTTCACGGGATTCGCCGGATTTTGAATAGGACGAAATGTTTATTTCTGATATCTCGGTACGAAAGCTCACATTAACAAAATGTTGCTCAATAGAGAGTAGCTGTTATGCTTTACTTTACAAAATATTCATTACGAGCAATTATGGCTGTGCCAACTGTGTAGCTTAGTTGTCAAAACAAAAAGTAAACAAAGAACGGCAATTTCTTGAAAAAAATTCGAAAGAAACGACCAAAGGGACACCTGTGCCAGAAAATCTAAATACGGAAATGAAAGAGGGTAAGAGAAAAAAGAGCTCGTGTGTCCTATATATAAGCTACTAAATATATGACATAAACAAAAATTCGTGGTAGAAGAAAAAAACGAAGTTTGTTTCTGTGTGACAGAAAAGGATATTTGTTTTCCTTCTCTTGAATTTTCGATAATAGAATCGAATAGACAAGTTTGTTTATGTTCGAATTTTGACGGTTCACTAGAAGTTGTTTTGTTTTAATTTATTTTACAGTGGCCCTATTCTGGTAATTCTCGGGGAATGGAAATTTTAAATTTTGTAGCAGTTTTATTCCCTTTTCCCCAAAAGTGTATTCTGGCTTCTGGGGAATTTTTTTTTTGGGGAAAAACTATTCCCCATTATAGCAGTTTTGACGTTTATTATTCCATACCTATTTTATGACAGAATTAACTGGGAATAAAATTTAATAGAAAATTATTGTATTTTATACTTATATAATTGTTATGGCTGTAAAATTTTATACTGAAAACTGGTAGTATTAATTAGAAATATCAATATCCAATTTTTTACTTTAATAAACAAAATTATTTTTTAAGTAAAATTGATTAAAATATCAACAAAAACCAATTAAACATAGTAAAGTATTTTTAGACTTTTGCGTTCTTGTTTTATTGCGACCGCGTCTCGACAGCAAATAATTAAAATATTTTCCCGCAAATGTATTCCCCAATCACCAGAATTAACTTTTGGAAACGGGGAATTGGGAAAAATGTCTAGGGAATAGCTGCTACAAAAAGAAATTATTCCTTTTTCCCGGGGAATTGCCAGAATAGGGCACCAGGTGTGTATTAAAAATTTCAAGGAAAATATGTAGTTACAAAAAACTTAAATATTTTCCGAAAATAAAAAATGCAATGTTCGAATAGTTCAAATCATGCCTTAATTAGTTATTCAATCTCAACATCTTTGTATGGTTAGTGAATTTAGCTCAAGTTTAATGTTAAGGAAATTATTTTCGACCCAAGTAAGTATAGCTCTTTTTCGGAAATAACTTTTTAGAGAGTATGGCATTTATAAAATGAGCGGTACAACTAGAAAACAAAAAGTTCTACCATTCGTTTGTGCTGTTTATTATGAAAAAAATTTTGCATGTCGTATCCATGTATTCATATCAGTGCATGCGACCAACACTTTTCTCTTGCACAATGAAAGAGAAATAACATCAACTTTTTGCACATGGGAGACAAGAAAAGAACTATGTTAATCCATGCAAACTTTTGCAAACGATATTTTGAGCTAAAACCATTATAAAAAAGAAAATGTTGCCATAAAATATATTCGATCCGAGTATATCAATTTTAAAATTAAGAAAAAAAAAATGTAAATTTCCGATTTGAATTAATTAAAATAAATTAATAATAATTCTATAAAGAAATTATGGCGCTACTATATATGTTTATTTCTTTATCGCATATTAATTATTTTTATATGTACTTGTATTCTTATTTACCTACAAAAATTTGCACAAGAAAACAATTTTCTACATGTAAATGCCCAATTTTTTAGTGTTCACGTTTTATGCGGCCGTATATATACACTGGCACTGATGAAATGCTTATTTGGTACAAAAGTGACACATAAAATGGTATAAAGCAAAAAAAAAAAAAAAAACGTAAAGTTTGTGAAACACTGAACGGCAACGAAATCGAAATGTCATAACATTAAAAACAACGTGCTTGTAATTGTTACGTTGCTGTTTCTCACAATATTTATTCAAATTTCAATTAAAATTATAAAATGAAAGTATCAACAGGAGATTTTAAAGACAGTGATTATAACGAAGACCATATTTTATATGTTGGGACTCATATTGGGGCGTTTAAAAGTATGTATATTTTATGTTTTGTATTTTATGAAACTAAATCCAAAATATATTTCATTGCTAGAAATCGATTTAACGGATGAAAATCCCTTCGCACAAAAGAATCTACAAACTATTAAAACCTTACAAAAGGATTCTAAAATTACATGCCTTAATTGGGGCAACAGTGAAACACAAAATGAAATTTTAGTTGGGCGAACAAATAACTTTGTAAAAATTTTCGATGCCACGAATAATGAGAATGTCACCAATGTGAAATTTATGGAAGGACCAATTGTAGGATTGACTCGATATGACAAGTAAGAATCTCTACATATAGTACATTAATCGATTTATACTAATAAACTTGACTACCTTCTAGGATATTGGTAGCCGGTATTCAAAGTGGTAAAATCCAAATATTGCAGGATGGTCCAGCACCAACTGTAATCGTAACGGGCGACCATCTTTGTCGCATTCGCCAAAACAAATGGAATAAGAAAGAAATAGCAAGCGGTGGCAAAGGTCTAAAAAACCGTTTAAAAATTTGGGACCTATCCACTCAACAAAATATTTTCATCTCAAAAAACGTACCCAATGATTCTCTCCAACTGGAGGTACCCGTATGGGAATCAGATTTTGATTTTACCGATTCAAATTGCCTTGCAACTTGTTCCCGATACGGATACATTCGATACTACGATACACGAAAACAGAAGCGGCCCGTATTACGATTCGAGAGTAAAGAGCAAATAGCATTCACTTCGCTCGCAGTACACAACCAGCTCATTTTCGTCGGGTCGAATATGGGCCACTTGAGGGCGTATGATGCACGTCATTTAAAATATCATGTACATACGTACAAAGGGTGTACGGGTGGCATTGCTGATATTGGAATTAATTCGACTGGAAAATATTTATATTCGACTAGTTTGGATCGATATGTTAGGATACATGATGCTGAAAAATCGATTTGTCTGTATCAAACTTATATTAAATCCAAAGGGTCACAAATACTATTGAAGGAATTGGACAATTTGTTAAATAAGACGTCGGACGATGATTTGATTATTGATGAAAGCCTTATGGAAAGCGATGAAGAAAGTGACACTAAAGATGATAGAAACACAACAAACGGGGCTAAAGATGAAGAGTATGATTCGTTGTTTGCGAGAATGGAAAAAATTAATGATGAAGAGATCGATTCCGAACACGACGATGACGATGAGCCACCAAAGGAGAAAAAGAAAAAAATTGTTAAAAATAAGAACAAATAAAATTTATCAATATTAAAACAATTGTCTTATGGCTAATTGCTTTTCCATAACCCACAATACACCATAACCGACACCCACAATTCAATTGGCGCATAGCCTTCTATCTCTTGGCTACAAATGCATTATAACATTGTTTAAATTTTTGCTGATATTTGTTTATTTGATTAAGAATTTTGTAAATATTCTCTATAAGCCTGGTGGTCAATAGAAAAAACACTCCGTAAAAATTTCGGGTGATTGCGCGGTGCATAATCGGCACTCATGGGTCTTTTGCAGTAAAAGCTTATCGCGTTTTCTGCGAACAGTATTATCTGTCATGGTTTTTCTATTACTATAATAAAAATAAATATGTATGTCAACTGAACCAAAAACGCATAGTTGCGCGATTTGAAGTCGCGCACAAAGCAAACCAAAAATATAATTTGTAAAATTTCAATTTAATTTTATCCCTAAACGTATTTTGTAAAATGATTAAATTGAACATGGGCCCAATTCAATATAATAGCTACCTATTCTGCTGCTGCGGCGTAATTTTGACTTGAATCTGTTTTCATATTATATTATATTGAGTTGGCGTGTGGTAATTTTAATTTAAACGGTCAGAGAGATCGTGCATTTGTGGATCCCTTAAAATACAGCAACATTTTTCAGCTTAAATCTAGTTATACTAGAGACACACCCAGGTACGCCAATTAAATATTCATGATTAGGTTCAGCTAGACCTCACGGTTCGGTGAAATTAAAACAAAATCCCGTTCATTCCCTGCTGTTCTGAAAACCAGCCGTCTCCATTAAACTTAATTTTAGTGGGTCAATTCATTTGTGTCTGTTAAATCAGTGTTGTAAAGTTATAAAAATTATAATGTGTTTTACCAAATTAACATAAAATGTATTTTTCTTTTCTTTAGAAAATTAAGTTACGAAAATCAATTTTTTCAAGAGATTGGAAATTGGAGCCCAAATTTTGTAATAAGCAAATTACGATCGAGTAACTGTTCACATACCGTGCACGCGATATCGCAAGTACGAAATTTTCACAAAGACCGCTCGCTGTGATGACAGACAAATGTGATGACACGCGCAACCAATATATACAACAGTCTATATTCTGGATCTTTGTCTCACAACAATCCCCCTTTCCAATGAAGAAATTATCGAGGGTGGATTTTAAAATCCTGACAATAACCTGATAACAAATATTTGATTAACCACTAGCTGAATTCAGACAGCAGCAGATTCGTCTTTGGCCTTTTAACGATATTTTTCAAACATTTCATTTGGAAAGCCATTGTTTCAATAACAATCAAATAGATGACGCTGTTTCCAATTTTACTGAGACCGGGTTACATGGAATGAGTAAATATATCCCATCAGCATTTTCCAATCCCAATCCAAATTTTACAATCTGTTCCGGATCCGCTCGAAACGCGATATTTCGAACCAAGATATGACAAAACGAGATATGGTACAAAACGCGATATTTCAAAACGCGATATAGTACAAAACGATATATCCCTTTTCCAGCCAGAGAAATTTTATTTTTTTCTCTTAAAATTAAGTAAACCGTTCACAAATGGATCTTAGTTAAATCGGAGCCTCATAATCGACACCGGCTACAGGTTCTCAATCTTGGTAATATGACTGGATGAAACAAGTACCCCAGCCAGAAGGCTACTGTGGCACTCTACTCTTGTAAAAATGCCATTGGAAGGAAATGGGGCTTGAAACCGGAGCTGGTACACTTGCTTTACACGGCAGTTGTAAGGCCCGTACTGCTGTATGGTGGCCAGCTCTGAAGAAATTGTCAAACAGGAACATGATGATGAAGGTGCAGCGGGCAGCCTGTTTGCTCATTAGTGGGGCGCTGAAAACGACCCCCACTAGTGCCTTAGAGGTCATGCTGTACATTCTCTCGTTGGATATCGTCAGTAAGTAAATGGCGGTCAATACGGCCGCCCATTTATCAGCGATTTCAGGGTGGAGGTGCCTGCAAAAAGGACACTCAACTATAGTCAATTCTGTGAGACATGACCTGGCGAATTTGGACTATATAACATCCCTGTTGTGCTGTGGCAAGCTTTTTAAGGTAATTCTCCCCTCTAGGGAGGATTGGAATAGTGGTCTTATTATGGAGACCGGGACAGTTAAATTCTTCACCAACGGCTCCAAGCTCGATGGTAGAGTGGGAGCTGGTATATTCTGTGGGGAATTAAATGTAAGTTTATCTTTTTGTCTACCTGAGTGCTGCAATGTGTACCAGGCTGAAGTTTTAGCGATTGAACAGGTCATGAACTGGTTGAAGCATAATGTAATATCGTTAACTGTGAGGTTAAAGTAAATTTATTGTCTGCTGTGTAATATCACATATAATGCAAAAACAATTGTTGGATTTCATTAAAACGCGGTCGGAGATGATGGAGAAAATGGTAACACAGCTCAGAAATATATCCGTTGACCCTAAAGATGCGGATATGGTAGTTTCCATCAATATACCGTGGCCACCTCCATTGAATGTTGAATTTGGAGATAGTCGAGAAAATTTCGAGACTTGAGTCAAGCTGGAACGACTATACTATAGCCACTGGTATGAGTCTTTGGCCAGCATCGCGAAATAAACAAAAAACAAGCACTATGGTTTCCGCGATTGGTGTTAAAGCCAAAGAAAAATTCATGGAATTTGGTTTGACAGACGCTGACAAAGAGTTGGATATTATTGCTCTCGCGGCAATTCGAAAGTATTTAATTGCCAATCCAAATGTGATATACGATAGATATATTTTCAATACGTCTAATCAAATGGAGAATGAGAGCTTCGACACTTATCTCATTCGAATAAAACGACTCATTAAATTATGTAACTATCCGACGAACATGTCAAATGAGTTGCTGAAGGATCGCATCGTTATCGGCATTAGAAATGGGTCAGTGATGAAAAATTTAATGGAAAAAGGTGGTTTGACTTTACAACATGCCATTGACACGTGTAGAATCAGCGAAGCTACTCAGTGCAGAGTAAAAAATTTGACGTCGGAAACCAATATACAAACGGATGTTCCAGTAAATAAAATTTCAAACACAAGGGGGCAAGCAGTTTCAAGTAACGTTCTTAAAAAATGTCGGTTTTGTGGTTCGAAACACAAGTTTGAAAAAGGATGTTGTTCAGCCTTGGGCCATATTTGTGACATATGCAAGTATAAGCACCATTTTGAATCGTGCTGTAGACGTAGAAATAAAGAATCGGATAAAAATCCAACAATTCATCGGTCTAATAAAGTTAAACACATTGACTGCGATGAAGAGGAAGAACAATTCAGATCGAGTGATGAAAGCTTCAAAATATGCAAAGTGACGACATCATTCACTAAAAATAAAGTTACGACAATTCTGAGTTTAAAATTTAATTCAGTTTGGAAAAACGTCGAATGCATGCTGGATACAGGATCTAACGCGTGTCTCATGGGCTGGCAACAATATTCTAAGCTCATGAATGAACTTAACCCAAAAACTTTTCCAACACAACAAGGACTGATAGATTTCAATGGAAATCCTATACCATCAACTGGAGAGGTGCATATTCCATGTAAAATCGATAACCGAACAGTTTCTATAGTTTTTCAAATCATAAAACGTAACCACCAACCATTATTATCTTCAAACGCTTGTTCAGCTCTTAAACTGATTGCATATAGTTCTGAGTTGACGAATTTTCCAGTACCATCGGTAGCTGATTACCTCATTGAATCGGTATCAACTACTACAGTGGAAAGAACTGCAGACATTCATAGGTCAAAAGCCGAGCGAGATTGACGAAAGCATTAAACCCGTCATTCAACATGCGCTCCGTATTCCAGTGATGTATCGTCATCGTTTAAAGAATGACTTAGATGGCTTGGTTGATGATGGGATAATTGAACGTGTAGATCATCACACGGATTGGGTTAGTAACATTTTAATAGCTCAACGTAACAATTCTTTTCGAATATGTTTAGATCCTATACCGTTGAACAAAGCTTTGAAAAGACCCAACTATCAGTTCACGACAATTGATGAAGTCCTACTGGAATTAGGCAAAGCTAAATTATTTTCCTGTCCAAAGGAATTATTTTCCTATCCAAAGTGATTTTGGCAAGTGCAACTATAGGAGGCGAGTATAGTAACTTAACATTCTTTTGGAAAGACCATTCGGAAGATATAAATGGTTAAGGATGCCATTTGGTATTACATCGGCACCAGAAATTTTCCAGATGAAAATATACCAGCTTGTACATGATCTTCCAGGCGTAGAGGTCCTCGCAGACGATTTATTGATATTTGGTCAAGGAAACACAATCAAAGAAGCAACAGTCGATCATGACAGAAATCTCGAGAATTTATTCATGCGGCTCCAGAAAAACAACGTTAAGTTAAACAAATCAAAACTCATTTTGTGTCAATCGTCAGTGAAGTTCTTTGGACACGTGTTAAATATAGTGACGGTTTAAAAGTCGATGAATCCAAAATTATGGCGATCAGAAATATGAAATCACCTTCAAATAAAAATGACCTACAAAGATTGATTGGTATGGTTAACTATTTATCCAGATATATAAGAGATTTAAGTACCCAGTTTACACCATTACGTGAACTTATCCATGAAAACACTCCATGGAAGTGGACACATTCGGAGGAAGACCAGTATCAGAAGATTAAATCATTAGTGTCAGACATAAAAACTTTAGGCTATTTTCTTTAGGTTTGGGCGCTGCAATGTTCCAGGAAGACAAGGTTATCCGTTATGCTTCCAGAACGCTAACGGCTACAGAAAGAAACTATGCACAGACAGAAAAAGAACTGCTTGCGATCGTTTTCGCGTGTATCAGATTCGACCAGATGATTGTTGGTCATACTTGCATAGTCAGAACGGATCATAAGCCGTTAATAAATATATTCAATAAAACGCTACTTAAATCACCAAAGAGACTGCAATTAATGCGTAAGATACTGCAGCGTTATTCTTTGAAACTTCAGTTCATAGAAGGTAAAAACAACATTATTGCAGATACCCTATCAAGAGCAAATTATGAAGAGGATCCGGATGAAAACCAACAAATAAATATTTTGTCGAAATCAAATATCTGCCAAATAGATGTAGCTCAAGTATCAGATGCCGAAAGACTGGTACAAATGGTCAACATAATTAGCAATCTCAGTATCTCAACAGGTGTTCTCAACATCATTAGAGAAGAAACGGCAAAAGATGTAAGTTTTCAAAAGATAATTACACCAATAAACAAGAGGCTAAAAAATATACGCGATATACCCGATGGTATAAAAATTTATCATAAATTCAAACACGAGCTTTCCTTGGAGAATGGATTACTTCTACGGAATGATAAAGTCGTGATTCCGTATAGTCTTCGTGGATTAATGGTTGAAAAGGTACATATCAGTCATAATGACATCGAAGCAACAGTGAATCTTGCTAAGCAAACCATATTTTGGCCGGGAATGACATCCGAAATAAGAGATAAAGTGAAAGATTGTTACATATGTGTCAAATATTCCGATTCCCAAATAAAGCCTCCAATGCTTACACATGAAGTTCCAAACTATCCATTCCAAATAGTATTATTGGATGTGTTCTTCGAACATATCAGAGGTAAGGCGCACAAATTTCTAATAACCGTCGACCATTATTCAGATTTTTTTGAAATAAACAAGTTAGATGATTTGAAACCAAACTGGACAATAAAAGTGTGCAAAATAAATTTCAGTCGACATGGCATTCCAGAGACGGTACTAACAGATACAGGAACAAATTTTGTATCAAATGAATTCAGAGAATTTAAAAAAAAATGGGAGTTTTCGCATATAACATCCGCGCCTTACCATCAACAGGCTAACGACAAAGCAGAAGCCGCGGTTTAAATCGCAAAACGAATCATAAAAAAATCAAATGAAACAGGAGAAGACTTTTGGTATGCTCTATTACATTTTCGGAATATTCCCAACAAAATAGGTTCCAGTCCTGTTCAACGACTGTTTGCAAGAACGACACGCACCGGAATTCTATCAACAATCTTTATCTTCAACCGAAAGTCGTTCCAAATGTTTCAGATAAAATAATAAATCAACGACAAATAAATAAGTATCATTACGATAAAAAAAAACAAAACAGTTACCACTTCTTGAAGTAGGACAGCCTGTCGTAGTCCAAATACACCCAACAGAAGATAAGTTGTGGTCAAGGGGAACTGTACAGCAAAAGCTCTCAGATAGATCGTTCGTAGTTAATGTGAATGGATCTGTTTATCGCCGAGATCGTGTGAATATTAAACCACCACCCTTCTGAAGATCATAAGCAATCAACTTCGGTTTCCAAACTGCTGCTTCCAGGCTGTTCAGCAAATAGCATTTCGGATTCTTCTTGGAAGGCCGAAGGAGATACAGTAGATGGAAGTAATCAACAAATGTCTCCTGAAGTTGAACAACCATCATTGGTGGTCAATATGGAAACACCACAGACTTCTTTAAATCGTCCCGTTTCAAGGATTTGTTTTAACTAAATGATTTGAACTCGAATTAATTTGTTAATGTATAATTTAAATTTTGTTTTATATAATTTGATCTATAAACAGGATAGATTGTTGAAATGTAAAAGAGGGAGGATGTTGTAGATAGACTTACGTCACGGATTGTACGAAGGGTATGTAGGGAAAAGGACTGTCAACATCAATTCGCGAGATTATGAAGAACACATGTAGAATGAAAGACATGAATAAAGAACATAATCTAAAATATATTATGCTATTAATAAACATAAAACAGGTACGACTCTCCAACTGGAAGCAGATAGAGAATGTGCAGGAAGGCCTATGTCTGTGCCGAAAGTATAGCAAGCCATAGGAAAGCAGTTGCCTTGGCAAATGCTAGGTGGATCGCCAGTCCAATTGGCAGGGTAGCGAAACAAGTATGGCCTGAGCCGAACTTGAATCACTCCAAGATCTTCATCACACTGAGGAAGCGTGATGTACGTAGAATTTTAATGATACTTACCGGGCACTGCCTATTCGGAGATCATGCGAGAAGGCTGGGTCTGGAGGAGAAGGAGGAGCAGACTCTTGTTAACTTCCTTTGTTCGTGCCTTGCGCTGGCAGAAGACATGATCACTTGGGTAAATACACTATGGACCGCCTCTCTGAACTCGAAAGCTGCAATGTGCGAGATCTTTTACGCTATTTTAATGGTACTAAATGAGATTAAGGGAGTTTATGATGTCAGATCTTGTGGTATCACAATAGGCCATAATTGGCCTAAGTGTGCGATAGCAACCACTGAAACCTAACCTAACCTAGTTAAATCGGAATTCTTTTTGAAAAAAGCATTATAATTTGATAACATATAAATTAATAACATATTAATTATTTGTTTTTAATAAAATGATAACATATTAATTATTTTATTATTATTATAGTTGTAATGTTATTTTTCGGACGAAAACGATTTCAGTGGTATGCACAAATGTATAAGTTGATCTAAAATAAGTACAAAAATACATTTTTGACATGATTCTCTTTCGTCATCCACACAATTATGATGGCAAGCCGGAAAAGGGATATGGTACAGAATGTGCATTGCGAAGCGACGGGAGCGCCGCAACCCGCCTGATATACCCCGGTCCTATACTAAATGCGCAGACGGTGGATCCGACTGCAGGCCGACTTACTGACAACTTCACATCGAACTCGACCTTAGTTGACCCCAATGAAGTTACGCTTCCGTAAATTCCGTATTAGTTCGAAAATGGACCCCATTCAGAAACCTGAAATCTTATTTGTAACCTTGTAGCATACAGCATGGATTCCATGACATTAAGTAGATAAAATGCTTCATCAAAGGCTAAAAGAACAACGTTGTGCTAAACGGGAGATCATCAACGACACGCTCTCCAAATGCCGCAGTACTCCGCCGAGTTTGTTTTTATTATGTATCAATAATTTGTTGGATAGCACTGTTAACCCTATCCATAGCTTTGCCAATGACGTCACGCTGCACTCTTCCATTTTATATGAGGTGGATTATACTCTTTCGCCTAATTCTGATTTGAGTACAATATTTGAGTGGAAAGAAAGAAATCAGGTCAACTTTAGCGAGAAAAACACAAATATCCACATCCTCGCGTAAAAGAAGTCACAACAAATACCTTTAATTGTAAAAGACTATGTCATTGACGTGGGTTGTGTCTCAATTCGTTTGCTTGTGTTCAAATTAGCAATAATTTAAAATGAAATGTACACATTGTTGCATTGGGCAAGTCAGCGTCACGAAAACTTGGGCTCCTTAATAAATACGGAAGGTTCTTTAAATCGCATCTGGTTCTCCACATATATAAAACCTTCATTAGACCATGTATAGAGTACATGTTACTGTCAACTTTGGGTGGAGCATATGGTATGGCATACGGTGACATCCGAATAACACGCAATCTCAGATTTACAAAAAATTTAGTGAGCTTAAAACATCGCAGAGATGATAAATGTTCCGCAGAACTAAAAATGAAAGTACCACTATTCGTTACACCAGGAAGGGTAACAAGAGGAACAGGCAATGCACATAGGTTTACGGTGAAGCTGCAGAAACATCTGAGGAAGCCATGCGAGAAATTATTTATCGGACATGTAATTAAACGTCCAATGTTAAAAGTCGAAGCTAAAGAAAGCTTTAGAGCACAAAAGTTCACCCACTCTAAAAAAGCAACTAAAGGTCGCAAAGTACTTTTTCGTTTCATTTGAGCGGAGCAAAATAAACCTTCGTATGGTGCACCGCGAAATGTTTATTTTATCTTATCGATTGGTGCCTCGAGAGCAAGAACCAACGGGAATTATTACTGGATAGTGCTGCAAATTGTGATATCATTTTGAAATATAAGAGTTAACTATTGAGGATATACTGCCTCAGATACATTAGAAAAAGGAACCGATTTCGCCATCAAACAACAACGCAATTGTTTATGATACCAAAAAATCTATACCAGAATGAAGATAGAATCCAAAACTGATTCAATGATTGATTTTTCTTTTTAATGGTTATTTTTTTAAACAAAAATTTGTGAATATACAAGAGACGTTGCATAACATAAGGATAGCATTTAATGAATAAGAGAGCAGAAGTAATGGTCCAGGAGAGAGCAAGCTTGTCATTATTTTAAATGTAACTACAAAAAAGGTCTTGAGGTTTGTCAATCTCGACCAATTTTATCAGATAGAGAGTATTGGACTATATTACCATTTCGGTACCATTTCTTTCCATTTTCTAGCAGAAGTACTGAAAATAATCTGAATTACATAGCGGCCTAGAAACATTCAACTAACTGAATGGATGTTAAGCAAAAAATGAATTTAGTAAATTTTAGTTGGTGCACCAGGGGACATAGCGTCAAGGAATACTATAGATGTTATTTAGCCAATGGCGCGGTTAATCATTGTGATACATCGCGTTATCTTCAGCATAGGTTTGGAAAAACTGATATATTGTGCAAGTTTAAATGGATTGTACGGCATGTGGATAATCCTGCTAATTTAGCTATTCCTGATCTGGACCCAGTAAAACAAAAGTCGCCGATTGACATCGGCCTAACGATATTACTAAAGGTGATTTGAGTACGCAATTTATACTTGAAACAGATAAAGTTGAGGAAAATTGATCATCACGGTAAAGCATGGCGACATTGTTGAACGATGGATAATGGAGAAAAAATTCCAACGTTTCTAGAGGCAATCACATATATGAGTGATAAAGTATTTGAAGCTACAAAAGTAAGAGTAAATCAAAAGGGATGCACATAACATTTTATCAGTGCAATTTGGTAAAAAATTAAAGAGCCGAATGTGCTGCCCAATTTATTTACATTAAAAAGGCAAACAATTGAATCTCTTTAGAAAACTAACAGGGGCACACGCATGATAAAGTAGATGCAACAAGAGCGTGTACGGCGGTAAAAAACTAAGTAAAAATAAAACTTCAATTTTTTTTAATTTTTACTATGAATGTTTATTGTATTTTCTTTGACCCTACCAACTAATATTTATATAGTAAAGTTACCATACTGTTAATTGCCTGACACCTTTTGTCCATTTTATCTGGTCCGAAAATTGTCCTTGAGGAGAATTTGGAATCGACTTCCGCCCTATCAACGTGCGGATATGCACGGCCAGACTCCACCTTAAGAAATTTAACATCACGATCGTTAATGTAAATTCAGCCACCCAAGATAAATTAGATGAGATCAAAGATCTATTCCTTACGAATCGAAGGACGTCATTAAAATCATCGTGGATGACTTTAATACAAAAATCGGTAGGAGTGCAGCAAATACATGTGTGATTATTGTAGTGGGCAACGCCATAATTCACCACATAAGTATGTATAACTCTAACGGTTATAAAAACTAGAAAAGTATATAAAAGAGGGAGAGACGTAAAAAACGGTGATTAATTATTTTTCATTCGAGAAGACATCAAAGGAACACGTTATTAAATTAGTGGAAAATAAAGGAACGCGTTATAAAATAAAATATTTGTAAAATAAAAATAGAAGTTTCCAGAATAAGAAAGCGGTCATAATTTGTAATTAGTGTTTTAATTATTCTAACCTCTCAAGCGGGATATTTCTCGAACAACTTACATTTTACAAGTCTAATGGGGTTTTGTTTAAAAATACTATTAAAGGTACAGACTGCTTAGTAGTCCCAAAGTCCATGCGCAAAGAAGTTGTTCGAGTGTGCCATGGCAAGGGCATTTCGGAAATCCGAAAACGGAAGAGCTTGTGAAACGGGAGTTTTACTTTGACAAAATGCAGGAGGCGATCGCCTCAGTAATCCAGAACTGTGTGTGTTGTATTGTAGGAAACCAGAAGCGAGATATATGCAGGAGGGATTGCTCAATCCAATAGCGATGGGAGACGTGTCATTAGCCACGTATCATATCAACCACTTGGGACATCCCACCGTGTCCAAGAAGGGTTACCAGTAAGTGCTCTGTATGATAGGCGGGTTCACAAAATTTGGATGGTTATACCCCACAAAAAATCACATCAGCTAAGGAAACCATACAAAAGTTGGATGCACAAAAAGCCGTTTTCGGTACCACCTTCATCTCGGAAGACTTTCGGCCGTATTGCGTAGAAGAGGGAATACAACAACACAAAGAAACCATCAGCGTACCATGTTGAAACGGGCAAATGGAAAGAATAAACGATGTCATCATCCCTATTCTTGCCAAGCTTGCTTACGAGAAACCAGAGGGGGGTTGGTGGAAATTCGTCAACACAACGCAAAAGAATTTAAATAGTACGTACAACCGGGCTATCAGGTTATCGCCGTTCGAATTACTAGTCGGCACAAAAATGCACGACCCAGAAGACGTCACAATACGGAAAGTGATCGAAGCAGGGTCAATACAGACATTTAAAGAGAAACGCGATGAAAGGAGAGATAAGGCAGAAGCAGCTATTGACCAAATCCAAAAGAAAAATCGTCGGTCGTTCGATCATGAGAAAAAAAGCATAAAAAAGCGCTAGCGGAGAAAGGGTTATAACGAAGAAAACACAGTTTGGGGTATGCAGGAAAATTTAACCCAAGTGCTTGGGTGATCAGCAAAATAAAACAAAATGATCGATACGAGTTGGTCAAGGAGGGAGATAGTGAGGGTCCTTCAGGGACATCAGCATCAGCGGATTTATTGAAACCATATTATACTGGAGATTCAAGCGATGGCGATTCCGAAGACGAACCTACCCTGAATGAAAACGGGATTCCAGAGGCTGGGCGGACCAATTTCTCTGATGAAGAATCAGAATTCTTGGGGTTCCAAGATGAGGAGTCGGACACCGGGCCGGGGCCGATTCAGGACGGCCGTATGGGATTATTGCGGTGGTGAACCTCATATTTCGCCACATATAAGTATGTACAACCCTGACGGTTATAAAAACGAGAAAAGTATATAAAAGAGGGAAAGACGTAAAAAAACGTTATTTAATTATCATTCGAGAAGACATGTCGAACCCAGCATATTTCGAACATTGTCGACAACTGACGGTGCGTTACCGATTGTCGAAGACGCGCTCAGATTTACTGAAGCAAGTACATCATACAGCTCCTTTTAATGTAAATAATACATTTTACAATAGGTTTGTCTCAATAGATTACCTTTTCATCTCATTCATTTTATCTTCCTCTCTCATTTAGAGAAAGCGCGGTTGCGCTGTTTGGGATCCTTCGACAGTGTTTTTTCAATACCCCCTGGGACTCAAACGGTTTAATTAGTGGAACATAAAGGAACGCGTTATAAAATAAAATATTTGTAAAATAAAAATAGAAGTTTCCTAAATAAGAAAGCGGTCATAATTTGTAATAAGTGTTTTAATTATTCTAACCTCTCCACATACATCGCACATCAGTCCTAACAGCCCGCACCCAACTAGTAACAAAAACGGCCGACGCATCACCGACCTGGCCATAATGTACAACTTTGTATCAAGTTATTCCTCACATAAGAGAACCCAAAAAGTAAAGTGGAGATCGAATGATGAAAGAACGGAAAACCGATTCGATCGCGTCATGGTGTCTAAGGCGCTCCACCAGCATAGCCGATGTTAGATCTTGCAGAGGCGCAGACATAGACATAATCGCTGTCTACTCTCATCTACTTAGACACGCGTCGTTAGATGGAATGTCGATGTTTTAAAAGACCAGGCGTCACTGCAGTTACCAATCAGTTGTCACTAACTATTTAGACCGGCACGCTGACTGCATAGTCAGCCACAATTACCGCGGCGCAAAATAACATCGGAAGAAGACCTTCAAGGTCGCGCAATGATTGGTTCGATGATCAATGCCGCCTGGTCGTCGAAAATAAATAAAAGCGTGAAAAATGGCCGCCCGGTGGCAAACTGGTTAGCATGCTTGCTCCAGCGACCGGAGGTCCCGGGTTCGATTGCCGGTGGTGACAAGGAAAAATTTCACGGCTGGTTTAGGATCAATGAATTAATCACTCATTATCCGAAATGAAAGTATGATTATGAAATCTTATTTGAGGCGGCCAAATCCTTTGATGGGATGTATAGTGCCAGAGAGAGAGAAAAATGGTTGGCTCGCAAGGCTAGAAGCACTAAAGCCCTTCGACAAAAGAAGCGCGCTCATATGAGATCGTGCACCAGAAACATCAGCTTCCAAGTGGAACTAGGAAATTCAAGGGACTGTTTTGTTAACGCCAGCAGTCTCACTAAAAACGTCCACTCAAGAAGTACAGCCATCAATGATGGGAATGGAGGGCTGAGAAAAAAACGTGACTGACGTTCTCTCAGTATGGCAAACCTACTTTCAAAATGTGCTAAATCGGAATGACGAAGTGACCGCAATAGCTCTTCCAGGTGAAGCTAATTCTATTGAACACAGCTTACAAAGTGTTGCCTAATATTGTACTAAAGACTCATCCCTGTTGTCGAAAACATCATTGGAAACTATCAATGTGTTTTACGTCCCAACCGATCGACCACTGGACCAGTGTTTTACCATGAGGATGATCTTGGAAAATTGTTGGGAGTACAACATAACAGTACATCAGCTAATTGTGTAAATTAACAACCTCTGGGTCTGTATGTCGTAATTGAACGAACTGTATCAGAATTTTTTGAAATAACATCTGGAGTTCGACAGGGAGATGCACTCGCGCCTGTGCTATTCAATTTGGCGCTTCAGTGCGTAGTTTGTAAAAGCAACATTGAAACTACGCGCTGCATATTTATCAGGCCAAATTCTCAGAAATGCAGATGATATCGTGCTTCTTGGCCGAAGACCTATCAATATCAAGGACAGTTTCATACTGCTCAATCGCAACGCAATAAAACTTGGTTTGGAGGTGAACATTAGAAAAACCAAATTTTTAACAACACGGAACATCTCCATGGCAAATCTTAGAATTGATAACTTTGATAGCGTTGAGAACTTTAAATACAGTTATAACATCATTGAATGATGTACAGGCAGAAATAAAACCCGCATCGGCGATAGGACAACGAGTATTCTAAGCCCAATCAAAATTGTTGCGATCTAAACATCTATCACAGTCGTGCAAGCCCGCACTTTATAAAGCACTCAAAAGACATGTGCTGGCTTTCGAACAGGGAATATCGGATTCGTTTGAACCACGAAATAAAGAAAACATATAAACTTCTCGGAGGTAGCGATATCATCGGATTAATTAAATCAAATCGAGTTAGATAGTTCGGCCACGTTACAAGATGTCCACAACAACGGATGATTAATAAAGTGTTCCATCAACAACTAACCAATAGGATGTCGGAACTGAAGGGCAAGAGCGATGGATCGAGGCGGATAGAGGTCCATAATGCAGGCGGCAAAATCTCTTCATGAGATGTGAAAGCTAGAGAAAGAGAGAGAGAGAGTTAGGTCATATGTGGATAACAGTATTCCGACCATAAAAAACGAAATAAAAAAACCGGCAGGAAGAAGTTGAATTCCAGATACGATATAAATCAAGTTGCAAGCAACCAAGAGAACAGCAATAAAAGTAATTGTAAAGTGGAAGGAAAAACGAGATCACCCTCCCTCCCGGCATACCAGTATTTCTCGTCTAATATTAGTGTGTTTAAT
Organism: Nephrotoma appendiculata; assembly: GCA_947310385.1. NCBI lineage: Eukaryota > Metazoa > Arthropoda > Insecta > Diptera > Tipulidae > Nephrotoma > Nephrotoma appendiculata. Next base: position 293,197,018 of record OX371223.1, read on the forward strand.
TCAGCAGCTCCGGGATTTGGCTAGGATTTAACGAATTAATCAACCATTAATCCGAAGAAAATATGATTATATGACCTGGATTATTAGGCCGCCAAAATCCTCCATAGGACGTAGCGTCAGTAAAATATAAATAAATAAATCTATTTCTCTGACGATTATAATAAAACCCGTATTGTAGTTAAAAATAAATTGAACAATTGGCCGAGTTCTTCTTTGAGCGAATTTGTTTATTTGACGGGCACATCATTGCGATGATAATCATGATTGTGGTGGCTATTATGGCATTATCGTTCCTTTCAGATTTACCGTTTTCTATAACCACATCCGAAATAGTATTCTCATAGTCCAATTAAAATTAGTCATCAACTAAATGTTTGAGAAATGGAGTTCAACTCCATGACCATTTCCTAAAAAAATCGACCTAGTTCCATTCTAATTAAATTATTCACATTTTGATCATACAAACCTGTATATTAAATTGTAGTTTTCGGTGGCTTGTCGTGTTCGGCAAAATGTTGCTTTCGGTGAACTGTCGATTTCTGTGAAATGACGTTTTCGATGCATTGTCGTCTTCAGCGAATTGTAGTTTCGGTAAATTGTTGTTTTCTGCAAATTGTCTATTTACCGACAATTTACTGAAAACATGTCAGTGTAATCAAGACAGTTGAATTAGTCTAAAGAAGGTCGATCTTTGTAGATGGTGAATAAAACAGCTATTACTTTTCGTTTTCCATGACTTGAGATTTTCAATAAATTGTTTTTTCGGAAAATTGTCGGTTTCAATTGTTTTTCGATGAATTAAGGTTTTCTATGAATTGCTTTCAATAAACGGCTTAGGAACCGAATTACTGTCCTGCTAAACAATTATTTTTGTAACGAAAAAGAAGCCACATCGTGATTGGCCGTTTCCGGATTCTTCGTATTTCTATTTTATAATATGTATGTTAAAATGTTATAATTTTGAAGTCATAAAAATTTGCGACTGTAGGTTTTGTTCGCTAATGCGTTCCTTCGGGATATAAGTGTCTACAATGGAGCAATCTTACCGAAACCGGAAAATCGATCCAGTATACAGACCTAAACTTTTATTTGTACGAAATTGTATATTTTAAAGACACATAAATTTTAAATACGCTTTATACGCTACGTCGTCAACTAAATGGTGGCGCTAGTGTTGTACAAGGTATGTAAGTCGCAAAACTGAAAATTTATTTCTTGTCCATACAAGAACGAGGAAATTAAATTAATTAGCGGGTTAAATAAAACTTTGAATCCGAACGTTTAATTTATTTACAAGATGAGGAAATTGGATGCCTAAACAGTACAAATATATCGCAGGCAAAGGAATGACGGTAATATTCATAGAGGTTTTTAAATTCGTTTCATTTAGTTCTAAAAAATTTCATTTTATGAAACTAGTTGAAATCGCAGTAATTCAAAAACAAATCGTTAGAATCAACTAGATTTGTCATCCTAATCCATAAGAGAAAAGAATGTACTTATAATACTCGGTTGATTTCAAATCTCTTAACTTAGAACATCATAGTCGTTTTACCCATAAAGCTACGGCCCAATAGTCGGGTAAATCGTTTACTACGGTAAAAAAAGGATTTAGAACAGATTTTTCGATCAGTTTGCCATAGAGCTTTTGAAAAATAAATGAATTTACCGAAAAATTTACTTAAAATTGACTTTTACCTGACTATTGGCCTGCAGCCATAGGTTATGTAACATCCATATCGTTATATTACTTTTATTCCAGAAAACTGCAGACAGATGATTTTATTTTAAAAATTATAATGTACTTGCTTTGTTATATTAGAACGATGAAATAAAAAAAATACGCTGTTTTTGTTTGTAGATTTTGACAGTCAATGCCTTACAAACGTAAGGAGTAGGGCAATCTACAATCAAGTTATGGTATGGGTTTGATCGTCTAAATATATTTAAGTCTATGATCAAACGAACAATTGATTTCAATTTTTTTCAATTGAATAAAATATAATTTTTAAATATTTATAATTAATAACATATACATAATAAACTTACATAATATACAAATAATTATAATTAAAATACGAAAATTCTAATTACTGTCACTGGATTTAATTTTATTTGCTATTTCAACTAGACTTATTAATTCACTTAATTTTTGAACATCTGTAACGTCAATGCCCAATTTATCGATTTCCTTCGCCCAGCTAATCACATCAACTTGTAGCTGTAGGCGAATTTTATCGTCATCCGTCATTAAATTCGACGATGATCCCGATGTGTTCATTACTGCGTGACTCGACGTTTTGTCACGTAAATTTTTTAATCGTCGTAGACTTTCTTCGGTTTTTTGCACCGATACTAGAACATCATCGACCGCGGTATAGTATTGTACTGTAATTTTCGAAAGTATAATTTTAAATAATTTTTGTTTATTATTCGCGTTTATATTACTGTAATTTTTATTGAAATTTTTGATCGGATGTATTAGCTGCTCAACATAATTGCAAGCACGCGTTGGGATATCCTTATTTGTTTTGCGATACAAACGTGGTATATCATTCACATATTTTATATTAGCGACCGCTTCATTAATTAATTCGTTAATTACAAATGTTTCGATCGTGTTCAATTTAGTATTTAGCTCGGCGTTGATATGCCGAAACGACGATTCAATTAAATCGAGATTCGCGGTGAGCCCCTCCGGTATATTCTCGCGTACAATCGTTTTAATTGTTTCCAATTTTACATTAAAATTAATTATATCAATATAAATTAATAGAAAAAAATTAAACTTTATAAAATTTGTATTATTCCATACCTCGAAATCGTGCCGATTATTCGTTGTCGTAACCGAATCAATCCATTTATTTAATCGCGACATTATTTGTAATGTGAGTTTATAAAATTTTAAAAATAACTTTTTTATATAGATTCGATCTGACCAGCATTTCATTATCGAATTGTAACAATTTAGAAATATACTGATATTAAACTCTAGATTATTGACCGTTGGTGTTATAATTAATTGGTTAGTTATCGGTGAATTACATTTGCTTTCGACGAAGCCGCCGATTTCTTGAAACCGAATTTGGAAGTAAACGGGTAAATTCCATTTCTGCACGAATGTCTTATAATTTTGGTTTGCGTAAAATAATTGTAAATGCGATTTATTATTTTCCGAAATTAAATTTTCAAATTTTTGTAAAAATTCTAATGTTACGTGATACTTCTCGTAAAATATATCTGGATTTCCGGGCGCAAATATTGACGACAGATTAATTTCGAGATTTTGCTCGATTTCATTCCACAGTGAATTCACGATGTAATTATAGTTACTATTGTTTTTGGTTAATTTAATAATTAATTGAAAATTTTTTTGTATTACATTAAATATTTCCTGATAGATGTAATTTAAATCGTACTTTTCTAATAGTTTTTCACTTACGATTGGTTTTAATAAATTATTTAGATAGTTTTTGGATAAAATTGTTTCAGACAATTTTATCTCGTCGATATTCAAATAAATTTTTAACGACAGCAATAAAGTTTTTTCATTGCTGTTCATAATCGAATCGAGGAAATAGTTTTTTAGTAAATTCAAATAGTTATTGTAGAATTCGGTCAAATTTGATTTCTCGTTCGGCTCGATATAATTCTGACAGAATTTTTGGTTAAAATTTATCTGTATTATCTGCAACGATATTCGTTCCAATATTATGTTGTAACTATCGTTGTTACCGCTATTTTCGTTTATTATACTATCGAGTAGCACATTTAACTTTTTTAATGATTTAGTGAAACACTCGTAACACTTCAATTGAAATTTATTATTGCGGATGCTATTCTTCTCGTTAATAATTTCAACAATTTCGTCCATTGTTGATTTCAGGGTCTGTTGCACATTTTGGATGTCTTCACGCAACAAATCAAGTGGCTTTTGAATTTTATTAATGGAATGATCTAAGCCAATCAGATTAGCGGACAGGTTGACAAAATCAGCATAGTCTTCGTTAATTAGCTCGATCATAGATGAGCGCAGAACTTTGAGGTAGATACCAAGGTCATCACGAATAGCTTCCAAACTGCCAGCATTGCGGTTTTCGTGGAGGAAGTCATCTACAGAAAATGATGTCTGGAATGAAAAAGAAAACACAATTAGGATTTCGATAGTCAAAAATATCAAGCAGCAGTAGTGTGATTTTCGTAACGCTGAAGAAAATCTGTAATTAAAACAGTAATTCCATCTATAAACTCGTTTGCAGTCCATGACACTCTTGGTTGTGGTTGGATCACGGAAGAAAACAATGGGATTGGAGCCTGTTTTAAATTTAAACCGGCTCAATGTAGATATTTTACAATTATGAATCCCAGATACTGCTACTTATAAGGGTGCGAAATGCAAAATTGAAACTTTAGTAAATATTGCTATCAAGATAGACCGCGTTTAGTTTCTGATTATCGTAGTTAAATGCCCATAAGTAAAGGGAAGGTGATTTGCGAGCAACACTATTGTCAAAGTCAACCCGATGTTTATTAACTTAAGTATAAGTTTAAATGAAATATAAGCTATATAAAGGCTACTGTTAAAATGATTTTGCAAATTCATACAGCTGTTATCAGAATAGTAGTATTTTTAGAGAATAAATGTTCCCCTCCCGAGCAGTGGGGTTTATGTTAATTTGGATACACAATTTCAACTCGCCTGGTGATGTCATACGAACCAGTGAATTTAGGGCATGGTTGCAGAATTTTGTTATTCACATCACCAAAATTTAAGTTTCTTGCTTCAAGAATGCACAAACAAATCATTTTATGATATAAATTATTTTCGGTTATTCTGCAGACTCAATACCAAGATGGTGGTAATCGCCCGGCTTAATATAATCGCGATTTATAAATGGGCAAACTCTTACCTTCATAAATTCATTTTTATCGAAGCACAATTCGGCAGGACCGGCTGGTAACGTAAATATATCGTTGTTTCGGGACATTTTCCAATTTATTTTACTTAAAATTACATGGACAAAACAAAATTTTTCGTTTTCCTATTTTTACTACATTTTTGACACATCACAATTTTTTTGTATTTATACTTTTTTACTCTTACATGTTGGTACGGCTGGAAATTGTCCAGAGGCGTCGTGAATATTCTTATCTGGAAATTACGGCCCATAATCAAACCATTTTATTTGTAAATGCGTGAGTTAGTAAGCAATTTATTTAATTGTAATGTACATATATAATTATTAAAGTCATAACATTTAATTTAAACGCAGCAAAAAATCCATAAAAGATTTTCGCCGTATTACCAACCTCACGAAACAAAATCTCGAAAAATTGCATATAAAAAATAAAAACAAAACGATAGATAAGTGTCATTTTAGTGATTTTAATTTAGCATAAATTTAATTCTAGAACTCTAGAAGAAATCTAAACATAAATAATTACAAAATACAGTTTTCAAAAAATTGATTAAAATTAAAAATAATTTTAGTGTGCATACACAATCAAGATATAATTATTTTTGTGTTGAGAATTCATCGCACGAATAGAAAAATAGAAAAAAAACTTGACATCTACTCCGACACAACACAGCCAGCAGCAGTTCATAGAGCAACAAGACAGAAAAAAAATTAAAAAATATCATTTTCACTGAAAAAGGAACTTTGAAAAATATAAATTGATTAAATAATCGATAAAAATGTTTTATATCTATATATAAATGGACTGAATTAAACATTTAATTATCAATTTTCGTTTTTTTGTACATATTATTTTACCAGTCACAAAATATTGGGGTAAGTCTCTCCAGTGGAAAAATAAATTATGTCTGCGAAAAACCACAACATATTCTTTTCTTAATTGTTTTACAGGTACATAAAATTGAATAAGGAATTTTATAAAAGAAAAATTAATATAAAATGCGACGAAAATATATTTATTCGAATGTTATCAATACAACGCAGCTGATAAATGACAGAGGTTATTATGATGTGGAAACGATCATAAGAAATCGTCAACAAGCTGCACCCCAATTTATTAGGCGTTTGGAATTAGAGAAAAAGTTGGAAGGACATACGGGTTGTGTTAATTGTTTAGAATGGTCATCAGATGGAAGGTAAATTTTGTTTTAGTTGTTGTGATAGTGACTATTTAAATCAGGATGAACTAAAACCTTTCGGGCCTAGAAGTCAATGGATTACGCTAGTTTGTTTACCTAAAACCAGAAGTAAAGGTCGAGTTCTCTGTTTTATGTTTTATTATATTCATTTTTATAAATTTATCTTGTTTTCCGACATAATGTTTTAGTGGTGTAAAAAGGTGCCTTAGTGTAAATGTAAACTGTCAATTGTACTGTACTTAACTCACAATCACCCCAATTGAAAGATCAATCGTATTGAATTTATTTGTACTCAACTTAGAAACTAAATGGTCAGTGTTTGAAGATTTGGTATAATTACAGGTAACTTAAATGTTGAGTTTAAGCAGAAACAGCGTGTTATAAGCAAGCACTACTTCTAGAACTGAACAGCGAACACGTTTGTGCAAGAAGGAATGAAAGTCGTGTGTAATTCTTATACATTAAGAATTCCTAATTTTTTAGGTGCTTGCTTAGAACCAACTGAATTTTTAAATCATGTCCTATCTGAATAGATTAGGAAAATCGGGATCCGATGGCAAAACAACGAACAGGTTCAGAAACTTTCATGGTCTTCTATGTTGTGCTATAAGAATAGTTAGTCGCCCGTCCTGCAAATAAGCTAGGTAGACTACAACATCGCCGAGATGTTGCAGAGCTTTGTGTGTCTTACCGATGCATCGTATAGTCAATGTTCTGCCGACCTTCAGGAATAAATTTATTTGTACATTAAAATGTATTTAGATACTCAGCGCCAATATTTCGTTATAATCAAGAAATCCGAAAACGCAACAGAATAATTAAAAAATACCGTTAAAATTTGAAATACAGATAAGCATGACTCGGGTTCACGAGACAGATGTAATTCAAAAATTCGGCTATAACACGAATTATATTCGTTATTTCTGAGAGTCCCTATTTAATCAGCTTTAATTCCTGGCAAGAAAAATAACCGTCAGTTTGTTTAATGTACGGAATGAGCTGGAAGTTTGGTTATTCCTCGTCATTCCGCTCCCTGTGAAGAAAAATAATAGAACATTTTTTTTAGTAATTTACAATCTAATATCACACATGCGACATATAATCTGGCTAGTGCATTAAGCCGGAGCCCTTCGTTCTAGTGGTCCGCTCTGTTGTACATTATCCCTTGTGATAAATACGATATACGATATCTACAGTTTCTTCTCGAGATTCTATGAGTTAATTTATTACAAAATATGAACTATATACAATTTTTATATGTAGAATATGGAAAAAACAGTGCTTAGATTGTATAGCCCTAAAATGCTTCTAACAATTCTTAAAGTAGGAGAAATTGATTAATTCCAATAAATAGATCAGCCTGTCGCATGTCGAAAATGAAAAATTATACGGAATGAGTCAGTCACAAGATAAGGTAGAAAACGTATCCAATCGGTTTATCAACTATCTTTTGTAGTACATATTGTAAAATTCGTCATTTTGTACAAACTAGTAACGTTTTCAAGGTTATTTTAAAATCATTGTGTTTTTGAAATGTAGACTGAACTTTTCCGAAAAAGGAATCCTAGAACTTTATTTTTCTATAATTAACCAATATCCAAGGTATTGCGAATATTCGATTGTATTTCCCTGAAAAGTAATTTGTTGCGTAACACTATAAATAATACAAGGAGACTAGTTGGAAGATCATGCATGATTCTTCCGGCAAAGTATAGGTCAACAGAAAACAAGAAGGATCTATAATATATATATATATATATATATATACCAAGAAGAATTATGTAAATGAGTACGATCGAATTTTTAGCTTATATGAGATAACCAGACATTAGTCGCCTTTGTTAGTTTATTTTGTACTTAGGTTAAAGTTTAGAGGTTGAATTTTTGAAATAAATATTTAAAAAAATTGCATTTTTTTATTTATAGCAAATTAGCGTCAGCTTCAGATGATTACCATGTAATGATTTGGGATCCATTTAGACATAAGCAACTCGTCAAATTTCAAACTCCTCATCGTGGGAACATATTTTCCGTGAAGGTATGATAACATGTGAAATGCAAAATGTTTCAAAACTACTAATTTTATATTCCATACAGTTTATGCCGAAGACAAATGATTCAACTATTATAACGGGGGCCGGAGATGCAAAATTGTACGCGTTTGATTTAAATCGTGATGAGTACACACCAAAATGGCGTTGTTCTTGTCATAGTTTACGTGTAAAACGGTTGGCGACAGCACCGGAAACCCCATTTGTATTTTGGTCGGCGGCTGAAGATGGTTTTGTACTACAATTTGATATACGGGAATCGCACACATGTCATGGGAATAATAAACTAGTTTTAATCAATTTAGTTAATCATACGGGGCACTACGGCGAATTAAAATGCATTGCGATAAATCCGCGTAGGCCCGAATTAATAGCGATCGGCGCAAATGATAGTTTTGCCCGATTATATGATCGCCGCATGATTAAACTGGACGAAATGATACATCGGCCTGATCCGATACCATACTTTCCAATGAACGTAAATGATAATTTACCTAAAGGTTGCGTAACGTATTTTTGCCCGGGCCATTTAAACGATCACAAAACAAAATTTTCGAACCGAGCAATCACCTATATTAGTTTTAGTCCTGATGGTACGGAATTATTAGCGAATATTGGTAGCGAACAAATTTATCTATTCAATATAAATAATGTGCGCGAGCCTGAATTTCTAAATTTACCGAAGTTTGTGAAAAAACGGAGTATAGATCCTGACTACAATAATTTAAATAATAATATAGTGAATGGTAATTGTGATGTAAATGATAATAAGAGCGAGCATGATCTGTTGTCGCCTGAGCGCAAAATTCCAAAAAGTATAGAGAAGGAAAAAAATCTAGGCAATCAATATTTAGAGGAAGAAAAACATTTACTAGCAATCAACCAATACACGATAGCAATACAAAAGGAACCGAATTGTCCTATTTTATATTTAAATCGGGCGACTGCTTTGATGCGCCGGAAATGGTATGGCGATGCGTATGCAGCGTTAAGGGATTGCCATATCGCACTAAAACTAGATCCAACTTATTCAAAAGCTCATTTTCGATTGGCACGCGCATTACTAGATTTAAAGCATACACAAGAGGCTTCCAAGTGTCTGGAAGAATTTAAAGTGAGATTTCCAAAGTATGCATCCGATCATAATGTAATGATGTTAAAATTAGATATAAATAAAGCTTTATATCCACGCGCGGATATAGATGATGATGAACCTGCGTCGTATATGGAATTGTCAGATAATGAAAAATATTGGCGTTCTTTGGCCAAAGACTATGAAGAACGATTTGTCGGGCACTGTAATACAACGACCGATATTAAAGAAGCGAATTTTTTCGGGAATAATCCAAATTATGTAGTGGCCGGGTAAGTTCCATACTGTTCGAAATTAGTTAAGTTAATTGAACGAAGAACTATTTTTTTTTTTTAGCTCGGACGACGGAAATTTCTTTATTTGGGAACGTCCAACAAATATTGTCACTGATATAATTCGTGGTGATAAAACAATTGTTAATTGCGTGCAACCTCATCCATATGTGTGTCTGTTAGCAACCAGCGGCATTGGTCAAGACGTTAAATTGTGGAGCCCGCAGCCTGAAGTATTATAATATACATTTTAATTTAAAAATGAAAGTAATTTAAATTTCTGTTTAGGAAAATTTTACAAGTAAATATCGATTAAGTACATCCGATGATAGTATAATCCAAAAGAATCAACAGAGAATGCAATCAGATCCGGGAATCAATGGTCAACAGTTTGTGTGCAGAACGAGCTAGCAAAGTTTTTTTTATAGTAAACATTTACTGTTATTACTACAAAACATTACTGCAACTATTATTATTAATTAAATTATGCTAATTATTTTTGATTTTTAGTAGAAACATAAAAAACATATTTATATACATAAAACAAAAACCCAATTATATACATATTATATAATACAATTTAAATTATGATGCTAAAAAACAAATTTTCTGAAATTATAAAAATTATTTAAAACTAAAAATTAAACATTGTGATCTTTTCGTTAGATATTTTTTTTTGTTGATAACAAATATTTCTTTTGAAATAATTAAGAATTTTTATTTTATATTAATTTGCTTATATTGAATTGATTATTTTTATGAGTTTAATTTGTACCCAAAAACAATTTTAAATTAAAAAAAAAACTAAAATTAATAAACAAAAAATGGTTGAAATAAAAAAACAAAATATTGTGAATAGTTGAAATATTATAATTAATAAAATGATTAAAGTATGTTCAAAAGTGTAAGTTTTTTTGTATGCATTTTAAGCTGGCGCATGCAACCATCAAAAGATGACGATTGGCAAGAAGCAATGCGTTGCACAGCGTAGTGCTTAGTATTTGATTTAGAATAGGTCAAATGATTAAAGTCGATCATGGTAAAATAAAAAGTGCAGTAATGCAATAATCGGTAGGCGTCCAGAAAACACTTCGCATATTGGTCGTAACAGTTCGCATCTCATCAATAACACCAATGGCCAACGCGTCACCGAACTGGCACTAATGTTCAATTTAGTTGTTTCAAGTACGTCTTTTCTTCAGAAGGGAATTCACAAAATAACGTGGAGATCGAGCGACGGAAGAACGGAAAACCTAATCGATTACGTTATGGTCTCTATAAGAGACATATTCTATCAGTGAATCCGATGTTAGATCTTACAGAAGTGCCGGCATTGTGTAGCGATCACATGCTTGCATTGGAATGACGGTGTTTTGAAATATATAGTCTTGGGTTTGTTGGACAGAAATGGGATTGTAAAATTATTTTTGGAAGAAGTTCTGAAATATGACCACCTGGGACGAACTTGGTTATTTCTACTAATGGAAGATTTTTTTTGTGGTTGTTGTTGTTCATTTATATTGCATTGATAAAGTGATTGAATAATAAGGCTACCTAGGATGGAACTCAGCCATTTCTTAGCCACATGTTGGTTGGACGGAAGTCGATGATAAACTGATGTACTCGCCGGTGGATGAGAATGCCCAATTCTAATTTTACTCTTTTCTGACAACCGCTTTAGTGGAGTATAACCATTGGTTGTATTATGGATCTAACTCTCTAAGCTCTTGTAATTCAAGTACGTGCAAAAGTGTAATTTTCTGTTTGGATCGCAAAGTTTTGGATAACTCCATATCTTAGAAGGTTTAGCACGTTCCATGTTCCAGTGTACATTTTCAGAGGTCATTATTGTTATGATTACCATAAAATCCGAGGCCTTTGTGAGAATAGCAAGTTGGTCTGCCGCTCAGATTACATCTCTTATTACATGTATGGGCGACGGACTGATGATAGATGTTAAAGCATCCAGTTTTACATAAAACATTTAAATAGCGAGCTGCTTGCTAGAAAATAGACGCCTGCTTCGACCACCCCTAAAGCTGGAGAGCTGAAGCCGATGTCATGTTTGTTACGCGACGCCATTAACTCGCCCTGACATGTAGTGTCAATGAACACAAGCAAAATGTCTCTTGAATCGATTTCGTTATATTACTTTATTCATTTGGAGGTACCTAGCGAGCAAAACGAGGAGGTATAAATCTAGGACTGCCCCCGTAATCGTGAAATATAATTTAAAAAGATTTACGATATAGAACTGAAAAACTTACAATTTTACAAAAATAAAGAATTAGCGAAATGTAATGATGTTGCTATCAAACATTCGGCTTTTTGATAAAGTAGGAAAACTTAGTAACGAAGAAAAAGGTTAAGTTGTTCTTTGAACAGAATACTGAAAAGATAAGCGAAAAATGAATTGAAGATGAATATTTTAAAATGAAACAATAGAATCGGAAACCTACTACTACTCTCTTAAATTAGAGTGGAAATTAACTCTTTCAATAAGCATCTCAATACAAATTTGATAAAATAACATCAACAAATCCGAATTTGGAGTCGAATTACTCACCAGTCACCACTAATCGATATCGTCAATTCGTTATTATCTCCACATGTATTGCTCATCGTATTTGCGTACTTAGATTCAAGCCCCAAGTTATTATAAACTCGATTAAATCAAACATGCCTAAAAACAACATCATGACAACATCGTCTTGAGCAATATTGTAATATCCAGATCAGAGGCACTCACGGGGTACTCCGCGACATCATCAGTTCGAACTCCGTATGTTTTGTTTTTAAACAACAAAGAGACATGAACCATTGAGCTAATCATGTTCTATAGTTCGTTGGTTGCAAGCACATATTTCCTATAGTTAAATATATGCGAAATATTCCCATCTATATACAACGGACAATAAACGTTTCATCAAGTAACAACCAACCACCCGTGAGATTTCCGAAGCACTTAATAATCATGTTAATTGCGAATTATAGATGTAAAGATTAGTTAAACAGAGTTAATGGATGGTTCGTTGCCCATTTTAGGACGGAATCCACTAACTGGTAGGATGAATAATTTAGGAAGCCTTTGTGATAAATTTTGTCATGTCAGCGAAACCTATATCAAAATACAAAATAATTTCACCAAGAATGCATGACTGCGAAGAAATTTTCCAACCGATTGTGCAGGCGGAAAAAGTGTAAATGGTAGCAACAACAAGCACTTAAAATCGAAAAGGTGGACATTAGAAATCGATATCGTTGTAAAAAAGGCTTAGGCTAACTACTACTCACGTAGCAGCATAATTCGCAATGACTCTGCAGAAGCTTAAGTCTTAAGCCAGTATTAAATCATATAATCGGTTAAGAAATGACAAAATTCCGTCCCAGTGGCACTATTCTGGTAATTCCCCGGGAATAGGGAACTGGGGAAAGAATTTTGGAATCGCTATGGAGAAATTATTCTCAATTTAGAAATATTTACATCAAACTTTTTTTCTCAGTAGGCCAGAAAAAAACTGATTTATAGATAAAAGCTATGTAAAATATTTCTCCAGTTCCCTATTCCCGGGGAATTACCAGAAGTGCCACAGGTGGGCATAATCCAGAACTTCTTCTAAAAACCATTTAAGAATCTCATTTTAATCATAAAAGATCCAATTTCATCAAAATCAGATAAATAGCTGAGTTCCGACCCAGTTGGCCATATTCCAGAACTTCTTCTGAAAACCATTTTGGAATGCTATTTTCATCCGACATTCCACATTCCATCATAAATCGGTTAAGAAATGATCGAGTTCCGTTCCAAGAATATCGTGTTCATCCAATATACCAATTCTCATCGTAGGCTGCGGGCCAAAGTCGGGTAAAAGTCAATTTTAAGTCAATTTTTCGGTAAATTCATTTATTTTTCAAAAACTCTATGGCAAACTCTTAAAAATTTATCGAGTTCCGTTCTAGGTGGCCAAATTTCAGAATTTCTTCTAAAAATATTCTCAGAATCTCATGTCCATCAGAACAGATCCAATCCCACTTAGGTTGCGTACCAATTGTCGGGTAAAAGTCAATTTTAAATAAATTTTTCGGTAAATTCAATTGTTTTTCGAAAACTCTATGGCAAACTGATCGAAAATTCTGTCCTAAAACCGGTTTTTACCATAGTCAACGATTTTACTTAAGTTTGGTAGCCTTACCTAAAATCGGTAAGGCTGTGTGCCAAACTTAAGTTAAAAGTCAATTTTTCGGGAAATTCAATTATGTACATATTTTCAAAAATTCTATCACAACCTGATCGAAAAATCTGTCCTAAAACAGGTTTTTCCCGTAGTAAACGATTTACCTTCAGTTTGGCACACTGTCTTAATAACCATTTTAACCTCTTATGCGACAGCCTGATTTGATTCAGTTGCTGGCCTCGTTTTTATAACTTTTTAAGTTATTATTTATCTTGAATTTATTAATCTTATTTCAGATTAGTGAATTTCTATAATTTATGGAGGCTCCAATTCAGCCAACCTCTGCTGGGATTCAATTTGAAAATGGTTAGTTTATTCAGGCTGCGTACCAATCCAAGTGTAAATCGTTTACTGCGGTAAAAATCGATTTTAGTACAGATTTTTCGATCTGTTTACCATAGTTTTTCAAAAATAATTGAATTTACTGAAAAATTTACTTAAAATTGAGTATTACCCTTGAATTGGTACGCAGCCTCAGTAATATAATCTGATTATTAAATACTAAGAACTTCTAGCGGTGCATTTTTACTTCCTCCAATATCTGCAGGGGCCTCATTCAGACTGTGTGCCAAATCTTTAAGTAAAAGTTAATTTTAAGGCTGCGTACCAATCCAAGGGTAAAAGTCAATTTTAAGTAATTTTTCGGTAAATTCGATTATTTTTGAAAAACTCCATGGTAAACTGATCGAAAAATCTGTACTAAAATCGATTTTTACCGTAGTAAACAATTTATTCTTGGATTGGTACGCAGCCTAAGAAATTTTTCGGTAAATGCAATTTTTTTCGAAAACCCTATGGCAAAATGATCGAAAATTCTGGCTAAAACCGGTTTTTACCGTAGTAAACGATTTACTGTAAGTTTAGCACACAGCATCAATTGATTTTGCGGTGATTTTAATTACCACTCCATAGCGAAGACACATAAAACAATATATCAAAATAATGATCAAAATATTGATCGTTAGGGATCATGGAGACATAAAAATTGCAAATACATACTTTGGCTGCGTAGCAATCCAAGGGTCATCGTTTACTACGGTAAAAATCCGTTTAGTACAGATTTTTAAATCAGTTTGCCATAGAGTTTTTGGAAAATAATTGAATTTACTAATTAATTTTTATCCGACAATTGATGCCAATGTCTATGATAAATTGACGCTATGCGCCAAACTAAGGATAAAAGTCAATTTTAAGTAAAGTTTTCGGTAAATTCAATTATTTTTCAAAAACTCTATGGCAAACTGATCGAGAAATCTGTCTAGAACCGGTTTTTAACGTAATAAATGATTTTGCTTAGGTTTGGCACACCGCCTGACTAACACTTGCAGTCTAAGCATCTGAATACTTAAAACGAAGAGCAGTGTTTTCCTCAACAAATTTAGAAACCTTTGCTGTTTTTTTATTTGCTACCCGGGGCGGGCCACGGAGCGCTGAAAGGGAAATCATCTATCCGAAGTTCCGGTACTACTCATATTGTCGCTGTACCATTATGATTAAAACTAAATTCATCCATAATACAAACTTTTAACGACCTGAAATATACCAATTGACATTTATTTTGACATGACGATATAAAAAAGAATTCATCTTGCTGCGTTTTCAATTTTTTTAAGTTAAGATTGTTATGGTTTAAGGGTTCTACCAAACAAAGGCCTTTTCAAATCTCCCATTGAGATGGATAGCGGCGACCGATAAATAGGTAGAGCAAAATATTTGTATATCGATTTTTAGCTAAAAAATTGAATGAAAAATATTAGTTTGGAGTTAAATAAATTATTTATCCGGATACAATCTATCGGGCACTAATAAAAAAATTCGGCAACTGTTAATTTGTAAAAAAAAACAATTCTATTTTAAATTATGTATACGACTTACCCATTATTACGTTAAAATTGAATTGTAATAAATAAAACAGATAAATATTTTTTTTTTGTAAATTTACATTTATTATGTATGTATATTATTCCCCCAAAATTGTTTTTAAAATTAAAACTCAAGTAAAAAATAAAAACATAATTTAAAAATTAATATTTTATTAAAAAAAAATATTTCTTGTATTTTGCTAAATAAGTATTTTCATATAATCAAATAGAGAGAAAAAGAGTAATTATAAAATTATTTAAAATGTTAAATTTTTAATTTATCTATTCTAAAATGTGATACTAACTATGTATATAGTATAATTGTATAGAATTCGATAGTTTTGAAAAGAGTAAATAAAATAATAATAATTAATAAAAAAAAAAAAAACTTAAAAAACAAAAACAAACAATTCTGTTTGTATAAACTATACTATTGTTTATAATGATAATTATAATTTTAATTAAACAAGTGTTTGGATTTTAAAATATGGCTATTATTGAAAACATTGGAAAAAGATTTAGAAATATAAAAACAAAACATAAAATTTTTAAATATACAAATTATTATTGCTAGTTATAGTTTCTATTTCCAATCTTTTATCACAGTATTAAATATATTAATTGTGTTCTACCATTGTAATATTTATAAAATTGCTTTTAAAATTATAATTTTGTTTAATATTTAAAATTTACAAATCTAAAATATTTAATTAAAATTATTTTATCATTATAAATAATATTTTTATTTATTTATTATACTTAAACAATTTTTAAATATTATTGTTGCTTATATATTTTTTCTTTTAATGGCTACACGTGACGATATTTTTTGGCACATGCAGTCTCGGTCTTAACATGTTATTAATATTATTTTTTTTCATCAGCAATTCCAAATCCAATTATAAAACATCTCCTCGGCCAGTCCAGAGAGAAGTTGATTTAATATATTTTTTATTATTATTATTATTATTTTCATAGTATTATTCATTTTATTTAATTTTTAATGAAACAATTCATTTATTATTAATAATTAATTTTTTTTATTATTACATATTTATTATATTTTAAAAATATTTAAATATATTGGTTTGGCTTAAAACTTGAAAATCTACTAAATATTCTTTATTATTTTATAATATTGTAGTACGAGTATACTATTATAATGTAGATGGTAGAAGTATGTAGTAGTAAAGAAGGAGCTCACCTGATATTTTGAGTTGTGATCTCGTTGAGTGTGTGACATATTTTTTGTAATTTAATTAATTTTTTTTTTCTTTTAATTTGATTTTTTTGTTTAAATTAATTAATTTGACGAGGATTCTGAAAAATTCCACAAAATAACAGAATAATTTTGGGTCGACACAAATTTTTGATTACTAAATATTTTTGTTTTATATAGTTTAGTAAAATTAAATATATATATATTTTTAAAATTTCATAGATAAATAAATAATAATAATAAACAAAAAGTTAAATATATAAATTTAAAATCTATCAAAGTTTGATTTGTATAGAATTATTAATTTAAAATGTGATAATTATTCGAGTCATTGATCAAACCTATAGTTAGGTGATTATATAGGAAATGCCCTGTAAAAAAATATTAAGACGTTTGATCGTTCGTTTATATTTTTAAATTATTATTTGTTTTTAATTTAAATATTTTGTGTAATTTTTTATAATATTTTTTTATTTTTTGATAATAAAAAGAAAACACACAATAAAAAATTATGATAAATACCTCCACATGTTCCATCAGTTGAATTATAATTATAAATTTGGTTTCTTAAATTCATGTTTTTTGTTTTCGATTCCTAATTTACAATAATTTACAGTCTTTTAATAGTCATCTTATTGTCTAGTGTACTTATAAATAATTAATGGTTGAAACTTGATACGCACCGATTTCTCAAGACACCTAAGTCAAAGTAGATTTGTTTAGTGGACTTTATTCGTTAAGCAAGAGAATATCAATTAATGACATTTTCAGAGAACCTGGACCAAATGATTACTCTAATTAAATGAATTCGCAAAATTATGTTGTCATTTTTTGTTCATATTAATATATAATAATATAATAGCTATTAGTAAAATTTAAAAGTTGGCCTATAAAATAAGATAAATTTTATAAAAAAATTTGTAATCATACCCTTTTAGGAAATATGAAAAAAATCGTTCTAGTCTTTACGGTTTTGGAACCATTCATTAATTAAGTTTTAATACATGCTCATACAATAACTTGAGCCCAAGCCACATACGTTACAAAAACATTTTAGAATTGATTTTAGAATAGGAAATTTGATTCAGTATAAATATAACTATTGAGAAGTAATTAAGTAGTTTGTGTTTTAGGTGATAGTGATAAGTAATTTATACAAATTATCAAGTGAAAAAAAATTGTGAACATAAATATTTTTTATGATAACAGAACAACTAAAGTTAACTCGCCATACTAAACCGCATTGGTTTGTGCACTGCCTTCTATAGTACTGGCCTGTGACAACATTCATTTTTTGCTGATGACGACAACGTAAGTCTACAACCAGATGTCAGCATAATTAAGTAAAAATAATATACTTTGCCTCCTTATTACGACGGCAATAAATTTCACAAACTTAACAAATAAAAATCTGAATTATTATACAATAAATTAATAAATTATGAGCAATTGTAGTGTAATTGATTTTCTTAATTCATAAATTGAATTTTTTCGATCCACATTCAAGAAGTTAATGAGAATTTAAAGAAATGCGCCTATTTAGATAACGTAAAACAAAGTTCTAGTGTATTCCACTACAAAAATATAAATAAAACCGTGAGAGCAGAGAATATTATGTGATCATTTTGTTTCTATTTTGTCATTTCATTTTTGTATTTTATTGTCATTTTCATTTAGTGTCACATAATTAGTCGAAGCTGTACGGTACGATGCATTTTTTCTGTATTTTACATGATATCCGTACTTCTTTTCCTATTTTTATTGAATCTACGTACCAATTACAACAATTTTGAATTATATGATATTACCAATCGACTTATGTTGGATAAAATGACAAAAAAATGCCAAAATCTAAAATAAAAATGTACATGCATTACTAGAAAAATTAAAAAACGAATATCCTTCGGCTTCAACAGTTTGTTCGAAACTAAACAAATTAACAAAATTACAAAACAACTGGAGAGAGAAATAATATTTTTATTGTTTTATAATTTTGTATGACGAACGAAATTTATTTTGGTTTTATGAGAACGAGGCGGAGCCAAAAACTAGAAAAAACTGGAAAACGGAAATAAAAAAATGAATAACCTTCTACTTCGATGTAATTTTCCTTTTTAAAATTTATCTGCCATCTAGTTGAACCGTCGACTTAGCGTGTCGTCATCAGTTGGTGTAAGCGGCCAGTAGTTTAGAAGGCATTGGTTTGTGTAAAACAGTGCAAGAATTGGCAACTAAAAACCAATTCGGAAGTGAATCTAAAATAAAAGAAATTTGTTGCTATACACCTGTGGCTAAAGGTGACAAACCACTCAACGGATTTGAGGTCCCTCCACACCCCTTTAAACCAGACCCTACGTGTGATACTACGAGATAATCACATACCTTGCCTACAGACATAAAAATCATAACATAATAATTGTTTTTATAAGTGACTTGCAGTACGAGATAGGTACGAAAACGCAACTACATTGTTACGAATTACGATCGTCCCAATTGTCGCTGACATAAATATTTAAGCTTCATAAATGATATGATAGGATAGTGTAATTACAGCGGCTCTGACTATGATTTAATTCTCTATAATTATGGTCACACTGTGCTTATAATACTAAGTGTCACCCAAAATTAAATTTCTATTTTTTTTCCTTTTGGTTGGTAAACAAACAAACACGGGGAAAAAGAAGGAAATTAAAAAAACGGGGAGTCAATAGATCTTTTTCCTCTAAAAATTTTGACAGATAAAAAGTGACGTTTTGTGAAGGTGTAGGTGCAGCTATGTGGTTTTTTGTGATATTTAATTAATTAGAGATAACATTATTGATAATAATTGTATTTTAATTTGTGATTAATTACTATGCTGTCACTATTAATAAAAATTAATAGAAATTTATCAAAATTTATTGGAAAAGAGTGTTTTATTATAAAATGTCAGACTATGTTCCCACAACAAATTTATATATTTTGACTAGTTTTCTGTAAATTTATAGAAATGGTTGATAATAGGACGATCGCCGTATTATCTAAATATGCCATGGGTCTGTGGCGTTATGCATTTCGGGCGTCGCTTTTTTGGGTTTGCTGGGCGGCATCGTTGATTTGACAAAAAGAAATAAGAAGAAAAAGGTATCAGATTTCCACTGTAATTATAAAAAGACGTGTTTTTATTGAGTTGTAAAATAAATAAAAATTTAATCGTTTAAAAGTAAAAAAAGGAATTGACAAATTATTTATATTAAATAAAAATCGCAAAAAAGAAAGAAGTGAAACACCATATATATTTGTATTTATTAACCAAATTTCTTGGACACCTTCGCAATCCGTGATCACCCGCATACATCACAAAATAGTGGGGGAGAACGACAAGGCCCCCATAGGTCTTTATCTAGACCTGAGGAACGCAGTATGAAAGATTCAGGTGTGATTCTTATTCAATGAAATTCGACGAACAAACGGTACCAGAAAATGTAACATTATTTGAAATTTATGAATATCTTGTAAATAAGAAATCTTATTACACAGCAAACGAACTTAAAGCCAAGTAACGATCGAGGAGACACATTGCAAATGATTAGAAAAAACAACAATTATAAATATATCGAGCGCTGGTAACTGACATAAATTGATTGACTGATTGTGATAGTTTTGTTTTATTTGAAATTATTAAAGTAAAGTAATTTAAATTCTGTATTGTTAATTCATAAAATAAATAATAATCGTGCATGTGATAATAATATGAATCGTGTGATAAAAAGAACTGTTGATTGTTGTGTGAGTTGTACAACATGCGTACCACCCTGCATAACGTGTAAAAAAATTTACCTTTAAAATCATTACATTTCACAATAAACAAAAATTAGCATAATTTTAATTATTTCAAAATTATGTCAAGTGATGACAAAAAAAGGCAAACGAACTAAGTACATTGTACTTAATAAAGCTGACGAATTTTATTGATATAAAATTCGAACGTTAGCCAAAACTTAGGTGATTAACATTCATTGTGAATAAGGTAGTGAATGAATAAAGTGGTATAAAATAAGAATGTAATCGATGGATTATAAATTAATAAAATCTAAATTATATACTAACTCCCGTGTTAGTTCAATAAATATGTGAACAATATAAAGAAAACATTATAGAGTTGTACCGCTAATGGCGGACCACAAATTTTCGGCCATGTGTTGTAAATAAAAATTCGGCCGTGTATAAATTAAAATAAAAATAATGCAAGAAAATAAATCTACTTAATAATTAATTAAACTAAATCAAACTAAGGGTCTATTTTTTAATTCAACTCGAGCGAGCAGTTCGCTGTCAAAAATTTACTCTGTGCTTTTTATGTTAATCTGTGTAATTTTACTCTGTCCTTTGTGTATTTTATGTGAACTGAACTGAATTCGGTTCATCAATTTTTACTCTGAAATAAATGTCATTGTACGCAGAGTATAACCTAAAATTTTTTGTGAAACTTCTATGCATGAAACTTGTGCAATAGAACATAAAATAATAAGAATAAATAATTAATAAAAATAAATAAATTGTCCTAAATCAGACAGTACACGTACATATGTAATCACATGTAGAATTATATATTAATTATTATTTAGTTTTGTGTGTGTGTTTAGTATTTTAGTATTCCAAATATTTTTTATGACCCATACGTACACTCGTACGTTACCATTTATTAATTTATTTATGTACTTTATACAAGTGGACTCATGACTTGACCATTATAAACTTATAATTAAACAAAATTTTGGGCAGTTGGCAGCAGAGATAAAAAAATGTGCTCCAGAAAATTTCGGATAATTTAAACAAAGATTGGCAATCCAACCTCACATGGGACCACGTCGACAACAAATGGAAGAGTTTGGTGCGCCAATACAAAAAAAATAAAGCAGTACAATGACACAACGGGTAATAATAGAAGAGTCTGGAATTATTATGATCACATTGATGAAATTTTACATGAATCGCTAGAAATCACATCCCTTGCTACATTTTCTGATATGTACTAGTATTCACATCCAGACGCCAGATGTAAATTCCTTAGATGCTGCTAATCGAATTCAACATTACACGACAAAAATAGGGGACAGGGCTACATCAAAGCGAAAACGAGAGAAGTCTTGATGAAAGCACTGAAAAGTATCGAAAAATGAAATTACATTTAGTGTGTATTTTTTAATTCAACCCAAGCGAACAAAGTTACCCTGTGTCCGTGTGCCCAGAGTACAGTGTGTCACTAGGTGTATACACGGTGTGTCTTGGGTTGGCAGGGTATATAATCTGTTTTTCTAAAAATAAATGTTTCTACTTTTGTTTTGTATTGTTTGTTTTTATAAAAGTAGTTTATTAAATTTAATTTAAACGTCCAACATTTCTTGTGTTGAAAAGTAAAAAATTGTAAATCTGCAAAATGTCCAATGTGTTAATTATTTTGTTAAATAATCCGAGCGAAATGTTTTATTCGGATTCCAGTGACGATGAATACCATCATGCCGAGGAGCTTGTTGATAAAATCGAAATTTTGTGAGGAAATCGTACCCTCATTTTCCGATTGTCAATTTAAAGATAATTTTAGAATACCAATTTGAACATTCCAGCAATTATGCAGAGATATTCATGATTTGGATATTAGAATTCGAGAGAGAACGAGAGAGAAACTGAAAACTAAACGTATGGAAACTTTATTTTTTCTGTTTTTTGAGTTAGAGTTCTGTATGAAGTCGATGTGTTTAGTTAGAAAATAAAATACGCTTGATTAATTAAAACAAAACATAAAACTGTTTGATTTGTTGATGAAATTACAAGTTGTGTGATAAAAAGTAAATTGTTATTCGGATAAAAGCGAAGTTTATATATTAAACGAAAATTATTTGATTATCTAAACAACTGTAAGCTTAACGTGAATACAACAAAACAGCAACGTTATACAAATAGTTAAAATTAGTTTTACAGTGATATCTATTAACAATATCTAAAGCACAAATATAGTTTAGGAATCTCTGATTCATTTGATAATTTTATATAATCTGTCAAAACAGCACATCAACAACAATTATATAAACCAAGTGATTGTGCTACAGAAATGGATAAATATACGACTAATCAGATAAGTATAAATATTATTAATTATAAATACATCTTATAATGATATGATCTGATAAAAATTGTGTTAATAATTATATTATTTTTTTTAGAACCAAATCAAACAATTTTAATAAAGTAGGGTTTGAGAACGAGTCCCAGAGCTGCAGCACGGAGAACGAAACGCCTAAGCCAAAAAAAAAAGTTGACCATTTTGCTGAAACTAGCAACCTATTTCATCAGCAACCTATTCAAAGAATTTCGCGAAATCTAAAAAAATTTAGCCCAGTTGCAACCAACCCCAACAACAGTGGACGCTGATGACCATTTTTTAGGAACAATAAAAAAGTTGAAAGATTTGCCTGAAGAAATAAAAGACCGCAAACATGCATTGATGTGTAGGCAGCACTTAAGCAACTGATTATGAAAAAATGTATTGTAACCTTTCGAATGAGTGTGATATGTTTTTTTTTTATTTGATAAATAATTTAAAATAAAAGCATTTATTTGTTTTATATATAAAAAAATATTAGTAACATCACATCATCCAACTTAAACGCCCCTCCGTATTGATGTACTGGCACATAATTTCTCTAATATTTTAGAGCCCTGTTACACGTGTAACTTAACTTGCAAATTCCATTTTATTAAAATATGATACATTTGTTTTTCTATATTTTTATCTTGATCGACATGTTTAATATGATATTTCAATTTTGGTTACTTTTCCATTTTTCATGAGAATTTTATAAAAAATAAGACTTAGATGCAACAGCAAATCTAACTAAAGTAAAAAATATTTTAACAGAAATCAGAATATATTAGTAACTTAACGAGAGCATATCGTTAAGAAAATGGTTTTGGTTTAAATAAATAAGGTTAAAGATGTTCATTAACGACAAAATTAAATTTTAAGTAATTACTGAACTGGCGCAGTTGGTAGGATCCTATTAAGTAAAAATAATTAAATAGAAAGCAATCCAAAATAAAATTAATTTTCTGAGTACATTTCGAGTTTGTGAGTCAAGAAAATTACAAAATTTTTCGTGAATTACTAATTTTGTGTATCTGTTGGGTAACAGTGAAGACATCCGGAGGAGCACCATTGTGAAAAGGCATGGACACACGATTGCTGTACTTCATATGGTAAGTGGCAATTTATTTTACTTTTATTTGTTGAGTAATAGAAATATTTACATCAAAAAAAAATTTCCCATATTTATGTTCGTTAAATTTAAAACCATAAAAAATAAGTAGAATTCTCATCACGACGAATACGGTTTTAGTGCTTTATTTAACATTAAATTAGAATATAAGAGTGATTATAAAATGAGTGTAAAAGATAGATTATATTTATTGAAGATGCCCGATGCAATCAAAGATTTACCGCCTTTCGAAGGAAATCGAAGAACAACATTATTCGATTTTATCGAAAATGTAGAAGAAATTTTAGTTGTAATTAAAGAATTAGACGGTACACCCAATAGTAAGATTATCCTTCGAGCCATTAGGAATAAGATAATTGGTGAGGGCAACGAGGTATTAAATACTTATGGGACCAAACTAATGTGAGATAATAAAACAAAATTTAATTAATCACTACAGTGATAAACGCAACGAAACGAGTCTGATTCCAGACTTATATAGGATAAGTCAAGGGTTAGATTCAATCGAAACATTCTATTCAAACATTATAGACATATACTCAACAATCACCAATAATATAAAAATTAACGAAAAAAAATCCAAATGTGATAACCTCGAAACAGACACTATACAAAGAAATGTGTCGTACTATATTTCTATCGGGAATTGAAGAACCCTTTGGGCTCTACTGTTAAAGCAATGAAACATCACAATAATTTTAGACAAAATATCCCCGTTAATTTACCAAACGTCCCTAAATATCAAAATAACAACCTAATACCAAATTTAATTTAAACCTAAGCAGTTTAATAATCCAAATATACGTTACAATTTCAATAATCCACAAAATAATTTTAGACCAAACCCAGGCAAGTTCAATGGTCATAAACCAAATTTTAATCATAACCAATAACAATTCACGGAACCCTTCGGTTTTAAAAATAATCCATCAACTTTTCAAATTACAGGGGAAAACAGGGTTACAGGGAAAATCTGTTTTTGTTATATGGATGACATAGCAATTTTTAGTCCTTCATTTCAGGGACATACTTTAAACAGGTATTTAGGTTAAAACTGAGGTTAATAACTTAATGCTAGTTCATACACAAGGAATTAGCTTTCCGCGCCACCACAAAGTGGAAAAACTCTTGTCCGTACTGTAGACATTGGACGTTTTGAACGAGAAATTCATATAGTTGAAGACGACAATACATTGTTTGATTTATTGATAGAAATATCCTTGAAAAGAAATGATGGTATGGAATCGACGACCTCACCATCTTCATCTTTTGCTACCACAGACAAGAAGCGAATCAGGCAAACAGAAAAAAAGAAGCTGCAAACAGAAAAATTATCGTATTCTTTAAATAAATTCAAGATAAAATGTAATCAAAGCCAAAGGGAACATTTTGTGGTCTGAGCTCAGAGATAAGTTGAACTCAGAAGATCCGCGAACAAAAATGGTCGATGGTTGGAAAAAAGTATACATAAATACTACTCTTACAGTAGGGGTGAGGAATTTTACATTTTTGAATTTTTAGGTATGGAAGGATTATAAGTATCATTTAAAAGGAAATGCTTGTCATGCTTTGTCACCACTAGAAGATCAACCGCATTGCTCAACCACAAACATAGCAATTAACCAAGACGGGGTCCTTAGTTGTGACAATATAGAATTTCGTGATCTTTACCAACCAATCAACGAGGACATACATAATGATGAAGAACAAAATACAAGTTATGTACCTGCCAGAAAACGGAGATCTAATTTAAACTTACTACAAAATCAAGTTTGTAAGTATTCTTGTGTATTATAATGTAATTATGTAATAATTGTATTGTATTATTATTTTTACATACTGTTGTAGGGACTTACACTGAACGAATGGTTCTTTTAGAAACGAGGATCAAACTCGATGATATGTTTACATCGCAAAACGCCACCATAAGCACAGGATGGAGGTAAGATCTAACTGAACAGTATTAATAATACTTCATATTGTTCGTAAATTAATTGCTTTATTGATTTTAGAAAAGTAGCGGCTGATTGCGGTTGAAGGTTAGGTGCTGACAAAACCCATCTAAGCTGTAAGCAACAATGGAATTCGCTGATGAAAAGGTACAAGGTCCGTATTCGATAATATATAATGGGTATCTTTGTTATAATATATGTAAATTAGTCTTTTTTAAACTAAATACCGGCGAAGGATCCATCCTCCTTGCTTATTAGACAATATAACTGGTGTTACAAGAAATAAGCATAACCAATTAAATAGACGGTCCCTTCACCTGAAGTTTTACAGGAAAGTTAGCTAAGTTCTGCACCATCCACATCAAGTGACATATCTCTAACTATATCATCATCAGCATCAAAAGGTACGCCCGCATCATCAAGCTATCAAAACGCATCAAAAAATAGGGGAACACAATTGTCTTCAAAAACCAATGAGAAATCGATGTCGTATGAGCGATATCTGACCAGACGGGAGAAGCGGTATCGTAAAATGGATAACAAGATGCATACATTATTTTAAACAGGTACTTCTCAAGATAGTCAACCTTTAAGTTTACCGGCGCTCAAGGTGTGGATACATCTAAATAATTCTGGCATTATTAATACCGCGCACTGTACATGTGTCGCTGATTTCGGTGAATGCTGCACCCACATTGGAACAATTTTATTTGCTCTCATGCAATATACATATATATTGTACATATAAATATTTTAGACAAAGAAACTGTAAGAATTTAATTGCATATTTAAATTTAATATACTTTTTATTATTTACATTACATACATTTTTATTTTAGGAATCAGTTACTGATAGAAAAGCACTGTGGGTCTTACCATCGTGCAAGCTTTCCATCCAAAAGTGCAACGAAAAAATTAATTATTCAATTGGTAAACAATCAAAAGTTGCATCACCACATTCTTTAACAACCAAACATAACACATCAGCAAATCATGGAATGAAATCTTTGATTGATCAGATTTTAGCAAAAGGTAGAACTCCAGTAGCATAAATGGGGCTTGGAGACTATCTACCAGTACGAAACAACGATTCCGATTTCGAGTTGGACAATTTGCTAAAAGCGTATTTCTTAAATGTATGGAAACCCGAGAACGAAGGACAGTCACGTCAAAGATTTTTTTTTTGATGTGACTAATACAAAAAGAGAAACGCGTCGATTTAAATAAGTTAAAGGTTTTGTGAATTTGAAGCGATAAAATATAATAATTAATAAAATTATAAAGTAAGCGATATTTTATAGTTGATGAAAATGGATTTTATCGATGTATCTAACTATTATACATTTTGTTAGATGAAAACGGCTTTGTTTTGGAAAAAGATGGTCTAGCGTTTGATAATTATATGTAGTTATATTATTTTAATATGCGTGTTTTATTAATAGCTCATGAAATGGTGCAAGCGGACTAAAATGAGGTGTTGGAGCAGTACTCCGCCGCAGTACAACACGAAGAATGCCAGCAAACGGCTGGAGAAGCAACGAAGGATATGCAGCAAATACAAACTAACGAGCATAGTGAAATTGCCAGTTTGATGCAAAGCCCGGTATCGGGTTCGAGTGCTACATACCAAAAATGGACAAATGGGCAAACAAAATATACAGTTGTCGTCATGAAAATAGCAGTGTAATTATCACAATTCCAACAATTATGATTTACAGTGTTGCATTACTAGAACTTTCCAACACCAATAGGAAACACATGAGTCATTTCTGTAGCAATCATTAGATAATACGCATTTTTAAAAACAATTGACTGGTTATATATTATAGTAGAGTTTTTGAACGTGAAAGTGATTGACGTGCCGCATTGAAATAGCAGTGTTAATATTTCACTTAATATATATCGTTTTTATTTTATTAAAACATTTTTTTTGTTAGAATCTTATAAAATAAAAGTAAGTAAATAAATAAATGTGTTAAATTGAAAAAATCTGTGTGTATAATTTAATGTATTTTTCAAAATAGTGGGGCGTGCTGCACATTGTTCACATGAAGAACGTCGACTTATTTTAAAATTACGAAAGGAAAACAAAACCTACGTCGAAATTCAAAAGCTTATAGGTTGTTCCGCCAAAATGAGAACAAACGCAATAAAATTTAAAGAACATCCAGAAACGAGAGGCGGCAAGCGTAAAACATCGGCCCAAGAAGATCGAAACATTGTTCGATTTTGTAAAAAAAATCCTTTTGCTTCAGTTAAGGAAATAAAAAATGAATTGAACTTAACAGTAAGTCACTCTACAATTGAGAGACGACTCAAAGAAAATCAATTAAAAGCTCACAGCCCAAGAAAGGTACCAATGCTCTCTAAAAAACATACCGCGAAACGGATAGAATTTGCAAAACAACACCTATCATGGCCCATTACTAAGTGGCGTAACATTTTATGGTCAGACGAGAGTAAGATAGTTTTGTATGGTGGAAGAGGCTCTCGTTTGTTCGTACGACGCCCGCGAAATACCGAATACGATAGTAAATATACTGTAAAAACAGTGAAACATGGCGGAACAAGTATCATGATTTGGGCCGCTTTCTCATATTATGGGGTGGGACCCATACATTGTATCGAAGGGATAATGGACCAACATAAATATGTAAATATTCTGCAAAATATCATGCTGCCCTATGCTGAAGATGAGATGCCTTTAATATGGTCATTTCAACAAGATAATGACCCCAAACACACTAGTAAAAAGGCTAGAGTGGTTTAGGGTC
Organism: Nephrotoma appendiculata; assembly: GCA_947310385.1. NCBI lineage: Eukaryota > Metazoa > Arthropoda > Insecta > Diptera > Tipulidae > Nephrotoma > Nephrotoma appendiculata. The sequence goes on from OX371223.1 coordinate 293,225,850, forward strand.
AATAAAATTAATGTAATTGAGTGGCCAGCTCAGTCGCCGGACCTTAACCCCATTGAAAATTTATGGGGGGATGTAAAACACGCGGTTGCTGAAGCCAACCCGACAAATAAAAAGCAGCTATGGGAAGTTGTCAAACGTAGTTGGGAAAATATTCCAATTAAGCGATGTCAGGATTTGGTGAATTCTATGGGCCGTCGATGTCAAGCCGTTTTGAAAAATAAAGGCTTCACAACTAAATACTAACGACCTTCAACTTAAATTTAGAAAAAATGTATTTTTATTTCTTTATACGACATTTTTGCTGGTCGCACTGCTATTTTCTTGAAGCTATTTTCATTTAGTTTTTCAATTAAAAAAAAAAAATTACAAACAAAATAAATGAAATTCTTGTTGTTTTGAATTATACACCAAATAAATAATTACATGAAGTAAATAATGTTTTAATATTAAACTAGAATGCAAGAAATTTGTGCTGTAGAAATTTTTGTTGCTACCACTGCTATTTTCATGACGACAGCTGTATGTTGGCATGGTATGGCGATTGTTTTTCACAGGTTGGGCCTCTTAAGAAATTCCGTAACAAAAAATACGTGTGGAATTTCTTGGCAAATGAATTAGAAAAGAGTTTAACGTGAAGTGGCCTGGACTTCAAGTCGAGACCAGGTATAGATGTATGATGAAAAGAACGAAAAAATCCTACGATAATAACAAAATTAGCGGTTTATTTAGAATCCGGTTACGAGGAAGAGTTAAATCGCATCGTTAGTATGGATGATTATTTGGTCCCGGACTACACGATGGGCCCAAAATTATTTAAAAGAATAAAAATTATTTCGTCCTCTACAGAATCGTCGGCATCCATAACTTCCGAAGTACCAACAACGTCATCATCATCATCGGAAATAGTATTAACACCATATTATGTAAACACAAATTCACCGGTAGATTCGGAACCACCTTCACCAACACTATCAAAGGAAAGAGTGAAGAAAATTACTCAGGAGGTTATATGTGAAAAGTACTTCGCATTAAAAGAGCAGCGGTTTCAAAAATTCCTGGAATTTGCACGCGAGAATACCCATTTCCGAAGTACCAACAACATTATCATCACCATCGGAAATAGTACTAACACCAGATAATTGCAAATACAAATTCACCGGTGGATCCGGAACCACCTTTGTTACGACTGTACGGTCATAACAATGCTCCACATCCTTTATTATTATTTCATTGTAATCGGTTGGTTGGCGCCTTTATATTATTTCATTGTAATCGGTTGGTTTGTGTCCTTACCTCATGTCATTATAATCGGGTGATTGATGTATTGTCTAAAATCACTTGTTGATTTTGTTTTTTTTGTACACCCTTTTGTTTGATGGTGCGACGGAAAAGATGATGGACCAATGTACACCGGGTATGTGTGTACAACCGCACGACGATGTGAAATGCTTTTTTTTGGTTGTTCTCTCTCTTTATATACGCGATGGAGGGAAACGACCAGGGCCGTGCGGTGCTATGACGCAAAGGCGCGAATGCACCAGGCGCTGATCTTTTTAGGGTGCATTTTCTTAATATATTTATATCTACTTGCACTTAAAATGTATTAACGTATATTTTCCTTAAGTATATTTTTAAAAGGATGCAACACCAATATATTATCTCTTTTCTAATATTTTTCATATGCTATAATTGTCGTTAAGGAGAACAGTACCATATATGTATTTTATTTTATCAGTAACAGTTTTACCCAGAGATAAAAGCATAATCGTAGAACAACACAGTTTGAATGAAACCGCGAAATTCTTAAACACCATTCACGATGTACATATATCGGTAGAATCGTTAGTGTGCTCAAAAATAATGATAAACATATAAGAAATTTCTTCAGATCGTGCTAAATGGGGATAAATAAGATAAGACAAACTTTAATTGAGAAAGAGTCAGTGCAAATAGTAAAATATATTTCTCCTGTAAGTAAAGGCAGACAGTTTACGCCTTTGTTATATAGTAGACAATTACCTAATGGAGAAAAAGTTTTAAGACCATGGTTAATTTATTCAAAGCAACAAAATGCGGTTTTTTGTTTTGCATGCAAACTACAATATTTAACAAAAAATACACAAACTGAGGCTCAAATGTCATTCTGACTGGTCACATTTGTCGAGGGAGTTGAAATCACATGAGTCATCTCGCCAACATTTTGAAAAGGCAATTGAATGAAAGGAGTTTGATTCACGTTTAAAAACTAAAATACGATTGGTGTTGAATGCGCAAGAAATATATAAACGTATTATTTCTGTATTGCAGTTTCTTGCGTGGCAGTCGTTAGTCATTCGGAGAACAAGTCAAAAGTTATATATGTTCAAAATAATAAAAAAATAATATATTAAAATTATTCGAATTTTTGGCGAAATTTGATCAAACGACTGCAAATCATTTACAAAGTGTTTCCTTAAGAGTCACCAAATACCATTATCTAAGTAATAATATACAAAACGAACTTATTAAACTTATTTCCAACAAAATCAAATTGCACATAGTTAATAAAGTCAAGAAAAGTAAATAATATTCGATAATTGAGATTGAACTCCCGATAAAAGCCACGTTGAGCAAATGACACTAATTGTAAGATAAGTTGAGCAAGGCAGTGATGAATTTGAAATTCAGGAACACTTTCTCGGTTTTATTCCCGTGACCAACACATCCGGAGATGGGTTAACAAAAATAATTCTTGATGAATTGCGTGAGAGCAAAATTGATGTCGTAAATTTAAGGGGACAAGAATATGATAATGGTGCCAATATGAAAGGTAAACGTGCACGAATACAAAAACGCATCTAACAAATAAATCCACGTGCTGTATTTATACCATACGGCCGCCATTCTCTTAATTTAGTTATCAATGATGCTGGTTTTAATTCAGAAGAAGTAGCAAAAACTTTTAGTATCATACAACAAATTAATGTATTTTTTTCCTATTCAACAAGCTGATGGGACGTACTAACACGAAATGTAACAAAATTAACGCCTTAATTTACTGTAAAACCAGTTTGCCCAACCAGTGGCCCTATTCTGGCTTTCCCTGGGAATAGGGAATTGGGAAAAATATTTTCATAGCATTTTTATCTAAATTGTATTTTTCTAGCATACTAAGGGAACATGTTTGGTGTTAATATTTTCGAAACAAAGTTAAATGGGAAAATATTTTTCCCTATAAAAATTTTGTGGAACAAAAGTTTCCCAATTCACTTTGTTTTAAAAATTTTTGCACTAAACTTATTCCCGCAGTAGGCCAGAAGTAGATTCAATTTAAGTAGATTCTGGTGATATCGACAAAATATTAAGCGCGAAAGTTGACCTTTTTTGCCTTTCCGCGGCCAAAGGCATTGGCAAAAAATTACTAATCTCTAACAGATAAAATTTCACACTGGCTTCAAAAATTCATAAATCACAAAAAATCTCAAAATGGGTTATGTTCTTTAACAATATATATTTACCTACAAATTAAAAAAATTATGTGTCAAAAGATTGTTTATGTATGTATGTGTGAAAAAACTGCGCTGAATATGTAAATCATCGATAATACAGCGTTCGCCGAATTTCCTGCGGCAAAAAGCCTCGCCGAAAAATCGTTGGATATGTAAATCTACATTAATTCTAATTCAAATGCAATTAGATATCGGCAACTTAGGAATAAGTCTAATATATTTAGACTACCCAACCAAACGTAAGTAAATAAACACATTTTTATAGTAAGTATATAATGTACTACCGTCTATTTACACACTTTCTGATTGTTGAATTTATTCCGTCTTTCCAAACCTGCGGTTCAATATTTGTTGGAACAGCTAGAGGCGACTTTACCGATTCGGACAAGATCGAGTTCAATCCCAATTATTTAAAAAAAAACTGTAATGCTCAGATTCTGCACATAAGGCATTTACCAGACAAGTGTGGGCCAAGAATTTTTAGTTGGGATGCCACAATCTACAAGTGTTCAAAATGATCAGCGAAGTTGTTAGTGTAATGGAGAACGTATGCTCAAAATGGATTCCCTCCAGTCAATCCGATCGAGACAAAAAATTAGCAGCAGGATTTTTTTATAATTCAACCGGCTTTCCAGGCGTTATTGGTTGCGCAGACGGAACGCATATTAATATTGTCCGTACAATTGAAAAAGAGCATCTATTCTTAGCAATATCACAAGATTAATATTGGTTCATTAAATTTTTCATCTACTTGGACATGTGACCATAAAATGCAGATTCTGGCCGATAATCTCAGAAACGGAGGTGCTACACACTATTCATTTATTGGGGTACTAAGCAGTTACCGTCAACATACAAAAATAAAATTTTGATTATAATTACCTAGTTTATTTTTTAAACTAATTAATTTTTTATGTATTTTATTAGGCGACTCTGAGTATCCCTTAGAGCTCTGGTTAATCACGCCATTCACAGCAGCTTCTGAAGGATGTGGAGAAGCTTCATTCAATTCTCTTCATTCAAAAATAAAAAACATAATATAGCGCTGTAACGGGTTTTTGAAATCGAGGTTTAGATGCCGCTTGGCGGCTGTCTAAATAAAGAACCGTCAACACTCCGGCGTAATCAACGCTCGATCAATCACAACCACCGTCATTTACATTTTATAGCTTTGGTATACATTACATCAACCAACAGAATTTATGAATACCTTACAAATATTGGAATTCAATGAACAATACAGATTTAGAATACGTTTAGTATTTCAAAGGCAAGATTTGCTAATATGCCATTGATATCAAATAACCGTCACAAGCGATTTCACATTAGGTACCTAATAGGTGCTCAAGTATTCTTGCAACAAAGACCAACCAGCTGCAGAAAAACATGGTTGAAATCGACCAGTTATGCACCGAAATTATGGTAGAGGCGCGATAAGGTGCAAGCAATAATTGTTCGATTGCAACAATGCCAGAGAGAAAATACACCGACATCGGAATATCGCAAAATTAAGCTGCCGACATGGAAAATACGCAATATAATGTGGTAAATGGAGATAAAAGTAGTGACAATTTAGCAAGCCAAAGGAATACAGCTACTAGGAAATTGTTTCAAAGTGCCAAGATTTGTTTGCACCGCAAAGGATGAAACCGTTAACGATTTTGCGATAGAATTAATGTCACTTGCGGAAGATTGCGATTTTGGTGCATATAAAGATCGCGCGTTACGCATGCAGTATATTTCGGGAACACAGAACCGGAAAATTAAAGCTAAATTAATGTCAATGTGCAAAAAGCAGTGGCGCTGTAAGTTATTGAACGAGATCTCGACGTGTTTGAAGATAAAAATACAGTTGTAGTTAATAAAGTTAATAGATCGAGACGCGGTGAGAATCAATACAGAGATCAAGTTCGATAAGAAGAAATTTTAACCAACTTCAGTGTATCTTGAGGGCGGGTAATCAAATGTTATAACTGTGAAGGAATCGGGCATATGGCAAGTGAATAGACGGAATTTGAATGGAGGTAAAACAGAAAAGATCCCAAGCCACATTATTATCGTCAATACTACGTTTATTCCACAGCTGAATTGGCAATGCTACACATGTCATTTTCATATAAAATCAAAATTTTACCTAACGTCAGCTGTCGCGTTTATATCGGTTATACTTGTCATTTTGAAAATAGCAATGCTAATTTAGCTGTGGAATAAACGCACCAATAGTCTGCCACCTATTGAACTTGACAAAACACCTTACGTTAATACACAGGAGGAAATAATATAAAGTAGTAGTAGAATATATCCACCCAGCACCTACAACAGATATAATAAGCCGCTCACTACTACAAATTCTATTATCGTTTAATAATAACCATTAATATCATAAAGGGCGAACATCATGAACCCATTGCTGAACAAAGTTTACTGGATCTTGAACGGAAATTTAGAAAGTAATGAACATCAAACAATAAGACAGCAAAGATATAATTATAATTATTTGTTGAAAATGACATCGAGAAGAAAGAAATTTCACTGAGGAGAAAATCAAAATTGGCGAACATTTTCAGGGACACTTGAAGCACAATCATTAAAGATATAGATAAGTGCAAATTCGGAGAAAAAGTGTAAGTTTGTTATAATATTACCCCAGTTCTGGGTACAGTTTTTTCAATGACAAATTCCATGAGTAACGAAATATGCATAATTCATGGTGATGCATAAGTATTAATTATCGAAAAACATATTAAAGACTAGATAGGATTTTTTCTTATTTTGCAGGCCATCGGAATTAAAAAGTAGAAAATATTGCAAATATTGAGCAGAAGAATTTAAATGTGTTAAAATTAACCCTCAAAGGGGCTGCAATTAAAATAATATATTTTTTTAAATAGTAGTTCCCAAAATCTCTTTTAAAACGAATTTGTCACAAAAAATCTTTCCGCATCAAGTTTCATAGTACCTAATTTAAAACTAATCTCAAAAATTTGTTACATGTTTAGACGATTATGTAAACTTAATAATCACAAGAATTTGGGCATGCCAAAATGTATTTTAATGTAGCCTCCTTAGACATGTCGACAAGCTGATTTCTTTCTTCATTAAAGATTAATAGTGCTTTTCGATTATAATGAAAACCATACCCGTTGGAACTCCATCAGATGGAAGTCTACAGGATTTCAAATAAAAGTTTGTTAATATGTATAGCAAAACAATCCGTATTTGCTTTGATAAAGCATCCAGCATCCTCGCAACGCTTGAGGTTTAATTTTTTAGGCTTCATTTTGCTACTCACCTTATAAATTGCGTTTCATTAGTGCCTTGAAATCGAAAATTTGCTTCGTTTAAGTAGCAAGTTTATCTGCAAGATACACTGGATCATTTTCGGGTTAATAAATGTTTGCTTAACATCCTGCAATATGCGGTATCTGGTTAAAACTTCCCTCTCCCTAGATGAATCTTAATTCTGCAAGTAGTAAATTTTGTATGTAAACTTCCTATTTCTTCGAGCCTCATCTGTTCAATTGTATGCAAGCACATTATGAATACCTATTCTTTTTAATTCGAAACCCAGTGTGAAACCATACTACACTAATAATCTGTGGGTACGGATAGTTAATTAAAAGCAAACTCGCATTTGAAACTATTTAACAGTTTTGAATAGGATTACATTAGAATTAGCTTTGCACAATATGCCAACTAAATTCGAATTTAATAAATAATTAATGAAATCGCTCTGGAATAGCTTAAATAAAATTTAAAACTAATTCAAATGTGAATTAAATGTTTTTGAATTATGCTTATTGTTAGCAAGTTGTTACAAGTAAACAGCTTAAAGGAATCGGCGCGTATCAATATCAATTATCACAAAAGTTTGTAAAAAACATTTTACTAAGTGTTCCTTCAAATTTTTGTCCCAACTAAGTTCCTGTTTTATATCGGTAAATTTATGTATGACGTCGATAGTTTCAATATATAAATTGAATATAAATAAATTATATAAATAAATAAAAATTAGAAACTAAAGAAATAAAAAAAATAAAATAATAATCAAATACCTCTTTGTTACATTGCGTTCATTTGTGAACTTTTAAAGCTTTCATTGTTTTGTATATATTTCTACTTAAATATTAAAGGAGCTTTTTCGATGTCTGGTTTTTGTGTGTTTTAATTTATCGGAAATAAGATTGTAATATCTTCTCTAAACACAATTCAAATTTAGGTAAATAGTTTTTGTTTTGTTTGATTTTATAGCAATTTACTAACCTGCCACAGAGGAGATTTCGATTCGACAAATCATATTTTTATTTTACATAATAGGTTTTAAGTGTTAACCCATTTTTTAAAGGAATAGTATTGTTTCTATAGTTTTTTTTTGACGTAAGTATTAAAAAAATCACTTACCTGGAATAATAAAAGTTCTAAGGTCTATTAGTGATACCTCAATATAAATGGGTGCTGATACATCTATGATATAGTTTGCTTTAATGGGTGCGACTTCGACTGCGGCTTCTTCGTTTTGGTGAACCCCGATCTTCTGCTCCTAAAATATAAATATTAGCTACTTTGCAAAAATATTATATTCCAATCGATTACCTCGATAGCGCTGTTCTCTGTGCTGTTCCCGATGGTCAATGTGATGCCGGGCTTTATCGTGGAATCGAAAATCTGGTCGATTATCACGGTGTCCTCCTCGATAATCGCGTCGTTCCATTCCACCTCGTTCATTATTTCTTCGTCGATCTTCAAAATCTTCCCTGGAAAATGGTGTGTCCATTAAAATTAAAGATTGTTTAAAATATCGAAATGTACTAACCTTCTTCGATGATATCGTTCCCCACCACCACCAACACTGGCTCCTCGGTATTTTTCTGGTCCACCGTTTTCGAGCCGATGATGACTATTGCGATCCGTGTCGCGTTTTTTAATATCATCATCGCGCTTCTTCCGACGTGTTTCGTACATTTCATCAACGACTTTACGTAGTTTCGAATACCCTAAATGCTGTTTGCCTGTTAAATGATCATCAATTCGTTGCTGAGCATCACCAATAATTAAAAAAGCGCCACATACTTCACAAACTTCCATTTGCTTCTCCTGCGCTTGAATAAAATCCAATGACCAATGATCCTTTTGTCCCTTATTTGATGTAAGCACATCTTTTTCCTCTTTCAACTGATCACACAATTTCATTAGGCCTTGTGCTTGTTCAACGTCCCCCCGTATACCAGCTTCTTCCGCCTCATTCACAAGTTTCTTAATCCGATCATTTAATATATTGATTTGCTCTTGATGTTTACTTATTGGAGGTGTAACAGTCTCTGCACTTTTATTCATCAATAACAAACGTTGCTTACCTTTATGTATTTTACGATCACACTCATTTATCATATTGCTACAAAATCGTAAAAATTCATCTTCATGTTGTTTTTTTTTAATCGATGGACGTGCCTCGTGGAACAACCGTTTTGCTTCATCATCGTGGAGTTTGGTACATGATCCCAGATCAGCTCGCGTATTTACGAATAAATCGTGCGGACAAAAATTTACCAAATAATATTGGCAATACTACAAAACGAATAAATCGATTATAAAATGCAAATCAGAATTTTGTAATTCTTACCTCTGTGTCCATCCAGTCAATTTGTTTGATTGACAATGCTAAGTCTACATTACGATTTCTACCCATTAGTTCGTCTAGTAATTGACGAGCGGAATCAACCATTTTTCACGATAAAAATCACGTACCCAGTTTTTTAATGAAATATGTGTAGTTTATTTATAGTATTTTTTGTTAATCCAAATTGTTTGTTCGATTAAAATTCTCAATAAAAATTTTTTCTTTTACCATTCGTCGCGATAATAAAGAAACAAATGTTTTATTTGATGGCCAATGCTACCAACACGCAAAAGTAAAAATCACCAAATATTTTTTTGATAAGCAAATGAGTGCGTTTTATATTTTTTAATGTGTTATAATTTTATAACAGTTTTTTTTAAATACGTCAACGGTTATAATAATTTTATTAATAATTTTATACTAATAAATTAATTAGAGTTAATCAACAAATAATTTAATTCAAGTAACAGCATTTCAAGGGTTTTACAAATTAAAATATGTATTATATATGTAGTTAATCAGTAGTTTAAAATATTTTTTCACGCAACTAATAAACAACAATTGGGCAATTGGATGGATATGATTGAAGTAATTACCTATGGGGGTTTCAGTTTCTGTGATGTTTTTAAAATTGTGGAGTTTTGTTAGTTTGAATGCGTTTGGTATTTTGTTCACATTATGGTGGTGCTATGATCAGATGAGAACCCCCAATTTACATAATATCGATTGTTCGATAACGGATGGCACTAACCACTACACCTGTACTCTTCTTGAACTTGAACAATTTAGAAGGCACTCCGCGAAATCTAAACATTTCGAAAATAATAACGAACTCATCAAAGCAATGTACAGGAATGCAAACGTTTCAGGGATTTCGGAAATGAATGTGTTTTGTTGATAATAAATTAACAAGTACATATATGATAGTACCTAATTCATTGAAGGCAATCGCTGCCTGAATCGCTATTCAGGTTATATTTCATATTTTTGATTATACCTAAATTATTATGGTTATGACGATCTTGTAAAGTCAAGCGAATGAATTTTGCCTGGAACCATTTATGTTTCCAATTCAACTAAGATGGGCATTTAAACTAATCAACCATAACTAGGTAATTGGCATAGATCAGGAACAAAAATCCGATGCAGCTCAACTTCTGTATATCACTCTGACTTCAATGGTTACTATAGGCAGTGTTTAAGCGAATTGCAAATGAATAATAAAAATATGATGGTTGGGAAATGCGAGTAATAATGCTTTATTAAGTTTTGATTTGTTTTGTTGAACTGTCCGCGTGCTACTCGAATGGATGTTAAAATTACAAAAAGGTTTTTCACATGGTTGGGTTCATTTCGACAACTGTTTAGTGAGTAAAGGTCTCCACCAAGCTTTTAAACGGTATCTATTAGATACACAATCAACACAACTCTTTTATATAAGAACAATTGTATATGTGTTACAACAAAACTTATTTTTATTTTAAAAATATGAATAACAATTATTATGGTATTATAATTTATTTTAAATATATTTTTTATTTTATTTTATTGACATATCTCTTTACAGAAAAAACTAAAAACTCACTAACTTTTATTTTTCAAAGCTAGCTACCAAAAACCAAAAACTACAATATTTTTTGGATACCCAACTAATCATTTACGGTGCTTGACAATTTAGGAAATTGATTTATAATTTATTACCTGATTTGGTTGGGCAAGGTGTGAAAGACGCCACAATACTCCCCTCCCAGAGAGATCGCAGATCTATCGCTTCAATCTCTATATCTGGTTGGAGTCCTGGACTCACGACCCGAACTTGTAATCAAAACAGGCCTCGACGAGAGATCAAAACGAACCTGTTTGCGAACTTTCGGTTCCACGGTAGATGATTTAGGTCCGTCAGCCGAAATAATAGGTTCTGGTCGGTCAGTCGATACAAGTAATCCAGTTTGCGAAGTTGGTGCGTCCGTAGTTTGTTGTTGATTGTCCGAGTAACATGGTTTGAGTCGGTCGATGGAAATTTTGGCGTGTCGTCCGTTTAGATCCAAAGTGTAAAATTTGTCTGTACGGTCGATAACCAAATACGGTCCAGTATACGGTGGTTGCAGTGATTTGCGTACTGTGTCAGTTCGTAAGAAAACGTGCGAGCAAGTCAGCAAATCTTTACTAATAAAAATTTTGTCCGTAGTATGTCGAGAAGCCGGTACAGGTCGAATTTCGTCAAAGTGTCGTCTTAAATTAGTAATGAAGTCTGATTGTGAAATTTGTTCGTTCGTCGCATCTAAAAATGTTCCAGGAACTCGAGTTGCACATCCACAAACCAGTTCAGCTGGAGTAGCTTTTAATTCGTCACTGTACGTCGTCCGTAGTCCAAGGAAGATTGCAGGAAGAACACTAGTCCAATCAGCACGATTATAGCACATAATGGCAGATTTGATGACTCGATGCCATCTCTCGATCATGCCATTACATTTGGGATTGTAGCTAGTTGTTCTCCTGCGCTCAAAGCCAAGTAAGTTAGCCAGTTCGTGAAAAAGTTGTGATTCGAATTGCATGCCTTGGTCCGTGACAATGGACTTTGGCACACCAAAGCGAGCTATCCACTGTGAGTAGACAGCGAAAGCGACGGTTGCAGCAGTTATATCCGGAACTGGAACCGCCTCAGACCAGCGAGTATATCTATCAATCAATGTTACGCAATACCGCTGATTATCAGAAACTGGCAAAGGACCGATGATGTCGAGATGAATAATCGAAAAACGTTGAGAAGTTAATTTATAGTTACCAATCGGAGATTTTGTATGTCGTGAGATTTTAGCCTTTTGGCAAGCTACACAATTTTGGGCCATCTTCTGAACGTCTTTTTTAATTGATGACCAGATTACATTCTGAGTCAAAAGTTTGATGGAAGCTTTGACGCCAGGATGTGAAAGGTTATGAAAAACCTCGAAAACTTGTTTTCGGAAATTAAAGGGAATGAATGGACTAGGTGTAGTAGTAGAAATATCGCAGTAAATTATTTTTTTTGAATTGAAAGAAACAGGAAATTTCTCAAATTTGAGAACAGAGTTGCTCCTTAAAATTTCTTGAAGTTCCTCGTCATTGGTCTGAGCATCTGCGATGATAGCATAATCAATATACTTTCGGGAATAGAAATTTGATTAATGGGTGAAAGAGTATCTGCAACAACGTTATCCAGTCCAGAGATGTGCTGGATATCGGTTGTGAATTGACCGATGAAATCTAGGTGTCGAAATTGACGAGGAGATGCTTTTTCCGGATTCTGATTAAAAGCGTAGACAAGTGGCTTATGATCGGTATAAAGCGTAAAAGTACGACCTTCGAGAAGATATCGAAAGTGTTTTATTCCCGAATATGCCGCGAGAAGTTCACGATCATAAGCACTGTATCTTTTTTGCGTTTCATTGAGACGTACTGAAAAGAAACCGAGTGGTTGCCAAGAATTGAATACAAACTGCTGAACTACCGCTCCGAGAGCAGTATCGGAAGCGTCAACCATGATGGCCAGAGGTGCTGATGATGATGGATGAATAAGTAAAGTCGCGTTCGTAAGTTTAATTTTGCAGTTATCGAACGCTTCGATAGCCGCCGTTGACCATTGAATTGGAACTCGACTGTTTTTGGTATAGCCTTTTAGGTAATCGTTCAACAATTCCTGGTCAGCAGCGGCACCTGGAATGAAGCGTCGATAAAAGTTTATCATACCTAAAAAGCGTTTCAGTTGTTTAACAGTCTGTGGTCGTTCGAAATTTTTGATGACTTGAACCCGTTCATGCGACGGTAATATACCTTGTCCAGTTACCAAATGGCCTAAAAAAATAATTTCGGTCTTTGCGCGAAAACGCATTTGTCCATATTTACAACTAGTCCGTGTTCGTCTAATTTAGAAAAAATGCTTTTAATATGTTCAAGATGTTCGTCGTAATTTCGAGAGGCAATGAGCACATCGTCCAAATATACAAAACAGAAGTCAAGTCCTCGTAGTACTGAATGCATAAGACGTTGGAACGATTGTGCTTCATTCCTAAGGCCGAAAGTCATTCTACAAAATTCAAATAGTCCGAAAGGTGTCGAAATTGCTGTCTTTGGAATGTCCGTTGGTTCAATAGGAATTTGATGGTAGGCCTGGACAAGGTCTATTGTTGTGAAAATAGTGCAGCCCTCGAGTCGTTGTGTAAAATTCTGGAGATGTGGGATTGGGTACCTGTCTGGAATTGTGACTCTGTTTAGGGCCCGAAAGTCTCCACATGGTCTCCACGCTCCATTCTTTTTCGGTACTAAATGTAACGGGCTGAACCAAGGACTGCTAATAGGTCTGCAAATCCCGAGTTTCATCATATTTTTGAATTCTGTCTTCGCGATGATGAATTTGTCCGGTGCTAGTCGTCGTGGTTTGCATGCAACCGGTAGTCCGTTCGTCTCAATTTTGTGAGTCACATTATGTCTAGTATTGTCAATATTAATATTACCGTGGATGACCGTTAAAAATTTTGATATTACGTTGAAAACTCCTGGGTCCATTGCTGACTTGTCGATCCTAGAAACAGTAGTATCATCGTAGGAGGAAGGAGAACCATTTGAATACAGAGAGGTTAACGGATCTATGAGCCTCTGTCTCTGTATATCCACTAGCAAACCAGTTTTCCTCAAAAAATCTGCGCCGATGATAGGCATCGACACGTCAGCAACTACAAATTCCCAGGAGAATTCGCGGCGCAGTCCGATGTGAAGTCTTAAAAATTTGCTTCCATACGCATTTACAGAAAAAGCGTTCGCTGCGAACAATCTGAATGATGGGTCGACCCTTGGATTCCGAACAAAACGGACTGGCAATACTGAGACATTTGCACCTGTATCAATTAAAAAATGAGTCTGGAGAAAAATTTCAAAAATTAAAAGGCAGCTAGTTTTAGAATCGTCATTACACACCGCCAATTGTGAATGACTATTTATTTTTTTGAAACATTATTATCGGAGCTATATGATACAAATTTACAATTTGGTTTACATTTTAATGCTTTTGTGCCGAAATGATGATGATAGAAACAAATAAAATTATTCTCAGCCGAAGGTTCACCGTAAAATGGATTGTAAGAATTTCGAGAATTTGGAGAGTTTTTACGAGAATAATTATTTCTAGAGTTTGATCGCGAATAATTACGACCACGTGAATTTGATTTAGATCGTGATCTATAATTTTGATTAACAATTTCCGAAATCTCCGATAATAATGTTTTTTTAAATTCCGAAAGTTTATTATCTAGAGAAAAGGTTGAATTTTGATTAGAAGAACCAGATGCAGAAGTCTCAATAGAACATATTTGTGCCTGAGCCATAGTCTCATGCACGTTGTCAGCCCGTTCTGCAAGGACTGACAGGGAGACGTCGTTTTCGAATGGTGTGAGTACCATTTGAACGGACTGATGCAATCTCTTCATCCAAAATTGACGAAGTGTCGCTTCGTTAAAATTGTCACCAGCGTTCAATTTCATGATACTCAACAACTGGGACGGCTTCCTGTCCCCAAGTGTCAAACCATGCATAAGATTATTCAGCTTCGTTTTTTCAGATTCGCCAAGTACCCGAATCACCTCCGCCTTGAAAGAAGTGTAAGGTGTATTACCCTTCGGACTAGTGATAACATAAGCGAATGTATCATGGAGACGTGCATCCAGGGCTCCCACCGCATGAGCATATTTAGTAGCCTCAACCGTGATATCTGCCAAAGTGAACTGCTGCTCGAGTATCTCAAACCACACATTTGGGTTTTGAGAGTGCAATGGCTGTGGAGGTTTGAAAGCCACTCGAGCAACAAGCCCAGCACCGGAAGGCAAATTAATATTTGGCTGCGATGTTTCCGGAAACACATTTGTATTAACATTTAATTGAGAGACAGCCTTGACAACATCATCATTAATAAGACCGGCCAACTGAGCAGGCGTTAACGAAATATTGGATTCCCGTGTCGTACCGCTGCTTGATGCTGCTGACAAGTCTGAACCATTTGTCGCTGGTAGGGATAACGGTGGATCATTCACACCTTGCACAACACGCCGAAACAAAAAAGCGAAAATAAGAAAAATTACCGAAAACACGTAAACGAATAGAGAAAAAGTAAAATACATTTTAATTAAGACAAAATTGAAAAAACAAAAAAATTCTTATTGTTGAAACGAAAAAAATTTTATTAAGTTTTATGAATAAAAAACGAAATTTGAATTTAAAATAAAAATTTATTTAGTCAAGCACCACAAATAATTAATTGGGTACTTACAGTTTTAATAATATTATTCAAAATCCCTCGATGCAGAGACACGTTCAAATTGGGTAGCAGTGATGGGGTTGAAATTGTGGAAAATTGTTGAAATTGTTGAAATTGTTGAAAATTGTCGAAATTGTTGAAAATTGTTGAAATTGTTAAATTGTTGAAAATTGTTGAAATTGTTAAAAATTGTTGAAACAGATTTCCAGATGTGGTGAACGTCAACGTACTTGCAGCTGATTGTATTAGTGGCTATAGATTATGTGGCCACGATCACGTCGGATGGTTACCAGTTTTAGTGAGTAAAGGTCTCCACCAAGCTTTTAAATGGTATCTATTAGATACACGATCAACACAACTCTTTTATATAAGAACAATTGTATATGTGTTACAACAAAACTTATTTTTATTTTAAAAGTATGAATAACAATTATTATGGTATTATAATTTATTTTAAATATATTTTTTATTTTATTTTATTGACATATCTCTTTACAGAAAAAACTAAAAACTCACTAACTTTTATTTTTCAAAGCTAGCTACCAAAAACCAAAAACTACAATATTTTTTGGATACCCAACTAATCATTTACGGTGCTTGACAATTTAGGAAATTTATTTATAATTTATTACCTGATTTGGTTGGGCAAGGTGTGAAAGACGCCACAACTGCGCAATCTCTGTTTAGTGTTTGTTATATGGTTGTGTGGAATACGCAGCAGGCACAGAGCTTTAATTATATCCGGTCGCTTGTATACAGGATTCCCATATATCTCAGTGTGGCGACTTTTGTCGACAGCGTGCGGTGGTATGTTTTCCTCTTCGATGAGCGGCAATTGACTGGCAACCACGTCGCTGTTATGGCTCTCAACTTTGGGAAATGGTATCAACGGCATAAATAAAGCTACACCGACTACCAAATTTTTCAGAAGTGTTGATATATTCTCTGCAGTTGCTAGTATAACGAACGATTGGAACGGTTTTCGTTTTCACATCGAGTAATGTTGATCGGCCAGGTGTGGTGATTGGTGTTTTCTGATCAAAAAGTGCCCTGAAATAAGGATTTTGCAGTCGTGGTTCGACATGGTGCAGAACGGTTGCGAGTTTAAGAACGCTTCCATCTGGCAGAGCAGTGCCGTGAAATCCTCGAACGTGAGTAAAGTTTTATCCATGATGTGACGTAAATGATGCTTAACTGATTTTTCCCAGTTCATACAAGCCGCCGAGATGCAGCAAAGCAGAAGGACTGATGTTCCAGGTGGTATTATCCTGAGTCAATAATGCACCACCCAAATGTAGTGCTTTCGTAGATAAGCAGGCGAAAATGTAGATGTAACCCTTTCACGATGCACCGACAAATGATGAATATTGGACCTGCATAATCCACACCACTGTGCAGGAGCGATCTCGAAGGAGTAACCTGATGAGATGGAAGATTGGCCATCAGTTGCTGGTTCGTCACCATACCAAGCAATTGATGCTTGGGGTCGTAGTGTTTTCGTAGGTGAGCCAACTTCAGCTGTGGATCACCTGTAGCGTTGTTTGATGTGCTTGTGAACTAAGTATATTAGTAAGCTGGTTGTCTTTGGGAAGGATAATCGTATAGTTCCTTGTGTATGGCAAATTTGATTCGTTCAGACGAGATAGAATTAGGCTCTTGTCTAATAAGATATTTCCCCGAATGGCATCTTAATATCTTGCCAGCGAAATTAATTTCTTGTATCAGCTTAACCCCACGACTTCCAGGGATAAGGCGTGCTGTGTAACCATCCAAGTATGTCTTTGCGAGTCGGTCCTTGTGTATATTTGAACTTGTGCGACGTTGAGTGATTGAAGTACATATTTTGTGTATGAGTTTGACGCGTAGCATACCTGTACAAAGCTCTAGAGGGTCCGATTGATTGTTTTCAGTGGCGCGACCTTGACCAGTATTTTGATTTCGGCGTAAGCTTTGTCAGAGGCATCGCTGAACCCGTGAATTTGAAGATTACAGCAGTCGATTCTGAGAGCCTCCAAGGACTTCAAACAATCCCGATAAGCTAGCCATCTTAGAGTTATTGATTTGGGGATCTTTTCATTCATGCCTGCGATAATATTGTTCGTTTGGTTGGTGCATGAACATCTGATGTTGATCTGAAGTTGAATCCGAAATAATCGGTCGAAGGAGATCAAATAATGTAGCCTGCGCATTTTAACTTAATCATCCCAATTCACCTTAAGTAGATCCTGATGATCGCGCTATTCGAACGGTATGCCATTAAGAATCTGTTGGCTGATCGAAAACCACTTCGGCAGGTCAAAGCCGCCATATCGGAACAGTTCCACTATTTAAATTCATGTTGTCGGCTGAACCAGTTATCAAATCGTCGATGTAAAAAGAACAACGTAGTCTTTCGATACGACTTTAGCTGCAATTGGGAGTTGCGACAGTGCATAAACGATAATCTCGTACTGGTTCATCTCGAGAAGGTCGCCATACGATTTGTTGATAGTTTCTGTGTTCGGACACCATCAAGATCTATTGATATATCTACTTAATATCTGTAGCAAGAAATAATTTATACTTGCGGAAATGGGTTAGTTAACATCTTCGAAATGTTGTGTAGAAGCTTGGACCAACGCAAAGCTTCTGCTTTAGCGATACGCCGGGTGTTGTTTTATGTGATACGTCGATTACCACGCGCAGTTTGCGTTATACATATTACATCGTGATGAGGAAAATAGCTCGTATGTTCCTGTGAGCTGTCATTGTTTTGTATTCAAAGCACTTAAAAAGCTAGCTATCCATAAATATATTGTAGTCGAAGAGCTTTGTCCTTTCCTGACATTATAAGAGGTGATAAGTTGTCTTTGAATTGCAGGGCAGGTAGACTGCGTGTTTAAGTTTATTGTCTTGCAAAGACAAGGTTTCGTATTTTGAGCATAGGGTGAACCGCTAACATCGCTGATGCAACCATCCTTTTGAAGCATCGCAATAACATCAGCTCCGATTAAAATATCTATCTTGATGGGAACATTTTGAAATCTATGTATGGGAAGATATTGATAAAATATTATCTTGATAGGAAGATTTACTGGGATTTCCCGGTTAAAAAATAAGGTTAAAAATCAGTTAAAAAATCGGTTAAAAAATGGCCTAGTTCCCTAGCGATGGCCATATTACAGAACTTTATCAAAAAATCATTTTAGAAATCTATTTCCATCGCACGTGTAGAATTTCAACAAAATCTGTTTAGAAATGGCCAAATTCCATCCCTATTAGTCATTTTCTAGAACTTCATTGCAAACTCAGTTTTGAATTTTGTCAACAAACCATTTAAGAGTTCCATCTTCCCACATGTCAAATTTTAAAAATTCAAACCGGGATTTCCTAAAAATCGGGATTTTTTTTTATACAAAACCGAGATTTTGAAAACCGGGATTTTGAAAACCAGGATTTTGAAAACCGGGATTTTGAAAACAGGGATTTATAAAAAATGGAGATTTCGTTACACACCTTTTCAGACTCTGACAAACGGTGTCGGTCATTGTATCAAGGATGTTACGCAATCCCACAGCTGATTCAACTTGTAGTGCAGTTGTCTATCGAGCGATAGAACACGGCCTCAATCTCATTTTGTATGCTGCAAAATTCTTCCAACCAATATCTGGCGTGAAGGGCCTCGAAATGTTTGAGCGAATTTCGAATGAATAATAAATGAATGAATAATAAGTGATAG
The DNA here is from genome assembly GCA_947310385.1 of Nephrotoma appendiculata. Classification (NCBI taxonomy): domain Eukaryota; kingdom Metazoa; phylum Arthropoda; class Insecta; order Diptera; family Tipulidae; genus Nephrotoma; species Nephrotoma appendiculata. The sequence goes on from OX371223.1 coordinate 293,244,956, forward strand.
TTGGGAAATGCGAATAATAATGCGTTATTAAGTTTTGAGTTGTTATTTTGTTAAACTGTGTGTGCTGCTTGAATGAAGGATAGAAGTGCTAGAAGGGTTTTTACATGCGGATGTTACTATATACGTATATATTAAGAATTCAATCCGGATTGCACCCGGGTTGAAATTTCAATATATGTATACGGGATCGAATCAACTTCACGTTAACTCGTTTCGATTCACCAATTTTGTAGAATCGAGTTAACTCAATCCTTAAAAACACCAATGTATAATATATAATTTTTATAAAAATATTAATAATAAAACAACGCCATTTTTATTTCGTTTACTATTAATTGCGAATTATATTTTGTTTTTAAATATTTTAATTTTTGTGTGAAATTAAATAAATTTAGAAATATGTATTTAGAATAATTTTTTTGACGTTTATCTCAACTCGGTTCCGATTCGATCCCAACATAAGTCGCCAATATATACACTAAAAACATAACTCGGTTTCAATCCAAAGTTAACTCTAAATTGATTCGATCCGGATTGAATCTCTAATATATACGTAGTATCAAATATAGTCTTGTTGTAAGTACGCATAGTGGAAGTATAAAGAAGGGATATCGTAACAAAACCATATGTCACATCTAAATTACTCTATTACATATGTAGGTTGGTTAGAGATTCCTCCATCAATTCGATGTCAGCTTTTCAAATAAACTTTCCGAAAGCGAAATTAAAAAGCACGGATTGTGGCACATGACATTGTCAAGAGTCATTTTGAAATTCAGATGACTTTGTGAAATTATCGTTCCTGCAAGATTTGTTGCCCCGCAAATATTTGGTCTTGTGCCTGTGCGTTTAGATTGGAAATATGAAACCCCGCATGTTATAGTGGTTTAAGTGATCCTTATAAGGAATTTACGTTTTGCGGAACAGAATACAATCACAAAATTGTTTGTTAAATGCGTTAAGCAGTTCTGTTTTATTGTACATGCAAGTTTATATTCAGTTTTAGAAGGAATGATTTCTCATTCCTTCCCAGTGTCTAAACAGTATAATTCGTTTCATATATTTGACGGTTTGACTCGATCAGTTACAGATGTGTACAGTATTGTACAGATTTGCTGGTGGATGTTGAAGTTTTCCAATTTTTGCTTTCCTATCTTCATCGCCTCTTTTTCCTTCTATATAAACGTAAGAGGAATAGTTAAAACTAACTGTCCAATATTTAGGCATATGAACAATAATAAAACTAATGTACGAGTACTAAGCGAATACTTTTCTTATTGATTTCCATTTTCCACAGTCATTAATTAAAATTAATGTTAACAAATTAAATAAAATTAATTTTATTGTATGGTAAATTCAGGGCATGCCTTTAGAGAATATTTCATAAGAATCGAATAGAAAATTTTCTCAAATATTTTTTATAATAAATTGAAATCATAAAAATTAATCGACCGTAACTATTTTAATGATTTGGTGTTATGATAAAACAGGAATTATTATTGAAAGTACATACATAGTTGTAATGTATGTTATGTGTTAATATGTATTGTATGAAATGCATTTCAATAAATTTCCAGAATTTAAGGATGGTAGGCTATACCCAAACATAAATAAGCAATTAGGGGTATTATTATCGTTTCAGTCACCCTATTTACTTGTTCTATATAACGGTAAAGGAAGAAAAAAATTGGGCTTTGGAATATCAGCCAAAAAGCGAATTCAAATTCAAATTCAGTGAAACAGTAGGTTTTTTTCCAAAAATTATTTGAATGCAATTTTTTGAATGTAGGTAAGACCTTTTGTTTGGTTTGCTTTTTGACCGAAGAATCTGCTTGTTGCGCAAGGAATAGACAAGATTAATACTTTAAATCTAGCTTAACATTACACATTTAAGAGAAGCAACGTAAAATTACTAATTATGTATACGTTCGTGCTCAATTAATGAAGAAAAATCCGATGGCTGTGAATAATTATTGTCGCTTTATCATAGAGAAATTTGCATTTTATGCTGAAGATATTCAGGACTTCCATAAATCATGTTAAAAATAGTCATTGCCTTTATTTTAAATATTTTGCCTAGTGAGCAGGAGGATCATTATCAGGTTTTACTTAATTTATTCATGAAAATTTTTGACCTCGAGATTTTTGCGTTTATACCATTCGCTATATACGAGTGATACAAGTTCAGTTTTTAAAAAGTCCTCTGTGTGTGTTTAGTGTCCTGTCTACAGCGCAGATGGATTGACTAATCAGAGTTAAGCTTCGTACTTAAGCTCTTTTTAAATAATTTGACAATCTCACTGATTTTTGGCCGAAATTTGTCAATTGCATGTGGCGAATGAAAGATTGGCAATTAAAGTTCAAGTAAAATTAGTTCAAATCATTTTTTTAGAATTTTATTTGGTGGACATGTATGCAGGAAGTGGCAGATCCCACAGGACGCTTTTTCGATCTTTGCAATGATGTATCGAGATGCACCAGTATAGCTTTTATAGAAAACGACAAAGAATTGAGGACCTTATTATCAAAACTGGCCATTGGCATGTTTTTACATTTCGAGTAAAACGTAAAAAACGTTTAATTTAAACTGCTGCAGGCAAAAATAAATTTTATTATCTGAATTAGATTGGCCACGCCATATAAATTGACATCAAGCGATTATATTGGATACAAAATATAAACTAAGCCTAATAAAAGCAATGCAATTTTTCGTATGGCCAGTTTTGATAATAAATTTCGATTATGGCTTGTTTTGATATACATCAAAATTATTATGGCGCGTTTTGAAAACAAAACAATATAGATTTGGTATTCAAAAATAAAATCTTTTTATTAATAATAATTCATACAATATAACATATTTTAACTTAAAATATAAATCACAAATAAAAGCCTTTTAATATCAATTCAGGTACAAATACTAATAACAAAAACTTTATGTTTAGACAGTAATTTCGAGTTCTTCGTGTAACTCCTCAATATCACTAACTTGATCCACAAATTCAGTGCCATCAAAATGGTCAATAACATCTTTGTAATATTGTAAGTTATCTTGAAGTCGCCAACTTTCGCCAAAATGTTTTTTCAACAGCTTATCGACATCATTCAACTTTTCCCTCTTTAGATTAGCCTTTGGTTCAATTTCTATTATCCCAGTAGTAGATATCGTTTTCTTGCAGATTCCTTTAAATACTCCAATGTCTGCTCGGTAATTTCGCTCTCCTTTAACCACCACACCATTTTTCCGAGAAGTTCGTCGCAATATAATCCTCTTAGACGTATTAATTTTGAAATGCCAACCAGATAAAGCTTTAAAATTCGTTCTTGCCATACTCATCCAATCATAAATATTGGTCTCGTTTTGCCCAAGTTTTGTTACCGTCCCGTGCTGCTTGAATACATCTATATATTCTTCTGGCAGTATGATAGTATCCATTTTTTTAAGAATCTTTTCAATTCTGCCGAAAATTCGATCTGAAGGTAGATACGAATGCCCAACCACCGGAAACACAAGTACAACTTGTTTCACATGTTCCGGAGCATTATGTTTTAGCCAGTATGTTGCCATTGCGATTAATCCAGAATTTTTATTCTGACCTCCACAACCATTAGCGATCAATTGAATCTCTTTAATTTCCTGAGATAATGTTATTTTGTTTGTCAAACAATCATAGACAGCTGATGAAATTTGATTCGCCCCCTTAGGAGAATCACTCTCCTTCCAATAGTATATAAATGTATTATCTTGTGTCTGGTGGTCTTTCGATGCTCCTAAACATACTGTAAAATTATATATATATAATTGGCGCGAGTAATACGCTGCCTGGTCGGGAACTTTTGGAAGTGGCAAGTTTTTTTGGCAGTCGTACGATAATTTCAGTATTGTAGGATCATTGTTACGTAGGATATCGTAAAACGCTGATGCTCTCAAATTATGAATGCGCTTCTCGGTAATAAATTTTACTTTCTCGGTACCATTCGAGTGTTTTATCTGTTCTTTGAATTTAATACAAAGCGAATAAGCATCTGTTGCAGGTGTTCCGAAACCAACATTAAAATTGAAGTTAAATATTTTCCGAAAATATGATTGTTTCACTTTTAGCTTTTCATCCTCGAGGTGTTATAGAGCTTCCATATTTTCGTAATATTTAAATCCGAGGAAACATACTGCCGCGTTTTATTTTTCTCCCTGCAATAATGGCTATCCACAGTAGTAAGGGTTTGAATAAAATTTATTACTGAGTCGTGCTTTTCGATAAACTTACTTTTTATCTTATCACCCCCCCTGTTTTCCTTTGGTAGGGCCCCAGTCAGTAAATGACGTTTGCAAATTCTCTGCACTCTGTCTTTGGATATATCCAGAACTTGTAAGAATGTTTGCCGGCATACTGGAATTCTATTTGTCTTTGTTCCTGGCGTTAACACTGATTTTTTTATAAAGAATTTTGTACTACAACTTTTCTTACCGGCGTTCATTTTCTTTGGTAAACAGCTTGTCGTATATTTTAAAATAAAACAATCCTGCTTTATTTTGTTAGGATCCTGATAAAATATTGCATTAAAATGATTTATATCCCGAATTGTAAGTGTAGCACAGCGTTTCGATATACTATTATGATTACAGTTAGGCAGCGATGGTGTTTTTTTCTTGGAATGTCTATGAAATTAATTGTTTATTAAACTACAATTAAAATTACAACAAGTATTTCTACTCACCTTGCCTTTTGAAACTTTTTCGCTTTCCAGGAATCAATATTTTGAAGTTTTTTTCGGCCCTTTTCTTTGGTGCTTAATTTTACAAAATTAGGTTGCATCTCGTCCATCTCGCTAAATTATTTATCACAGTTAAATTATTTAATAAAATTATAAAAAAAACTTAGAAAGGTATCACAACGTCTGTTCATGTTAAAAACACTTCAACAACTAAAAATTTACTAGCAAACTGTCAAAAATTCGCGCCAAAAGTAAATGAAAATTATGGCTAGTTTTGAAAATAAAAATTAAAATCAATTTATAAATAATAGAAAATATGGATAGTTTTGTTATAAAGAAAAAATAGCCAGTTTTGTTTCGAAAACTGTGCAAGCTATGGCTAGTTCTGATACTAACATCGATTTTATTGTTTGTTTTACAATAAGAAAGAACAGTTTTGCGGGGAATACCTATTTGTAAATAGAATCTTATTAAACAGCTGTAAAATTATCCGCTTTCAACTAATTTTTTATGAAAAGTGCATATGGCAAGTTTTGGTAATGAGGTCCTCAATTAAAAGATTAAATTTTCAACAAGGTTTGAACTTTTGGCTTTCCGGATTAAATTTCGGAAATTACGATTTATGATACAAGACAGTTTTTACTAAAATTCGGGAAAATTTATATTCACTTTAGAAATCAAATGTGATGTATTCGAGGTAAAATAAAGTCGCGTGTTGGCCATAATATACTAACCCTTTCTTTTTTCAATCACTCGTAAACTGTCGCGAATACAAATTGCCACACTACCGGCATAGGCTACTGTGTTTCTCAATCTTATTTTGTCGAAGGCCCACTTTCAATTATCATTTTCTTCTGTCGCCCACCTCGTTATGAAATAATAAATGACTGCGTATATATAGAGGATTGAATTAGAATCGTGTCAAAGCTCCTTACTGATTTTTCATTGAATGTAATTGTTGAGATTGAGACTGAATTAAAAGTTTTACGTTGTGTTTAATAATTATATGTTGTATAAATATTAAAATTTATGGGTTTACATCTTAATTCCATATTTATGGTATATTAGTAATAAATAAAATTTTCACGGCCTGTTTAAGTCGAAGGTTCCCCAAGTTTATAAACTTAGCATATGGCTCCTCAGATATATGGTGTGCCTCCTTAGGGGGCCATATGGTGCCCGTTGAGAAACACTGTGCTAGGTCGTTTCTTGCGTTAAAAGATACAAGCAATGAAACTGAAGTGAACGATTAGCCAATTAAGCGTAAAAGCTAGCCAAATTTGCAATGTTTGTTAAGAGTTTCAGCATAAGAATAAGCAAATTTGATGTTAGAAGTATTACTCCTGTATTACTACTCAATAATGTATTGCCCTTAATTTAAAATCCACATCCGTTCTTTTTGGAGTTACAGCCCTTTTTTAAACTTTGTCCAAAATGTCCTGGTTCCGTTTCAGTTGTAAAATGAACTTTCTCATAATCGAAAGAAAGAAAAATTGCAATAGGACTGAATTACGCCGAACATGATGGATCAAAATTCTAAAATACTTGGGTGTTGACGATTTGCATCAAATGTAAATAGTATTCGTTTGCTTAGCTAAAAGGAAATAAATCCATTATTTTTAAATCCATAGTTGTTTGCATTTTCGAATTACAGAAAAGTATTCTGTTTCTAAATCCCAAATATTTATTAAATATTTGTTTGCGAAAAGTCAAAGTTCAAGTCCTTAGTCAAGTAGTAGTTAGTGTGATTCGACCAATTTTTCAGTGTTGGTAAACCGACCCTTTACGTGTGGAACGCACTGTACTGTAAGGAGTATACAAACCAGGAATTCCGTCTAAGGTTAAATTTCATAAAACGGAAGATGCAACTTTTTCATACTACAAGCGTTCCTTTAATATGGAAATGACACGTAATTTTTTTGATTTTGATTGTGGGTGATACGAAAACAATTGCAATCGACTTTGGAATGTATTTTCCTAAACAATTTCATTGCAATTTATTTCTTTTATCAAAAGTTTATAAATTAATAATTATTTATTGTGTGTTTAATTCAATTTACCAGACAATACAAAAAGTCTCGGTTCTGAGAAATAAACCAGAAGCTTTTTGAGAAAATTGCCAATTAATTTCACAAAGTCTTCTCCCAACCCGATATACTTGTTCTAACGAGTTTCTAATAGCCCGATGCCTTTTTATATTAGGTGGCATTCAATTCCTAAAAATAGCCATTTGTTTCGGCAATCTTCGGACAGCCTTTCTGAATTCGCGGACTTTGGGGTGCGAGATATTTTACGCTACATCAGTAGCTCTGGTTGGTTTCAGCGGGAGTAAGGGGAGATTGGATCCTGTGGTATCACAATGGGCCAATATTGGCCTAAGTGTGCGATAGCAGCCACTCTAACCTAACCTAACCTAACCTTCGGCAATAACACCTTAATTTGTTTAAATATTTGGCCTAATCTGAAGAATACGAGAGATGGGGAAGCAATTCATAGACCAATTTGGTCAATTTGGTCATCGTATTTTCTTAGCTGAATGGGGAATCGATTCTATAGTAATATTGCGCAGTAATGTGACCTTGTTCCAGCCAGATAGTCGTCACTAGAAACATCCATCCTTTCTAGCTTTTGCAGGTCGGTGAGCACGGATTTCATATGTTCAAACAGCATGTAAAGTGTTGTGTACACGTCCAGTGGAGTTATTCACCATTTTAACATTCTCTCGCACAATCGATGGAGCAGATGTATCATAACAAAGACCTGTATTCTCTTTATGGTGGTCAGTTGTCCTCATTGTCGTATTGGCTCTTGCAGTTTGCCAGAGTAGCAGAGTGCATAATTGTGGTTTGGGATGGAATCCTCAGGAGTAACTTTGCGGTAATTTTACCTTGTTTAAAAAGTCCCGGGCCAAATTAATAGATGTCGCCACTACCTTCCCACGCAACCGGGATCTAACTACTTCGATGGATGGCCATCAGTCATCAGATTAGCTGCAATGGCAGCTCATTAGTAACCTGGTCACTAATAATAAGTTGCTACTAAGCAGCAACAAGGAAAACAACGTGTGAAACGGGGCTTCGGAGAATCAACAGGTGTCATTCTGGGAGACATGTTTAGAATTCTCAGTCAACGTGAAGCGAGGGAATATGAAGATCGGTTTGAGAAGCTCAATAACAACGGGTACGGATTATTGTCACTGATAAGCAACCAAACAACCTTGATTGAAACACGGTCAAAACGGTAAAACATAATACAAAATAATACAAACCTCACTGCCACATCACTAAAAAACTTACTAAGGAGGCAGTATCAACTATGACAAGAAATGACGCAGCTTTAAGAATATCGAACATATATAAGGATCCATATTCAAGAAGGTGCAAAGAATACAATATTTGCACTCTTCGAAATAGACGCATTTTTCTAGATGCAACTTTCATCGGTAACTTGGTCACATTGATTCTGCCTATACGTACATCGAAACATTTCTATTAATGTTCCAAGTAGATCATTTCGTAATTAACGATTATTGGCGCCAAAACACTTTTCCACCGAGTACGGAGATAACAACCCAGTCAATAGATCAGTGAAAACATTTAATACAATAGAGGATCAATTCGACTTTAATTTATCTAAAAGCACTTTCAAAACTAACTTGAAAAAATATTTTTTAAATTTGTAATTACTTTTGACTACTTCAAATTTGAAGAACTAAATAAATAAACAAGCAGCATGGTGGATGTCCGAGTCCGAGTCCTCTGCAGCAACCATCCACCTGATCTCCACTATTTGCAAAGCTCACAGCTATATTTACGATAGCGGTATCTGTGTCATCTTCCGCCTGACGTGTTAGTATGTTCAAACAATGTAGGTGTTGTTTCAGTTTGCCGATGAAGTTCGATTTATTATGGGTGTTTGCGAGAAACTCGCTTTGAGAAATTGTGCACGTCATATTGCTTTCTAATTCGTTGTTTGCTGAAATTTTGGCAATGGCTCTTCTATTTTGTCCTTCTGCTTTCGTGGTGGCGTAGTCCGGATAACCATCAAACACTATACCGTTGTGTTTCTGACATAATGTTTTAAACCATATATAATTACCATAAGTTTGTAGAATCGTGCTATATGTCGCTGGCTTTAGCCATACTACCAAGTGAAGCAGATGACCTCCATCTACAACATTTGTTGGAAAATTATACCTATACCAATGTCAGCTCTATAAAATATGGTTTTGATGCTTGATTTTGTTCCCGTTCGTAGGAGACCGTCGTTTAAAAGGGAAGGTGGAGCTGAAGCCACGTTTAAAATAAGACTGCAACTCTTTCGGACTTTTGACAACACAAAAAATTCGATGAAATAGCTGCAGCGAGTTTATAACGAAAGTTTCGTTATTTATTTTTATTCCCTGAACCTGAGCTGCAATTGGAATAACTTTGTGTTTTCTTGTGTAAATGACTTATGCAAAAATCTTACCCAATATATTATGCAGCAGCATTTCACGTTTATCCAAAGCACTATCACAGGTAATGTTAGAATCAGCAACAAGTCCAGTTGACAAACTGACAAGTTCACCAGCCCGATTCCGAAATGGGTTATATTGTTTATGTTGTTGAAGCCATGAAATAAATTTGTTTTTGTCTAGATTGTCTCTTGCTTTCCTACTGCCTCGGAGTTCAACATGTTGTTCGAAAGTAATTGATGATTGTCCTGTAAAAGTTTCCATCGCGGATATCACAAGTATGCTAACCGGCATAGAAAGTATAAACAATCAATTTTAAAACGGTGTCATCGGTAATGCCGCGTCGTCGAGATAATCCTCCTATCGTCGTCACTGATTGCATAAGTGATTGTTCTATGCACATATCCATTAAAATACCGTTCCATTCCACACTTCTTCTTCTTATCGAAAAGCATTTCATTGGAAATTTTTTGTACTCTTCATCGGCCAGCTTAGCTAGCAATTCCTTCATTTCCTGTAAATATAAATGAACAGATTTTGCATACAAGTTATGAGAAGCAGAATGGAAATATGGCAACATTTTTCGAACAGATTCCATACCAGTTCCAGGCCAGTTGCCAGTCTTCTCAGCTCGGATATAGTGCAGCACAATCATAACTTTCTCAAAATATTGGAGCAAAAGTTTGCATATTCTGTTTGTTTTTCTTAGTCTGTTGATATTCCGTTGTTGACTTCCGGATCATGACACATATCCGGTGACACCTTTTAATGTATGTGTGCTCGCAAAGCACAAGAAAAAGCATGTCCGGTAAGTATGTGTTTGACTGTTGCATTGTCATAAACTATGTCCCATAATTCTTCTAGTCCGCTTTCTTTCATGATAAATCCAATTGTGCCAAGATATCAACACATAGAGGTGGAGATTTTTCTGAAAAATTGTGTCGAAGTATAGGAAATAACATTTTATTAGTTAAAAGTTGATTGGAATTATTTACAAGTTTATATGAAGTCCTGTGTTTGTTTCCTGGACTAATTGAGTTGGTCGCGGGGTTTATACGCTTAAATTTTAAAAGAATACTATCTTTGAATTCCCGTGGCGAGCTGCAGCTATCGGGGGGGTCACAGGTGGTGGATTGTGAACGGCCTATCGATAGGTAGGTTAGCGGTGAATTAAATAAGCCGTCCCCAACCGCAGCTCTGCTGGAAGGAGAGTCTCAGAGAACGGGGGAGTGGTTTACCTCTGTTCACTAAATTCTGAGTGCCTATGATATCCAGTAGGGAAAGGCGAAATGATGGCGCCATAAAACCATCGACCACAACCACGGTGAACTGAGCGTCACGTCTCCCTGCGCTCTCGAGCCTCCAGGTAGTGAGTAGGGAACCCTATAAACGGTAATCCCCTGAATGAAATGGGTCCCATTTGTTTGGGATATCCATAAAGATGGGTGAATGAGTGAGTGGATGTTGGGGGGGCGGGGGCGTGGAAGGCGGGGTACTCGGTGAGCCAATGGGCTGGATTAAGGTGTTATGCGACCCATGCTGATGATCGACTAGACTGGGGGCCCATTTAACAAAGCCCAGTCGTGAACGGAGCCCTCTGGATACCTGGCGACCTCCAGTTGTATTTAGCCTTACCTGCGTATACGGATCTCTACGCAGGTGGACGTATTTCTCCGATACTCGTGGGAATAAATGGAAGATTTAAAAAATAATAAAAATAAGGGGACCGGTACCCACCAAAAACCGGAAAGTACTATAGAGGGGAGTAACTCTAACCAGAAAGGTGGGGCTCCCTCAACTGATGCAAGGGTAAGCAACACCATGACATCGAAGCCAGGTGGAAGCGGAACTGCCAAACAGAACAGTGGGGGACCGAGAGAGATCCCTCCATCAAAACGACGGTACAGAGAAAGACGGTCGGCATTTAGAGTTCTGGAGAAACTGGCTGCGACCCCTGAAGGGCAGCTTATAGTTGCGCAGAAGGAATCTGTAGCATGGGCTAAGAAAACTGTCGGCTGCGATAGCTCGGAGAGGGTCCTTGTGTCTAAAAGACAGAGGTCCCAGGATGAGCTTGAAGCAGAAGGCAGTAAGCGGGCCAAAGTGCAAGCAGACATGACGTCGGGTGCTCCTAAGGAGCAGAAACTGAAATTATTCAGTGAAATCCTGAAGGAGCACGTACTAGTGCTAGCCGTCATTGACAAAGGTCAGGAAGATGGGAGCATCACGTCGGAAAAGTGGAGGGTAGTGTATAATGCACTAAACTCCATTTTCTTGAGGATCCTTAGAGAAAATCCGGGATCCCCCCCGTCCTGCAGAGATGCGGGATGGCACCAAGGGTGCGTTAAGCTAACTGCGTGCTCAGACCAGAGATCGGTCGATCTCTATAAAAGGGCAGTGACCGAGGTAGGCGAGGTGTGGCCGGGCGCGAGGCTGGAAGCAGTCAGCAGAGGGGAAATCCCGAGTAGGCCGCGAGCACGCGTCTGGTTACCAACCGAGCCGGATAAGCCAGAGGAGATCATTGAGATTATCCGGGCCAGTAATCCCGATCTTCCAACGGAAGGATGGAGGATTGTGAAGCAGGAGGAGGCCAAGGGGGGCTTTAGATTGGCAATCATGCTGATCAATAAGGAATCCTTGGTTTCCCTTGCTAGATCTAAGGGAGTGATCAACTTCGGTTTCGGGTAGATCACTCTTAAAGTTTATAGGAAAGACGAGGTCGATAAGGGCGCGGAAGACCAGCCTGGGGGCGACGTAGAACGGACCGGGCAGGAAACGGTCAAGCGGGCTGAGGCCGACCAGAGTAGCCGTTCCGATATTTCGGACGAAGTGAAGTTGGTGATGGGAGGCAGCCTCCTCTCTCTGAAGTCCGATGGGGGCAACCCGTCGAACACATGACGAGAGGGGGTTTGCGACCAAACCAACGAACCAAATGATACTATCCTGATGCAGGGAGTGCATGAAGTGGTGAGTAAGGTAGATTACAATGGTTAGCATTGTACAAATAAACCTGCACCACACGAATGCTGCCTCGGCAGCTCTCGTGCTCAGACTGACTAAGTCAGATGAGGACTTGGTGTTAATCCAAGAACCTTGGATTAATAATAACAGGATCTGTGGCCTTGGAATGAAAGGGTATAAATTATTATACTCAATCAACTCTGAAAAGATCAGATCGTGTATCTTAGCGAAAAATAATTTGAATATTTTTCTTCTTCCACAATTTAGTAGCGGGGACGTTACGGCGGTGAGCGCTGAGGTAGGCTGTGAAAAACTATGGCTAGCCTCAGCCTACATGGATCGCGAGAAGGAGGTTCCACCGGACAACCTGGGGGAACTGATCCGGGAAGCAGGTCAGAAAAAGGTAGGTGTGATACTTGGATGTGATGCAAACGCGCATCACACAATCTGGGGAAGCACAGACATTAATGAAAGGGGTGAGTTATTTTTTGAATACTTATTAAATACTAACCTTGTAGTTTGCAATATTGGGTGTGAACCAACATTCATTGTTAGAAATCGACAGGAGGTTCTAGATGTAACCTGTGCGTCAGAAACAAATTTTGTTATGATCAGTGGGTGGAGAGTGGATAAAGAGCACTCATTCTCTGATCACCGATATATTACATATAACCTCAACATCAAACCTGTTGCCCGGAAAGCCTTCAGGAATCCCAGAAGGACAAACTGGAACAAATATGGGCAGGTGTTGAAGGAACTATTGCCGCTGGAGGTTCCTGGACTTCCGGCGACAGTAGAGGAATTAGATGGCATGGTTGATATTGTCACAAAGGCATGCAATCTTTCATTTAATGCTGCGTGCCCCCTAATAAAGCCTAGGGGCAGGCAGAAACCAACATGGTGGACCACGGGGTTGGGAACCTATCGGAGAGCGTGTAGGACAGCCTTTAATAAGGCTAAGAACACCAGGGAAAATCGAGATTGGGATTCCTATAAGGAAGACCTGAGAAAATACAAAAAAGAGTTGAGGAGGGCACAAAGGGGGTCTTGGAGACTCTTCTGTTGTAGAATGGAGGAGGTCTCCGAGACTTCTCGCCTAAGGAAAATTCTATCTACTAACCCAACCAGTCCTAGTTACTTAATTAGGCCGGACGGGTTATGGACAGCTTCAAGTGCGGAATCATTGGAGCTTCTCATTGAGACCCATTTTCAGGGAAGCATTGATGACTCGATGGAGCCTGGAGCTCATCGAGGAACACCTTTAACAGATGTGGATGGCATCGTGGACAGGAAACGAATCCTGTGGGCACTGAACGGTTTTAAGCCTTATAAATCGGCGGGCCCGGATCGGATTATACCAGCAGAGATCCAAAGGAACTCTGCGGTCATCCTCCCCTGGCTGGAGGTTATCTTCAGGGGATGTCTGCAATTGGTCTATATTCCCAGGAAATGGACGGAGGTCAGAGTGGTTTTTATCCCGAAATCGGGAAAAAGCTCACAGGCTTATCCAAAGGACCTGAGGCCTATAACTCTATCATCCTTTCTGTTGAAAACCTTGGAAAGATTGATAGACGTACTTATTCGAACAAAAGTTGATCCGAGGAATTGGGCAATGTCTCAGCATGCGTACTGTAAGGGAAAGTCGGTGGACACAGCTCTGCACGATCTAGTACGCATGATTGAGAAGTCAATTTACTCGCAAGAGTTCTGTATGGTAGCATTTCTCGACATTGATGGTGCCTTTAATAATGTAAAAACGGAGGCGATCATGGAAGGATTGTCATTTTTGAAGGTGGATTATCCTATAAGTAGGTTGATAAATCAGATGCTGGTAAGCAGGATTATTATCTCGGAACTGGGAGAGTCCACCATTAGAAGGCGGGTGGTTAGAGGAACTCCGCAGGGAGGAGTGATGTCCCCCTTTCTTTGGAGTGCAGTGGTGAATGGATTGCTGTTGGAACTGGAGAAAGAGGGGATGGGGGTTGTAGCGTATGCAGATGATGTAGCGATAGCTGTCTCAGGCAAATATCTGGATACGATTAGGAATGTTATGCAGAATGCACTCCTGATCGTTACGAAATGGGCCGGCAAATGCGGATTAGGGATCAACCCGTCCAAGACAGAGCTGGTACTATTTACTAAGAAATATAAAATTCCGGTAGTTAGCCCTCTTACTGTGAACGGCATTAGACTGGCTTTTGCTGACAGACCGAGATTTTTGGGCATAATCTTGGACAGTAAGCTCAGCTGGAAGCCTAACATTGTAGAAAGGGTGAATAAGGCTAATGTAGCCATTTACTCGTGTAGAAACGCAATAGGGAAGAAATGGGGTTTGAAACCAGAGCTGGTACACTGGCTCTATACCGCAGTGGTAAGGCCTGTGCTGATGTACGGGGTGGGCGTGTGGTGGCCAGCTCTGGAAAAGGTAACCTACATAAGGATGTTGGAGAAGGTGCAAAGAACGGCCTGTATGCTTATAAGCGGGGCGCTTAGGACAACACCTACACGCGCTTTAGAGGTTATATTCCACCTTATTCCAATCGAGTTTTTTGGTAAGCAGATGGCAGCCAATGTGGCTCTCGGCTGTCTCTCAGTGGAAGTCTCTTCAGGTGGGACACTCGACGATAGTTAGATCACTAAGGGAAGAACTGGTGAATCTAGATTATATTAAACCAACGTTGTGCTTCGATATAGGTTTCCGGATCATCTGTCCTTCTAGGGAATCCTGGAGGAATGGATCAATACGGGAAAACGAGGCACTGACATTTTGCACGGACGGCTCTAAGCTAGACGGCAAAGTAGGAGCTGGAGTCTTCTGTGAGAAGCTCAATGTTAATATTTCTGTTCGTCTCCCTGACTACTGCAGCGTGTACCAGGCTGAAGTGGTCGCGATAGGGGAAGTCGTGACATGGTTGAAGCATAACGTGGTATCTGTTAGGGATATCGCGATTTATGTGGACAGTCAAGCGGCACTCAGGTCACTAGAGGCGGTTTCTATGAAGTCATGGGTGGCGCTGGATTGCCGATCATCTCTTAATGAGATGAGCGAGTATTTCAGAATCCAGATGATCTGGGTCCCTGATCACTCGGACGTCACGGGAAACTGCAGGGCAGACGAACTAGCTAGGTACGGTACGACTCTCCAGATGCAACCGGAAAGGGCAGGTCTGGGGAGGCCTATAGCAGCGCTCAAATTGACGCTCAGTAAAAAGGCAATCGCCTTAACAGATGAGAGGTGGACCAACACTCTCACGTGCAGGGTAGCAAAACAGGTTTGGCCAAAACTGGACCTGCGGCGCTCCAAGGCACTTTTATCCCTGGGAAAACGAGATTTAGGATTGGTCGTAGGGATACTAACAGAACACTGCCTTTTTGGGGAACATGCGAGAAGGCTGGGTCTAGAGACGAATGACTTTTGTAGAAGTTGTATGGACGAAGAGGAGGAAGAGACGCCAGTTCACTTCCTATGCTCATGTCCGGCACTATCATACAAAAGACGTAAGTACTTGGGTGTGTACAACATGGACAGCCTTTCTGAACTCGCGGACTGTAGGGTGCGAGATATTTTACGCTACATCAGTAGCTCTGGTTGGTTTCAGCGGGAGTAAGGGGAGATTGGATCCTGTGGTATCATATTGGGCCATTATTGGCCTAAGTGTGCGATAGCAGCCACTCTAACCTAACCTAACCTATCTTTGAATTGCAATGTCAAGTTCTCAATCTAAAATTAATGAACCATGCTAAATGGCATGTGGGCTCATCCAGAAATTCAAGGCAGATGAATCAGGTGAAATAAATTTTTTTTTGGTCAATTCGAAGGTTAAAGTCCTTCATCATGAGCACTCAATTCAACAATGGCACAAATTTTGACAGAGCCAAAAACTTGTCGAAGAATAGTTTTGTGAAATAGCTTTATTAAATCTAATTACCAATCTAATTTCTATTCAAATAAATTAATTTTGTGAAATTTCAATCGTCAAAGCGCACCTGGTTTCAATGAGCCGCCGAAGATAGTATATACTTACTCTAGAGAAAATGACAACGCTATATACTTGTGGTATCCATTAGAAACTCATGAAGTGGGGAAATGAAAGCGGTTCTCGTAGCACCGTGGCAGCTCTCAGCACTTAGCAGTATGCTGACACGTTGGTCGTTGAGGAACTGTAAACTAATGAACTGTCCCTTCTTAAATACCAAATACCGATGGAATGTGGGTTGCTTATCTTAAGATCGTGTATAGCGACGATCTTATACATAGTTTGAAATTTTATAATTGTTTGCTTTAATACGAATTGTTAACGTTTTATTACAATTTTGATTGATCTATAATTTTTACAGTAGCATCTTTCAGTCGAATACCAATAAGCGATCAGAATCAACATTTCTGACTTATCGGTATTTCTAGCTTTTTTTAACTGAAGATCCTTTAAAAAGCACTTTACCGAGTTCCGTCCGAGCTCCGGTTTTTGACAGAAATGATTTTGCATTTTTTCCCGAATCCAAAAAGTACTAAATTTTGTGTGGTATTATTCTAAAAGTAGAATTGATTGTAACCAAATTGATTATAACTGGTTCAGTGGCCATATCATAGATTATATTGTGCGCCCAAACTAATTTCATACAAGCAAACAAATATAAACATTCCAAATTAATTTACGGGACTTATCCCTGAATCGAATCTATATAGAATACCCAAAAATAAATCGATCATCCATTTACCACCTGGACTTGAGTTACACCAACATTTTCGTTGTGTAGCTGTAGACTATAGATAGACGACGTACATTTTAATTGTGTAAGCAAACAAATAATAAATTAATCGCGCAGACAGACAAAAAGAAGGTGAACATATCTGTATAACAACCATAACACGTAACATATAAAAATGGTGGATTGAAACACCACATTCACAACATACGAGTACAAGATATAACCAATAATATAAATGAAAATTAATAAAAAAAAAGAAATAAAATGGAAAAGAAAAGAAATCGAACTTCCGTAATTTAATCAATTTTAGGTATCGCCCACATTTCTTGTACAAATTGTATAATTTAATCAAACGGTGTAATCGATTTATATATGCCAGCGTATGTATATACAAATAAGAGGATAGCTACAGGATTGACCTGAAATTCGACTACCAGGAAATAACCATAATCATACCAAAGTATACAAAAACAAAATCTTTTTATCGTTAATTAAGAATATGTTTATAACAGCATAAACCTTCATAACAACATAAAAGTTTATATATAAATCAATAAGATGAATTTCCGGTCCATTGATCTGTGCTTGTTTAAAATAATTTCTTAATTTAATTTTTATTGTTAAACGATTTATTAATTATCTCAATTCTACACAAAATGTTTTAATTCAAAATCATCTAGAATTTGTTTCGGTCCGTTGCCGTCTATGTGTATCACACAATGATTTAATGATTGGTCTGAATTTTTGCGCATTGTACCTCAATCTTCAATATATGATATACTCATCTATCTGCATTGTAACAATTTTTCTCAAAAAACTATCTGAAATTTTGTATACTTAGCATAACAAATTGATAATTTGCATTACCAATTACATTTTAGGGAATTTTATGTGTTAACATAAAATCGAACAATTTAATTTATGTGTAACTTTATTGTTTGTAAACTTGTACATTTAAGAAATACTGATAAAATACTAGACCAAAACATTTGTCGACCTCTTACTTTGGTAAATCGCAAAATGAGCCTCCTGTAAAAGATCATGGTGCTATTGTAAAAACAGGCATTTTTAGCTAGAAAATATAACGGAAATGATTATACGAGGGAAATTCAATAGGTTCGGTAAATCGATATGAAATAACGGTAAATTTTTTTCAAACATTTTATTTATTTTTCAACATAATCTTCATCCACGCCAAGAAAGGACTTACCACACCTCTCAATTAATTTGTACGAACGATTAAAATAAAATGGTTTTTTGTGGTTTTCAAAATAGTTTTCTATAGCGGCTTTTACATATCGTCGGTTTTCCCTGATAGCATTTTTCGATTTATGAAAAAGTAAATCATCAAAATTGCATCAGTATCCCACCAATTTTTTGCCATTATCTTATCCGCACATGGTGGAACATTAAACTTTTTCGATGGTGAATTTCCCCGCCCTAACCATTTCATGGATTCCTGTTTCGGACGGCTTCATCATAGTGATGAATCCACGTTTCAATACCGGTTTATAAATTTTCAAAACTCTAAACTTATTTTAAAAATTACGTTATAGAAATTTACACTCGAAACGGGGATGTAAAGGTAAACTAGTGCTAGCACTGCCAATAGATATTTTTAATATCATATTTAATTTTGAAATGATGCATCGTCGATCTTCCAATATACGATTCTCGGTTAAGTTAACCATTTCATGAGTATAACAGAGAATGGCTGAATCTGTTTGAACAGTTGCTTGAAATGATGATGAAGTTGTTTGTGTCTTTTCTTTCTATGTGCTACTCGCTGCCCGCTGCTTCCCCAAATGTATGTTAAACTTTGTCAAATAACTATAGGGTAAACTACCACAACGACACAAGAATTAAGCCTTCAATATACGGGGTGACGATAAAATATGGATACTAATTCAATTCTAAATATTTCTAAAGAATTTGTTCTAGGGGCCCTATTCTCGAAATCGGTGGAAAATTGGAAAATTAATTTCGCCGGTTACTTTAATCATTTTTTCAAATTTGTTTGTAAGATTTTATTATTTATTTCCCTACTAAGGGTAATAATTCCGACTGGGTAAATGATGCGGAATTTTTCCGTTAGTAGGGAAATAATAATAGAAAATTTGCAAACAAATTTAAAAAAATGATACGGCGAAAAATTCAATAATATAAAGAATTTTAAAGCAAATTATATTCCGAATGTGGAAATTTCCAATTTTCCAAATTTTACTTTTACATCAAGGTGAGGTTTCCAAGACGTTGGAAGTTTGGTTTCAAATTATAATGAAACATTGAATTCTTTAAATCAAAAAATTCGGTCGTCTCATCAAACTGCACTGCACGGAAATTCCGGTTTGACGACAAAAGTCATACATGGTTTTAAATGGTATAAATATTTTAAATGGTATAAGAAAACCATAAAACCGATTTCGGTTTGATGACTGAAAAAGCAAAACTTAGAATGAACGTTAAAAAAAGTCAGCAATTTTTTTATCGTGATTTTTTTTAGTAGTACGCGTATTTAATCAAATAATTTATAGTTTTTGGTTGATTTTTTTTTCAAAATTGAAATATAATGTAATATTGGATAATAAAATAGTAAAATATGTTATTTTGGGTCTATTTTTATTTTTGAATTATAAAAATGTTCGGACTACATCGTTTCTTATTGCTCTGCCTAGAGAAAGAATTCTTGCCAGATACATTACTGATTTCTTTTCCTTCCACAACAGAATTTGGGTCCATTTCAGCTTATACGTCTTCCTCTGGTGATAATTGACACCCATTTAAATTAACACGTTGTGCAAAATTGCACAACAATTTATTATTAAACCGGATTTTTGAGCAGTGTACGTTGCCGATTGAGGCAGCTAAATCTAGATTTAAAGACACTGATGCACCTTTCAACAATATACCATGTTTTTTATTGCTTATGTTGTAAGCCTCTTCCTGCGGTGCATTAGATGGTGATGCTAATGGACTCATTAGCCATGGTTGAAGCCCACGGCCATATCCATTATCACCTAAAACTATACATAGTTTAAACATTCAAACTTATTTCAATGTGTGAAAATTTGTGAATATATTACCGAGCAACCACATATTTCTGATTCCGTTGTTATATTCAGTTCTTAGTTTCCGCTTGACAAGCAAAGTACTCTAAACAAAATTAGCATGGGATGGCCTACCGTATCGAACATTATCATTCAAAATTTCCAAAATTTGCATCACAAATGATTTGACCGTTTTTCATATGTACAGATTTTCTTGTGGATTAATATACGTATTCAACGTCACTCCAAGACTTTTTAATTGAAATATGCGTTTTGTCAATTAAGCCGATGACTCCAGAAAATTGGTACTTATTATAAAATTGCTGCTTATGTCTCGTCTGATGGGTTTAGCTGGAACTGAACAAATTCTCTGCCCAAATTATCTTCGACCACATTTACACATTTCCTCAACACACCGAGACACGGATGTTTGCGACATCGCTATGAAAAAGTCTTGTCCTAAAGATCGCTGGTAGCAACCACTTCTGTTGGTGGAGCCGTAAAGTATATAAAATTCGCAGCGTAGAATTTAAACCGTGTATTCTAGCCCGAAATTGCAAATGCCGTTTTATAAAGTTTATTAATATTCTTCATATTGGTTTACTTAACCGAAACAGCCTTTGGAATTCAGCATCCGTTGTTGCTTCAAATAGGTCACTAATATTTTTGAGGTTTCTACGGATTTTGAACAGCCGGAATCTAATATAAATTATTTAACTTATTTATTGACATCGCTCTATTTTATATGTGTATTCTACCTTCGATTTCGAAGCTGTTCTTCTTTCAGCCCTCAAAATAATCCAAATTATAATCCAAATTATAAATATTTTTTATTATTATTTAATAATTCGATCGTCGAATAACTTAAAAGTTTAGAAAAATATTAATATTTGGGATTGTCGAAGCGCTCCCGATAGACAAAATGCTCATGCTATAAAAATTATAGCAAATTAAAACTCAGTAGTAGTAGTACGGGACTCGGAATTTCGATGGTAATGAGAATTGATTAGTCAAAAAAAAAATCATATAATTTTGCCATTGCCATTTGTCAGCAAATCGGAATTCATCAGCGATCAAACTACAAAATATAATAATACTATAATAATACTTTGAACTTATATACAAAGTTTAATCACATTGCCTTAGCGAATTATTACGATTCGCTACGCATTTGTCAACTCCAGCCCCTGGTGGGATTCAAACCCATAGTACCTCCCCGGGCCAAATGCCGAAGCTATAACCACTGCACCACTTGTCCGGTAAAATACTAACTACAACTATTTAATAAAACATAACAGGAACGAAATATTACAACTGTAGTGATTTTCTTGAATATTAGCAGATAAAAGACACTTCGCAAGTAGTTCATCAATAACCATGAAAATGAGAAAAAATCAATATGGGGTAAAGTTTCGAAACTATAACGGAGTTTGATCAACATCAAAATTTGAACAGGCCTATGGAAGGAAGAAAACGAAGTGCTATCAAATGCACTTGAGATATTGAAAAGGATGAGCACGAGATACACCTTAGCATGCTGCATATTACTCAGAAACGTGTCGACAATTCTCTCAAGAGTTTTGAAAATGGTTAACAAGAGCCTAATGTAGGTCGAAATTCTCTTGGGTTACTTTAATCTGACTGGCCAGCTTTTGGAATTGAAACCAACTTTATTTCTGTTCCAAGATGATTTTGGTCCTGAAAGCCATTTTTATATGGTGCAAAGAAAAATAAACTTTAATGCAAGATGTCAAGAGTGACAAGCCTTTGGGTTATATCTTAATCAGACGGATTAACCGTAGTGTTTGATTGGTCGAACGCATGAGATAACAACCGAACAACCAAGAAAACTAAAAGAAAACTCAACAATTTCCCTATTATAGTAGGTCAGTATGCCTTAAGGGAGTTTTCAGGAATCTCTTTGTGCAAGATGTATTAAGCCTATAGTGATTTTAAATAGACTATTAATATTTTCATATAAGCTAATCGGACAAGCTCTCTTATAAGCGGCTTTTAGACTTCTTTAATATTCTTGTGCTGATTTCCTTATTACTTTCTTTTATGTAGTAAAATAAAGTATATTAACCATGCACATTTTCTACCTCGAGATTTTTGAAGATTTACCTTTCGCTATATCGCCGAAACCAAAATAGGTGGTTTAAAAAAGTTTCTGAGTGGCTGTGTAAAATATTTGTGTCCTTTCTACAGCCCAGCCGGCTTGATTAATCGTGGTGAAACTTCACACCTAAGCTTTTTTCATAAATTGGAAGATTCCCGGCAGCTTCTATTGGAGCCTTCTAGTTTCTTGAAAATCTTTTGAAAGTTTATCATTTACGAGAAAAACAATTCTTCTTAATTAAATTCAAATCCTTAATTAAATTTGCAACAATACAGGTTTTTCATAATTTAAAGTATAGCGCAGATGGATTGATTGACCGGGTTGAAACTTTATGCTTACATTTTTCACAAATTGAGAGATTTCAGTTTTTTTTGGCCGAAATCTTATGAGCTTAGAACTAAAAGATTGTAAATTTTAAATACCGGCTCAGATTAGTTTTCCAACTTTTTGAACGGTTTCACTTCAACGGTTTTGATTGCTTTTGGACGACTTTTAGCAAAAAAAACTTTGGTGGAATCTGTGTACCGAAAAAGACAGCCTCAACGGGAGTTTCTTAAATTGTTACAATGATGTAGAAAAGGACAAAGAATTAAAAGATTTTAAAAGATTAAAATAAATTTAAAAGTTATATTTGCAACAAGGCATGACTTTTTTGATTTTCTGAAATTTAAGCACGAATGAGGTATTCGATTATACAACACAGTTCTATCAAAAGTCCTGCAAGCTTAATTTTTTGTTTTAGACATTTAAAATGGTGTCGAATATAGGAATAATAATTTTGTTATTATTCATCTTCCGTATACAAATAAATACGTCTAATTGTTAAATCGACGGATAATATTAAGTTATCGAAAAATTAGTAGGTTATATACCTAATGTTCCCTTTTAGCCTTTCTTGAGAAAATACCACACCTCCACCATCTTTACCTGGTCTAGATTACTAACTCCAATAGAATATCAAGGGAAATAACTGCAATTCCACCACAACAAACTTGGATCGTACATTAAACAACTTGGTCGCGCGTCTATTCAAACTTTGGTCAATCACACTTGCAACATACGTACAATGATGATTCATAATAAGGGGCTGGAATTGGTTAACCGGAATAACACCTACCATAGTCAAGCATCAACTCGAGCGAATATGTGCACAAACTATCCGCGGTTAATGACGAATTTCAACAAATGATGCGTGGTGTGACCAGAAGGGTGTTGGAAAGGTTCTTCGCAGACGAGCAACAAAACTGTATAGACAGAAAATTGAATGTTTTAGTTAGGAACATGAAAACAAAACATAGCCTTAACGACAGTTACGATATTGTGGTAAATCTAAGAATCACGTCCGTGGACAAACAAACTTCGTACACGTACCCGCATCTTTTGTAGTATTTCAATGACCATAGGAAAAAAAGACAACTTGCCAGCAGACTATACACAAGAACAAATGAACCATGCTCGGCAGAGGCCTACTCAACACCTTGGACTACACTTTGTACCACAACGATCCCCTTCCATGGTTTCAGAAGTCACTCGGTACGCTTGTAGGTAAACTTACTGGGAATAACATGATCACTGGGGAGCAAAAAAGACTCTAGTACAAACTTGAAGCACCAGACCTATGGTACATGGACTACCAAAGATCCACAAGATCTTTATAAGCAAACTAAAGACTTGGCAATAGGTAGCCCCCTTTCGGCCAACATTTGGATATAGTTCTGGACCATGTTATCCACTTGGTACTGGCCGAGCACGGTTTTGAGGTCACGCTCATTGTCAAATATGTTAATAACATTTTCGTTAATGACTGACTTCGAATTCAGTATCGAATACAAGGAGAGTTACAACATTCCATGACAACATCATTAATAAGAGGTACAGGAAACCATAGAATATGGGTCGGCTAATTGATTTCTAGTCATCGCATCCACACCATGTGAAAGAAAATTTTGTAATGTTCTTCGTTCGTAAGGAATTCATGATCAGATTTCTTAACCATAATTAACAATAATAATAATAATATTAAACATATGTTTGTTATTTTCATTTTAATTTTAGATCATGATTTTGACATTGAAAGCCTGTTAGTTACAACTGACTCTGAATTAGAAGATTTATTTCAAACTCCCATGTTAGGAGCAAGGGCGAAGTTTCGCTTTCATTTAAATTTATGGAAGAAAAATATAAGTCTTATACTTGGTATGGCGTGTTAATGTGAAAAAATTCAAATTTCTTTTATTTACATACCAGTATTAGATCTGTGTTAAACCCCCGTTGGGAGTGGGTTGATGCACAATCGCCAGTTCCATCACCCGAGCCGGAACGCATTGCATCTATCCCATCCTCTCATAATGAGATTACCACCGCGAAACTTCTTTCAATCCTAAATAATTCCGAAATAGTTGTTGAAGTATTAAAATATTATGAAGAACATAACATTCTGGATGACACAAACAAAGATATATTGACGTCACTCATAGTGGAATCATATCTCAATAACAGGAAGTTAATGACCATAAGGGATGTCGAAATTGTAACTAATACAATTCATTCGATCTTCCAAACAAAGGAATGCAAAGTGAGGAGACGGTTTTATGTATATTGTATCCTTTTACTGACAAATTTAGAAATTGCTTGATGTTGCACGAATTGATGATGATTATTAAAATAAACTTTTCTCGGTACAAAAACTCATCTCACCCAAATTAAGAACTTTCTTCTACACATAAGCATATATACATATAAAACATATATAATGTTTAGTTTAAATGTTTGGTTTTAACCAATTCGGATGTAAAATCTCCCGCTGAATCCGGATCTGCAATAAAAAAGATGGGTTTGCATTTAAAATTTCAAAATTGGACCTCATATCTCGTATAAAGCCCCATCGGGCCCAAAACCTGATGGGCTCATTTGATACCTCGGGTGAAACTACTAAAGACCCCAGTATCAGAATTCCGATTTTCCACCCGTGCGCGAAATAAATTCACCGTTTCTAGACTTTTGGACCACCCTGTATATACAGCCCTGTATATATAATGAGCTTACTTACAGAAATTTATTTTATCTTTTTTAATCGGTATAGAATTAGAAATGTTTAATTGTAAAAAATAATTTTATTAATTCATCCCATGAATATTATTTGCGTAAAAGAGGCCACGGACTAAACCCAATTGGGAAGTTTCATGCGATAAGGCTGTGAATTCGAATACAACAATATGGAGTTTAAGGAAAAGTCGGACAGAAGAGCTTCCAGATATAACTGGATATTGATTAGTTCCAATAATTTAGGTAATATTAACATTTAATTTATGAATAACTCGTTCCCGTACCCCAATCGAAGTTTTGCCAACACCGGAGCTTATAGTTACAGACAGTGATTCTGAAGTCATTGTATGGTTACAACACAACAACGAGCCTTGGTCGAACAAAATGGGCTCAAGTACTTGCTATAAGGTAATATGGCACCAAAAGTGGAGAAGGCCAAAATGTATTAAAAAAATAGAAACTTTTAAGAACAGCTTTGAGCATACATTGGTAAATTAATTTTAGGTTATTATAAAGTTAATAACATATTTTAAATATTCTGGAAAATTTCTCATTTTCGTTAGGCGGATATTAACTATAATAGCTTATGGCCATGTGGCCGTCATTTGCCCAAAAAATTATACCTTACTACCTAAAACAGATTAAAAACAAAAATACCCTGCAACCTTTGAAAGAATTAGAGACATATTGATGCAAGTATGTAAGTACCTACCTCACAGTTTTTATTGGTGTAATTATATAATTGAAATTATACTAATTTTGTAATGTTTGGATTCAGATTCGCGTTATTGTATAGTATTTCTGCTTCTACACGCAATATTAAAGCCATCTATTGTTGGAGTCGCAAAAATTGCGGCAAAAAGCGTAATTGGAAACCGTGGATATTGTTTTTAAACTTTTCCAAGTCATGAATTTTGAGTACCCGCTAGAGTGTAAAAACGTATATATTTTTATAGATCAATTTTTTTATAATTTTAAAACTGATAAGAATTCAAATGAGCCTTTAAATTTTTATCATTTGACCTAAATATCTAAGTAAAATAAGTTATATTTTTAATATTTTCAAATCATTCTTTGCTGAATTGTCTGAAAATTATTTTTAATATTTGATTGTTTTAAGTACATACTATACATGCTAGAACGCAAAATCGTTATAATTTTAAAGGACATTTTTTATATTTTTACAATTGGTAGAAATTTAAACGTAACGGGCGTTTTAGAATGTATCGCGTTTAAAAATGTTTAACTTTAATGAGTTTTATAGCCCTATTCTCTAATTTTTCCGATTAACAACCAACCAAATTGTTAAAAATTTAACAATCGCACATTTAACAACTAACATTTAAAATTGGCATTCACAACGTGGTGAATAAAAAAATTGTTATTTACTCGTGGTGAAAAAAATACCAATCGCAATTGTCAAAACATAACCTTAAAATAAAACTACACATCGAAAAGGAAAGACGGAATTTTTTTATTGTAAAAAAATTAATTATTTAAAAACCAAATGGATACATTGAACAGAAGGAAAGCGAATAATAGCGAAAACAAGAGATTGCCAAGAACTTCTCCTGCACAATATAATATTTATTTAAATGAACTGGAAAACGATCCAATTCTAAGAACGGGTATAATTGATCCAACAGTCGACAAAAACTGTTTAAAACAAAAATGGGATATATTGGCTGTGAAATTAAATTGTTGTGGTTCTGGTGTCCAATTGGCCCCAAAAGCTTGGGATAAAGTAAGTAAATCTATTTTTTTAATTATATGATATTGAACAACAAAAATATATGTGCGTGACAATTTGTTTTTTTAGCGGTTTCAAAACTGGGAATGTGTAACTCGCTCAAAATATCGTGAGTACAAGGTGAATATCGAAAAAACTACAGGCGGTCCTCCGCCTAAGAATCCTTTAACGGAAATTGAAATGCGAGCATTAGATATATGGGGTCGAGTTGTTTTAGATGGAGTTGGAGGATTGGATGTCGAGGCTGGATTTCAAGAGGAAGAAAGTAATATTTATATTAGTGATGATGTAGATTTGATTATAGAACCAAATGAATCGGATAGCGTTGAGTTTACTTCTAATACAAATCAATCACACATGTGTGATCCAGGAACTGCTGGTGATAGCCGTCTAATTGAAACAAAAACGAACAAACGAGCAAGTAACCTCAATGCAAAGGTTTTAAAGCAAAAAAGACGAACAAAAAGTAAGGTGTGAATTTACAGTAAAACCGTGTTACTAATTAAAATTTATCTTTTTAGATGATTTCATAGGCGCTTATTGCGAGAAAATGGATTCACTAATTTCGGCAGTTAATAATTTTAGCCAAACTATTAAAGAATTGGTTAACATTAAATCCAAAAAATTAAAAATTTATGCAGCGAAAAATAATCTTACAATAGACTGATTATTTTGGCTGATAACCACAATTAATTAATTTAATTATCTTTAACACAACAAATTTGTGATATTATTTTTATTCTTATTAAAAACCAGTTGAACTAGATTTCAGTATAGATTTTACAGGTAGAACTCGCATTCAGGAATTTCGCGTTTTGCCTACATAAACAGAAATAAAAATACTTGACAAGCCGGTACCTCGAAATTCAGGTTCTGGCTGTAATATGTATACATATTTGAATATTTAAAATTTTTATTTCATCAATAAACGTATAACATATATCTAGAATTTATTTTATTTAACCGAAACGATCACGAATATAATTAGCTCGAACAATAGATCCAAGGTGTGATGGAGTTACATGTTCCTCACCGTCATTTTCAGCACTTGGTATATGTCCCATTTCCTCTAGATCGTCTGGTAAATATAGCTCTTCATCATCATCCAATTCTAGAGAAATATTGTATTTAACCGCCATATTATGAATAATAGCTCCAGAATATGCAATTTTTGCTGCTACTTTAGGACTGTAATGGAGAACTCTGTGGCCTAAGAGACATCTATTTCCGTTTTTATATACTCCAATCGTACGTTCGATAATGTTTCGTGTTCTTATCAATTCTTGGTTAAACAAAAATTCTGGCGATTCTTCAGAAGTTTCACGTAAACGCGTAAACAACCACGGTTCACACGGATAACCTGAATCACCTATCAAATGTGATGTCGTATCACCGAAATCATAATTCTGTTGTAAAAAGTGCATCATGCTACTAACTTGGTACACTGCTGCATCATGACATGAACCTGGATATCTCGCATTACATGCAATAATTTCTTGATACGCATCACAAACTATCATAACGTTTAAGGATTTCGTACCTTTGCGATTGATATAAAGATGTGGCTCATGATATGGATCGTTTTGTGATGGACTTATAATTAAAACATGTATGCCATCTACCACTCCAATTACACCTGTTGTATTATATTTTTCGTAAAATTTGGCTTTTTTTTCAATATTTCTTGACGTGTCTTGGGAAATCTAACCCAAATTGGTAATAAATATTGTACCATGAGGCTGGTTACTTCATTTATTGAACGTGAAGCTGATGACTGACTAACACAATTGAATAGTGACTCACCTACTGACTGTTGGTATGAACCTTTAGCCAGAAAATTCAAAGTACATAGCACCTTTACATAAAATGGAATTGCCGAGTGTCTAATATGAGGTACAGCATGTGGTTCCAATGATTCGATTATTTGAAGCACATTTGCAGGCGGGAGTCTATAGGTTCTCTTAAATTTAGAAACCGGCATTGTGAACGGATTTAACATATCCCTCAGTTTTTTACCAATGGGTCATATGAACTAAAACATATTAGAAAATTAATTAATAAGAAAAATAATAGAAAAAACATTTTATTAGCTGTATAATCAAATTACATTTATTTACCCATTACTATTATCTTCATTTACTTGTTGGTTACCAAAAATAAAATAAACTTCCATTATTTAATTTCTAATTTTAAACGGTTTGCATTATTCGTCGATTGCTTGATAATAAATTGTGATCACGAAAACGGTGGTTGGTATTTTTTGACAGATTAACAGCCAACTTAACAGATTAACAACTGATTTACCAATTAGAGAATATCAATTTAAAGAATTTGCAGTAAAGTTGTATTTACTAGGGAGTGCAAATTTACCGATTTTTCAATTTACCGGTAAACGGTAAATTTTGTATAAGGTCTGTAATTTATCGAAAATTTACCGGTAAATTGAATTTAAATAATATTTTGAAACAATACTATGCCTTAGGTGTTAAACCAGTGAAAAATTAATAAACCAGTGCTTGAAACAAATTAATGAACTTTATAAAATAAAATATTAAATATATTCATTATATCACAAAATAATTGTTTATATATACAGGGCCGGCCTTTGGCGCGTGAATCGACAATTTTTTTTGGCAGATTAGGGGGATCATTTGGAAGCTTTCGTCCTATGGAATTAACAACTCTTTTGCTCTTTCAAGTCTAACTTTTTTTTGAGCATCGGTGAGACCATGCGTTTTATGGAATTTCAAGGCCTTTGGTCCACGAT
Source organism: Nephrotoma appendiculata (assembly GCA_947310385.1). Taxonomy (NCBI): domain Eukaryota; kingdom Metazoa; phylum Arthropoda; class Insecta; order Diptera; family Tipulidae; genus Nephrotoma; species Nephrotoma appendiculata. The sequence goes on from OX371223.1 coordinate 293,274,521, forward strand.
GATCTTTCAATATGTGCTGCATCCGTTTGAGCGAAATGTTCTTCTCACGAGCCATTTTTCTGCCGCTACGGCGCGGATTTGAGCCAATTTGGGCTTCACCTTCCGAATGATATCCGGCGATGTTGCAGTGCGTTTCGTTCCACTACCATGGCGTTTTGCAATGCTACCAGTATCGTTATAACGATTTACGGTTCAATCAATCTGCGGCTGTAGTTTTCCAGCCAATTATAGGGAAATCACACTATTACGCTTGAATTTCATTGCGGATAACTTTTTTTCTGGACATTTTCCACTAAAATGCTTTTGTACGCTTGTAAACAATGGAACGAACTGTCATTATTGTAAATTTGAGCGCTCTGTCATCACTGGTTTGACAGGTATGACAGTCTCAAGTTAGTAACACTTCGTGTCAGTCACCTTATAATATGGGCCGACAAATAACACCAGCCCAAACATTAACGCTGAACTTACTTTGTAAGGAATCCTGCTTTTTCTTATGTAGATTTTGGCCTTTTATGCCCCAATGAAACAGATCGTGTAAATTCACAATTCCCTCACGATTGAAGTCAGACTCATTTGTCCACAAAATCCTTTTCAAAAAGCAATCATCCTCAACATCTGTCTACAAAACTTCAGCCGTCAGTAATAGATTTTAAAAAATATGTAAACTGGGTGTTAATTTCCTTGTGCTGTTGAGTCAATAAGTCAGTATCTGCTACGGAAAGTGCCCGTGTGTTTCACTTTGTTCTTCTTTCTTTGTATACCTTAAATTGGTAATAATTGTTCCATGTCTCGAAAAGGGTGATAATGATACCATTTTCGAGAACTGGAACAATTAACAATTTAACAAGAACAAAGTGAAACACACGGACATTTTCGGTAGCAGAAACTGACATATTGATTGAACAGCACAAGGCAATTAACACCCAGTTTACTTATTTTTTTAAATCTATCAATAACTTAAAATACATTTTCCTAACCCTGGCACAAATAACTCTGACAAAATAGTCTCTCCTTCCACAAAATGAGTGATTTCTATGGCATGTCCATAAGTCATTTTTCTAAAATAAATTGTATCGAATAATATTTATTTAGAATAAAATCACATTGCAGAATACAATAAAAGTTATTTCGAGGCTTTACGATTACAAACAACAAATTTACGACCATTTAAAGTGCGAGGTTTTCGGTAATTTAAAAAAAAACTTAAAATTGTCATATCTCAGTTAAAATGCCACATTAGTTGAATGGGATGAAAACTTCCAAATAGACCCCTCCCCCTCAATCTGGCAAAAAATGTTCGGTCTACGCTCCAAGCACCCTGTATAACATCATTTCATTTCATTAAATAAAATTCATTACATACATCTTCAACCTACAGTGAACAAAATAAGTCTGCGTACACCCAGTAAATAAGTATGCGTCTGTTTATTAAACAATCAATAAAAGGACTATATAACCTTATTTCGAATCTCATTCTTTATTAACAAAATTAATAATTATTCTTAATTAAAAAAAGTCAAACAAAAATTAAAATAATAATTAAATATTAAATATTAATATTTTAATATTAAAAATTCAACAAAACTGATTTCACATTAATATTTTGTCGGATTCCCTTTAGCTCGAATATCGGCCTCAAGCCTCTTTTTCATTGATCCAACTAGGTTTGAAGTCACTTGTGATGATATTTTAGCCCGAGTAATTCTCATAAATGTTCGATCGGTTTGAAATACTTCGATTGAGGGGGTGTATGGAATTGTTCGTTATACAAAAGTTATTATTTTACCACGTAAGCCGTATGCTTTGGATCGTGGTCATGTTGAAAAATGAATTGAGATTCTAGCTCCAATTTCGACGAACTATCGACTAAATTGTTTTTTAAAATGTTTAAGTACATCATTGTGTCCATTTTAGAGTCTATAAACTGGACGTTCCAACGCCGCGTGCGGACATACACCCTCATATCATCACGTAATCTCCGCCGTGTTTCAAGGTGGAGCGTAAATTTTTTATTTCCATCGCAGAATTCCTCTTCTGCCATTCTTTCACATTTCCGTCTACACTAGAAATGTTAAATTTTGATTCATCACTAAATACAACCTTGTTCGAAAACTCTGAGCCTGGTTCACGTACTTTTTAGAGAACTGTAAACGCTCCTTTCGATTTGCTTCTGAGATTAGGGGTTTTACTTGAAACAACGGCTCTTAATCCATATTTATGCAACAAATTGCGACCTGTTTGGGTCATTATTATTTTTTGGTAGTTTTTAGCAACTATTGTACCATGCCAGACGAGCATTTTTTGTATTTTGGCATTTTTTTTCTACCAATGTTTTGTTCTGCTCTCTCTTAAATAAAATGTTAACTAAAATGAGTCAAAAATGTCCTTGAAATATTTTTTATTTCATTTATGTTTGAGTTGTGTGGTAGGACAGAAAATTAGTTAAGTCGCAATTAAAACTTGTATCATAGGTAAACGGGGAAAGAAACGAAGAAAAATGCCGCATTTTTTTATTACGTGTGGCATGGGCCATTGACACGATTTTTCGAGCACTCTATTTTGGATTCATCTTTATTATTTTCAGCGCTTCACGCTGCTCGTGAATCGTCAGCTTCTTTGGTCGTCCTGATCAAGGCTTAGAGAGAAGCGATCCCGTTTTATTATAATTTTGAACCACCCTTTGAATGGTGGATTTTGATCTTTTTCTTAATTCGGCAATGTTTCTCAGAGATTTGTTTTTATTTCTTAATTTAATAGTTAATTCGCGCATCTCAAGAGACATTTCAGAGTTACAACGTGACATTTTATTCATTTTATATATTTTATTGGTGCTAATGTTTTAAAACAACGTAAAATCCTAAAAAAGGAGTTGTATTTCATCAATGTCATATTGTAAACTAAAATAAAGACATATGTAGTAAGAAAATAAAATATAATAACATATGGATGTACCAAATCGTACGCAGACTTTTTTAGCAATGAATTTTGTAATTCAAAGATAAAAAAAATAATAGACTAATTTTTTAGACTAATTTTTGTTTGAATGGTTTTAATTAAGAATAATTATTAGTTTTGTTAATAAAGAATGAGATTCGAAATATATTTAAATTGTCTTTTTATTGATTTTTAATATACAGGTAGAGTGTACGCACACTTATTTTCTTCACTGTACATTTTTCTTCAAAATAAGCACTGCTCAAGTATAACAAAATGGAACTCATTTTGACAGTTCCAATTACTTTCGTTACGTTTTTGAGATAATTCATGGAAGACGTGGAACTCGCATAATATAGTATTCTTTGAGCTACGGGTTTTTGTTCCACAGTTCATAGTAAAATTTGTAAAATTTTACCGATAAATCGGAAATATATTTTATACGGTAAATACGGTAAATCGGTAAACGGTAATGCACTCCCTAGTATTTACCAATCAACGTGACAGTTTAACAACTTACCAATCGGTTATAGAATAGGCCCATTAGTTTTAAGTTAATAAATAACACATATGTATATTAACATTTACATAAATATAAAAACAATATTTTTGAAATGAAGTGCTTTTTGTGCCACAAAGAGTCTATGGTGTATTCATCATCCAAATGTTTAATAGATCATATCAAATCCTCTCATATTATCAAAAATATAGAATCTTTTTATGTATAGAACAAGGCTGCTTTCAGCACTTTCCAAATTTATATTCGTATAAACGGCATAGGTATTATTAGAGTGCACGAGCTCAAAGTATATCAAAGCCACTCATGCAGTTCTAGTGTAATTAAAGGTAAAAGTTATTTTTAAATATATTCGTATATTTAAAAATAACGTAAATGAACATTTAAAAATAGTTGGAGAAAATCAAATATATATTAACCTAACTACCCACTTTCTTTTGCATTAGGATTGCATAATATTAACAATTTTAACAGAAAAAACGTTTCTGACATTATAGAGCAAGTAGAATCTGAAGAAACTAACCCACTCATTGAAACTATATCCAAATAACTTTTGCCTCTTATTGAAAATAATGATAATACGGCATTTGCCGAAAATATTTTGGATCAGTTTAAGCATCCGTTTCATTCTATTAAAACAGAATACAAACTTCTTCAAGAACTGGAATCTAGAAGATTGTTCAAAAAACCTTCGTATTACACTATCAACGAAGAAGTTTGTGAAATTATTATTAATAACTCAACTAAATTAGATACAAACAAAGTAACTGGTGTTATCATACCTTTTGAATTTCAAATGTAAAAATATTTTGAATGTGAAAATATTTTGGAACAGACTTTAGAAAATATTGACTCCCTAAATAAAAACAAACCGGGTTGTTATGGTAATATAATACATGGAGATGTTTCTAATAAAAAACCGTAGTTATTTTATTTTTTATTTTTATTAAAAATTACCTTATAGTAACAATGATTTACTATAAAAAAATAAATCATTGTTACTATAAGGTAATTTTTAATAAAAATAAAAAATAAAATAACTACGGTTTTTTATTATAAACATTTATAAGTGACAAAATACACAAAAAAAGAAAATATGGATAGCCATATCAACTCATACATGGAGATGTATGGTAAAAAAAAACGAATGTTTTGGAGGGAAATTAACAATACCTTATGTTTTATTTTTCGATGGTATAAACAATCACAGGACACATGCTAAAGATCAATCCATTTGTGGCGTTTATTATACGTTTCTCATAGTTCCAAACCATCAACTTTCGTCATTAAATGATATCCCTTTTGTGTTTTACTAACACAATTGTGCGTTTTTATGTGTTTTGACCCAACTTACACGTTTATGTATTCCTTTTAAACTTATTTTCGTCCGAAAAAAATACTATAACTATACACACAATTGTGTTGGTTGTACTTCAAATGAAGCGAAATTTTTTATGAAAAACGCCATTACATACTATAATTAAATACTCACACATTTGTGTGGTTTGGACTTAAGTTGAGCCCATTTTTTTCTTGGTTGAGAGCTGGATTTTTTAAAACGAAAGACCGATCATAATTTGGACATTATTTTTCGATTAAACCTTTTATTAATCGTGTAAATAATTCAGAAACCCTTGGTATAGAAATTGAAATAGATAATAAATTTTATAAGATTCATTTCATTAAGAACTAGGTAGCGTTAATTGTGGGCAGTGTTGCGAAGTATTTTTTTTTTCTGTAAATAATTAAAAAAAAAAATCTGTTATTCGAATTTATCAAAAAACACTTAACTTCAGTAGTGAATTAGTTATATTAGTTAATATTATTACAGTTTTATTATAATTCATTTATTTAATTTTAACTTACATCAAGAAACCATAAATAGTAATTTTAACCCATTAATCCCCATTGTATGATATTATATCATACTAGCTCCAGAGCCCCATTGACATGCCTTTTTGAATTTTTTCTCACAATTTCATTTTTCGACATGTGAATTGTGGTTTTCAGAGAAATCGGACCATTAGAACATAGTTAGGGTTTTAATGGGTTAAGATAAGAATAAATAATATAATATTAACATGCATATGATCATACATTTGTACATTAAACTTCTGGTACATATAATAATAATAATAATAAATTATCCCGACGACCTATTACCCCTCCCAACCGAGCGCGGGGACTCTCCATCTGTATTATTATTATTTTTTTGAGTATAATTCAAGTGAATTATAAACAAGAATATCGAGATGCTTAAACAGAGAAATTAAAAAATTAGATTTTAAAGCGGCAAAAAAAAAAATCAAATGTGATTATAAATAGATAGGCTAAATGAATAGTTAAGCAAGACGATACCCGTCGCAGACGGCAGGAAAACGGATAAAAGATAAAGTCAAACAAAATAAAATGACACAAAAAAACAAATAAGTTAAATAAAATATCAAACCATAGTCAAGAAAAATAAAGACGTTTTTTTAACGTACGTCTTGTCATATTGTAATCGATAAGATGGCAGTGCTGATTAGCTTCGTACAACATTCTAGAGACGGACTCATTCTTTCCGTATTCAGTTCGATGAGGGTCGATTCTAAACATAGGTACTGATCTTAAATCCCGAGAATTTATATTTAGATTGATTTTACCTAACAGAACAGGAGAATCGATACCCCCAGTTAGTATTTGATGGATGAAAGCCACGTCCGCAACAACTCGGCGCTTACTAAGTGATTGTAAATTAATTAGCTGCAGACGATCTTGATATGGAGGCAGGTTGAACATGTCCACCCATGGTAGTCCGCGTAAAGCAAAGCAAAGAAATCTACGCTGGGCTGCTTCAATCCTCTTAATGTGAACCTCATGATAAGGCGACCACACTTGGCTAGCATATTCGAGCAGGGGACGAACGAATGTTGAATAGAGAGCCTTCGTAACATAAGGATCGTCGATTTCTTTCGACCAACGCTTGGTGAAACCGAGCGCAGAATTGGCTTGGCTGATAATACGATCGATGTGATGTCTAAAATTCAATTCACTGTCGCAAATAGCCCCCAAATCTCGAACAGAACTGGCTCTGGTAATGGCGTCGCTGTTAATGTAATAGTCGCGAGAGATAGACTGTGCACGTTTTCGAGAGTAGGTGATTGTTTTGCATTTACCCACGTTCAAATCGATTCTTAGCACACCAAGTGGAGAACTTGTTGAGGTCGCATTGTAATAGGCTCTTATCGGTGGTGTTTGAAATCAGTTTGTAAATCTTCATGTCATCGGCGTATATAGATATGGATGAATTTTTTAATCAAACATTCAACGTCGTTAATTGACAGAATGAAAAAAATTGGACCCAGATGGCTGCCTTGGGGTACTCCAGATGTTGCTGAGATACGAGCTGATACTGATGACCTGAACAGTACATGGTATATACGCTCTTTTAGATAAGAGCCGACCCAACGGAGAATTTGGGGAGGAAAACCAAGGGCCTTAAGCTTGAACAAGATGACTTCATGAGAAATCCTGTCGAACGCCTTGCTAAAATCCGTGAAGATGACATCAACCTCATACCCTGCCTCCATCGTATCTAAAGTTTGTGATGTGAATTCAATAAGGTTTGTTGTCGTGGACCGTACTTTGAGAAAGCCATGCTGATTTTCGGAAAACAACGGTTTACAATGAAAGTATGAACTTTTCCAGATAGATGGAAAAATGCCAAGTGAAAGCGACTTTTGGAAAAGTGTAGTCAGTGGCTGAGCAAGAATATCACTACAGTTTTTTAGCACGATGGATGGTAGTCCTTAATATTTCTATTGGGATAAAAATTGGTACAGTTTTGCCTATTGTTTTTTCAAAAAATCTTTTTTACTATATGTAGAATTCCGCTTAACGTAGGTGGGTTAAGAGCATTCGGAATTTTAATTTTATTTAAGTTGATTTGGGAAAAGATCCGCTCAACGTTAGTTGTTGATATAGGTACAGTCAAAATGACCAATATCTTTAACTTAGGGAACGACACACTACCATCTCCAGTTTTAAATTAAATATACTTTAAATTAAATAACCTTTTTTGGTTTATTTCGGTACGAGAATTTAAATTTAACATTTGAAAATCTAGAAAACGAAATTCACGCCATTCATCATCAACTTTTTGATATTCCTCAGTTGAAATAATTTGTGGCAAATGTCTAACAAGATTCATACATGATAAGTTTTTTTTTATCAATGACATTAGCTGGAGATATGACATCAAACGACTTAAATAAATTATCGCTAAAATCAAATTTTTTTACAAATGGTGATAGAGCTCTTTAGGCAGTGTGATCAAAACTCTATTTCATCTTCGTCGGTCAGTCTATGACTAAAATTTAGAGCAGCAGTTATTTCTGCTCCTAAATAAATATTTTCAAGCTCTACTAAAATGACTTCATCATTAATGAGAAATATAACATTTAATAATGTTTTGTCCGTTATATAATTTTTTTTCACAGAGTATTGAAGAATTTTAAAATACAAACGTTTTACTTCCGGGTACAATTTGTGAAGCTGTGGCGACTCACTTCAAAAGCTTTCTATTTCTTCATCAATAAAAAATAAACGAATCACGTGAAATCTGCTTAAAATTTGGATAACAGTGTATTGTAAAGATAGCCATCGGGTTTGTGAGGGATGCAACATTTTCGGGGCTTATAATCGAAAAGTGAATCTTTTTTTAAAAGTGTAGCCACCGAATGATTAGAGCCAGTCATGACATTGACACCATCAGCCGCAAATCCTACTAAATATCGTTTGTAATTTATGTTTTTTTCAGCAAACCAATTTGTAATTTTTGAAATAGATTTAGCATCGCATACCTCCACTTTCAGCAAAGTTAAAAAAAAATCCTGTATTTGTTCATTGAATTGTAATCTAACAACGATACTTAAAAGTTTACTTGTAGAGATATCGGTTGATTCGTCTTTACAAATTGAAAATAAAAACTCGTCTAAATTAAATCACACAGAACCTCCATTTGGGTACATCCGATTACATTTTTTACAATTGATGTTGTTTTTGTTCTGGCGCATGAGAGCTGTTTAATGATATCCGAATCCGGAATGGCCTTCTGAAGTAGCGGTATTAGATGGTCCATTGTTACAAATGAAACATTTTGTACTGCGCAAAATGCGCTCAGCTGCATTTCGGCTTTGGCAACTTGATCATTTCGTTTGGTAAATCCTGTGATTACAGTTTTAGATACAATTTAGGTCGGTTATGCCACCTGTGGTTTTGAGATCAATGCTGCATATTTTGCAGTGTGCTGAAGAATTAAGTTCGACTTGGCAGCACTGGTTGTGGGTGATAATTTGAGTCTGAATACATATTTAGGCTTTTCTTGTAACTTCAATGCAAATTATTACTGTAGGGCTTGTAAAAGTAGTAAAAGTGAAATGCAATCGGACGCATTAGAATATAAAAGCTCATTACGAAATATAGATAATTATGCAGTTGACGTAATGATTAATAACGAAAAGCTAACATGAATAAGAGAATGTAACGAATTTCACATTTCGTTCCCTGCTACAGTTTCCAATTCTTTCAGGAAAAACTTTTTTTTTTGTCTTCTCGTTGCATTAATTGTGGGTTGTGAGTTAGATGAGGTGTGTATCCCTGCAATAGGAGTTTATTTTCTACTTATTGAATATTGTTAATGCCAATGTCGTGTAATGAACTAAAAATATGCATACACCCAAATATTTCTGTACTGTTAACTAATTGATATTGCTTCAAAACAAGTATTATATATGTAATTGTATTATGATTTGGTATCGAAAAACAATGGTATTAACGACGATGAGATGACACGATGGCCCGAAAGAGATGACGAGGGAGAGGGAGGTGATGAGGAAAAGAAAAAACATTTGGACAGGGAGTTGAATTTTGAATTTTAATAAATAAAGAAGAGACTTAATAAATTGTGCTGTGTGATATTGATTACACCAAGTGTAATTTTAAAATATAAAAAGTAACAGTGATTACCAAAAATACTTGGTCATATTTTTTTTTTGTACAATTAAAGGATCAATCATTTAAAGTTATCAATATAAAAACTTTATAAATTTATTAATTTAATATAAATAAAAATATAAAACTAAACAAGTGAAAACGAACATTAAATTTACCAGGTATGTCATAAACTGTAAATTGGTTATAAAAATATGTCATGTGAAAATGCCGAACTTTATTTGAAGTGAAACTACACAGTTCAAACGTGAATGAAAATAATCAGATGTTGGTGAAATCGAAAGAGTTGTTCGGTGCAAAATATTAACTGAAACTTAAACCATAATCTATGTCGTACTATTATGTGAATAATTGGTCTCGTATATAACAAAATAATAAGAAGTTGGACCCAATTTAAGTGCGGCTCATAAACTCGAAAAATTATAAAATGGTGAGCCATAAAATATGTATAGTGATGGACGTTAAAACTCAAATCTGTTTTTTTTGGGGTGTGGTTTTGTGATAATCGTAACATAAACCGGACAATATCGATATTAATAAGAGTCTAATAAGTTTAATAAAATCTTTTCTAACTCGAACTGTTCCAAAGATACTTCAAATATTAATAATAATTCTGATTAAATAATAAATAAATCCATTAATAACCATAAAAATTCCAACCAAAATAAAATAAAATATCTGCCTTTAATTTAAAAATTCGTTCATTCACAACTCTAACATTAATGAATCATCATAGCAATCATACTCATCGAAAACGTATATGTGCTACGGAAATAAGATCATCCATCGTTGTCAACGTCATGGCGCCCGGCCCAACGTTTACAATTTTTGAGAAATTTTTTTTGTATATTTTTTATTGTAAGTTATTTAATATAAATTTATTATTACTTAAACATTTTCTTATTTCTGAAACGAAGAATAAAGTTTAAACTAATTCCTCAAACAATAAAGTATAATAAATAAAATTAATTCTTAAGTTTCCATTTAGTGCAAAGGTGTATATTTATTGATTGATAAATTAGTTTGTACTTCTATTATAAACAATATATTTTGGTCTATTTAGCAATACTCCTTTATTTTCAATTTAATGATAATATTCATCCATTATTATAGTTTTTTTTATTTTTTTTTTTTGGTAATTTAAGTAAATTTCCGATGTTAGTAAATTAAGGTAAATCCATTTAAATTTTCGTTTGCATGTAAAAAAAAAATGATAATATTTGAAGTTAATAATTATGAATTTGACCTAAAACTACCTATCGCTTTATTCAATTAATTAATTAAAATGAGGTAAATTCTGTTAAGGGGGAGATGCAACGGAGGTGAGTAGTTTGGCTGGGCATGTGACCTTCAAGTGTTTTTTTTTTTCGAGAATCCTAATTTTCTTTCTTAGTTTATTTTCTTATTTTCCATTTACGGTCATTACTGATTACCTCATGTCCCGGAAAACCCCACCCTACAGCTCCTGAGTCTAAGCCAGTGCAATTGACCGTCAACCGGGAACCTCTGAGGTAATACAAAAATTTCTGTTAACATTCCACGTGGTAGCTAGAGTGTTATAAGAACACTGCGTTTTCAATGAAATTCACTCTTTCCATGTAACAAATAATTTTTATTTTGACATCATGCATGCGACATTTTTGAAGGTGTTTGTAAATACGATATTCCAAAAATTCGATTACACTTTATAGAAAAATCAATTATTTTACCACTAGATATTTTAAATAGTCGCAAACAAATATTTGATTACAGAGAAATGGAAATTGGCAATATTTCTCCACCATTACAGTTGCCGTCATTAAAACTAAGTAATTTGAAAATGACTGATCGAGAAACTATGACTTTTATAAACTATTCACCATTAATGATAGGAGATCTTATACCCCGAAGGTGACAAAGTATGGGAATTTTTAATAGTGTTAATTAAAATAATTGATTTAGTATTATTACCACAAGTAACTGAATTAAATATCAGTGCTCTAATTCTCTAAGCAGTAAGATAATTTGTAAACGTGTAAACGATAATTTATCTTGCCTTTTTACAATATTTGCATTCTGTAATTGCACTCCAAGATAAAATTTAATACGGTTACGATAAATAAATGTCAAAACTTAACACACTCTTATGATGTATGTAGGTTCATATTTAGACTTTGAGGGCCTATAACTACCGTTCCCATTTAAATTTCAACATTATTCTTATGGATATAAGTTACTCTAAGTAGCATCTGTTCACAATCTATAGTTCGAGTTGTTACGGGTTGTGATATGGCTAGTTTTACAAGTGAAAATTTTATACAATATATTATCTTGGCATTTTTAAATCGCATTCTCTAAACAGTTTTTTTACCCAAGATAAACCTATTGACAGCAAGCGAGCAAGATAACATTAAACGTCAAAAAGAAATTTTAATTATTTTATATCCTTAATAACTCAAAAAATATAATCTCTAGAGGGGTAAATTGTTGCATATACATCTAAGCCATCTAGAATCACACATAGCCCCCAAAATCATATTGAAAAATGATCGGAGTCGGGAGTTATTTGAAATTCAAATTAAGATACGGTTAGATAGACTTATAAAACAAACCAAATGTTTGAAAAGAACATTACAACAGCCAAAAATTTCTTTACTTCATATGGTAAAGGCGTGTATAATATAACTCTTATTTACAATTGATCGATCAGTTGAATTTTGATTAATGTTTTGTATTCTAATCTGTTTAAAGGTTATTCTTTATACTACATACAAAATCGCATTATTATGTACATAATTATTATTTGCGATATGTTTTTGAAATTCAATCAAATCTGTCTTAAGTAGATCATAATTTCAGTGTATTTCGTTGTTGAAGACATGTTTAGCTCTTTCCGATGCCATATTTAGTTCTTTCTGCATATGCGACTTGACAATACCTAAGTATAATAGTCGGATCTCGGAAAGCCCGGGATTGTCTTATTAAAATTTTAGAATTTTAAGTAAACTACAAAAAGCTATGCGTTTTAAGCAACGAAACTCATTTAACCATCAAATTTGGTTAGTCACTGCGAGCTTTCCAAACTCCACGAGTTCCTCATCCAAATTTTTTTTATGTGCCTGCCCAATAACACCGAAAATTTGTTAATCGGACCCATTTCTAGTATTTGATGTAGGTCTAGTTATGGAGGGACGTTTTAGTGTTACGATTTGTTTTTTTACCATGAGTTAATTTTTAATCTTTGTAAAATGTTTGGGTTAATCTTAAGGATCGGTAACGAGTAGGAGGTGAGACTTTGATCAATTACCTGCACTTTCGAAATCGATTTTATGCAATATACATCTTGTTTGCCTTAGTGCTAGTTAAAAGCTAATTTTAATGCATAATATAACTAAATATTGTACTCGTTCATTATTTTTCGAAATTTGTCCTAATTGTTACTTTTCTCAAACAAAAGTTAATAAATAGTAGTTTAGAGTTAAATCATTGTAAGATCTTATAAACTGTTGAGAGCTCTTAGTGTCTCTAAATGAAATATTAAACAACAACAAACTGAAATTTGTTTATTTTGGTTTTCTATAGGCCTTCATATTTATTGTGCTCGTCAATTTTTTAACTGTGCAAGTGTAATGATCAACTAAAATATTGCAAGTGCACACAAACTTGAAAACTTTGCTTGCTATGTGGAGAGCGGGTCCATTTTAGATGTTGTCAAATCAGACACTTGAAACACTTGACATTTATATTTGAAAATTATTGAAGCAACTAAAATTGCTTTGGCTGTAGTCCACAGACCATCTTGTTCTAGGATATTCTACCACTTAAGTCTTCTTCTTCTTATATAAATAGGGATATTATATATACCCTACTTTAAACATAAAATTATTAATAATAAATTTATTTGTTTTGTTGTATTTGTGGAACGACTGGATATAAACCTAAGTAAAAGTATAGATAATAGTGAAGACGGTCGATGAACATATTCGAATGTTTAACTTTACTGAAAGAATATTTTAATTCCAACGATAATGGTCCATTTTTATAAGTACACAAATTTAAATAATAATTAGTAAGAGTTTAATTAATAATTAGAGCTTGATCTTATTTAATTCTAAAATAAAACTATAAACTAAAATATCAAAAATTGCAATTAACTATTAATAATATCCAAACGAAAGCGTTTTACACATTCAAGCAAAGTTATTCCGCGATAAATTACTTGTGTTACTTTTTGACATAAACTTATCTTGCCACTTTACATTTTATCTTGAAAAAAATTTAGTGAATGCGAAATTACTAAAACATCACGATATCCAATATAAATCTAGACTTCTACGATAATTTTTTTCGTGTGTAAAAGTTATCACTTTTACACTTTACAATTTATCTTGGTTTTTAGAGAATTAGGGCACAGGTCTCTATAGAACATTTAGTATCGAAACATAACCCGGATGGGTTTGCCTAAACCCCAATTTTTATTAAAATTTCCACCACCGTACACATCTATAGATACAATTTGATCTCTATATTCTTATTGTCAATTCTTCCATGATATAATCAAATTTATTCATTCTTAAAAATATTCACTATGTGTGTTGCAACTTGCAAGACAGCCAAAGAAGAAGAGCCACAGATCATATATACAACAACGAACATAAGCGAGCGAGCATATCTTTATTATTATAATTTTCTTAACGATGATAATTTATTTATGATACATATTTATATAAATGTTTGAAGAATTTACTTTTATTTATGTGTAGATATTTATTTATTTATATATATATTTTTTTTAAATGGAAAAATAATAAAAATTGTTTTAATGTTGTTATTATTGTATTATTCCGCGGTATTATTATTTTCTCGCGAATCGGTTTGTTATGTTTCTTGTATTTAATTTCTTGTATATAGATTTAATACTTTTTTTTTATTCTTGTAAGTGCCTTGCTGCATTATTATTATCATTATTATTATTATTATTATTATGATGGTGTGGTTATTGTTCGTACGAGCATGTATGTTTTTTTTGTTGTGTGAATAACATAAAACTACAAAATTATTTTCAATTTTATGATGTTTTGCACTTTTGTTGCTTGCGCGCTATTTATATCCCAGGTATAGCTAATTGTATTATCCATTTTTTTTTTTTACAAAAAACAGCTTTGTGCATAATAAAACAAAATACTTTAATTGTTTAATAAATGATTTAATGAATATTCTAAAATGCCAAACTGTCTACATAAATATGTTCATATACGTATACATAAATTGTGTATCTGGTCGGAAGGTGTTTATAAATACATAATTACTTTATTAGTAAATTGGCCAGATATCCATGTACGTTCATATTCATAAATATTTTATTGTTTTATATATTCAACCAATTTATATATTCAACCAATTTCAATTAATTTAAATAGTGCGGGAAATTATTCAGCTGCGGTTTCCGATTTAATTATTTTATTAGACCTATACATTAGACGTATACATTTCGGCTTTGTTTAAAATCTCGTTAACAAATAATTATGTGTCGCGTCAAAAAATGTATCCCACTGTGTGTTTTTAAGCAAATTCGTCGCTAAGCCTTAAATAATGCGCGTGCTAAAAAATAATATGATATTTTTTTAATTTTAATTAAAACCAAAACGTCGATTTTGTTGTCTACCTTACGTATACGAAAACTTTGATCGAAGTTAAATTAGCGATCAAATATGGTAACACCAATTTAAATTAGTGATTGCGTTTTGGCCGTTTAAAATAATCGTTGATTTGGCGAACATCTTAAATGGTAATGCAAGGAGTTGCTGTTAAGCTACAAAATATATAATTATGTTAATAATATTAATTTAAAATGTTATAATTATAAATAAAATTAAACAGTGTGATATAGATTTTGTTGTTGTTGCGTAAACTCAAATATTGGTATGCAAATTGGTGTTTTTAATGAGAAATTTGTATTTGGAATATGTAAAGGTTGGCATTTGGGCATTAACAAATCATAAATTTTTATTTTTATGTAGCTGAAATAATCGGCTTTGCTCGGATTTTTGTTGATTTAGTTGAATTTTTGATTTAGTCATAGTTAGTCATAAATAACCATAAATCAAATATGTTTTAAAATAATGTAATACTGTTACGGATTTGCGGCATTGGCGGTTTACTACAATACTCGTAATTTACAAGGCTTCCAGAACATTCCTGAAAATATTGATAATATTCATACAATAATGTTCCAATTAATACTTACTTAATACTTAAAAACACAACAACAAATAATTTTCAATACTAATTGACGTTTCACAGCTTACAATATATCCCAAATTAAAACTTTTGCGTACCGTATCTCCTGAATGACTCTTGTGTTCATTCCACCCGTAATTATATATCGTGCTGAAAATCGACTTAATCTATTAGAATCTGCAATACCACTTAACTGTTATAAAACTACCTGTAATGCTTCTACTTAAACATAGGTATCACTAATTTCACAAAAATGTCACTAATTTTCTAAACCTAAAATGCGCAATTTTCTTTCACTAAATGTGTCACTCACGTTAACCCCCCACCAAAGCCTGTTCATCCCGAGCAAAATTCAAACTACCACCTCTCTGTAGTGCGCCAACCGCTCCAAATGCACTACCTTGGGTTTCCCTCCCTTGTAGAGCCAAACCAGCTAAATTTCCTGGAATATCGCCGATTCAAAATTTTTTCCTTGGTCCGAATGAATTTCCATCAGTACTCCATAGCAACTAATCCAGTGTTAATTATGACATCAACAATAGTTGATGCTTTGTAATTGGAGACCTGTATAGGATTGGCTGAAATATAATCCATTGTAACGAATACATGCCGCTTTCCGTAATATGGAATAGTCGTGCCACATACATAGCAGTCGTGCAGTCGTGCCACGTTTATAACACATTTTTGACTCCACTTCATTACCGACTGTCTATATCCGGACCAATAAAATATTTGCCGTTTTGTTAATTCTGAGATGACCTTGACTTGCTCCTCAAGTATTCTTTTGGCACCACTTTTAATAATTTTTTAACTTTACCTTGATAATACATTAGCATTCCCATGTGCGGTTCCTTTTCGATGTTCGATGTAAAAATCGTAGCTTTGCAGAAGTTTCATTGGGCACGCCAAGTATCCTTCCGGATTCTGAATTCACCATCGTAATGTCAAAAAAAGCCTGTTAATGAATGGAACTTTTGGCCATAGTGGTATTTAAAAGTCGATTCGTGGATTGTATAGCTATCCTTTTTCGTTACATCATCTTCATGTGCTACACAAAATCTCATGCCGCCATTTTTCTTTTCGACCAACACTACCGGTGAGCTCCACGGATTGCTCGATGAATCGATAATCCTCCTGCCGCTCGCGTGATTTTAATCATTCGATCCACTTCTTCATCTTTTGCCAAAGTCAATCTTCTAAGTGTTTGGCGAATCGGGATTTTCGGTGTCATTTTTTGTGTTTTATTAAAGTGATCCTTCTATTTTTTTCTAGTGTACCACTAGTGAAAATTGAAATGTATCGTACTAGTAATCACCGTGTCTCATTTTTCTACTCCTTAGTGAGATCTTCTGTCTAGTCATCCTATAATATTTCCTTTTGTTCTGCTGTGTTGATTTTTCCAACTGATCCCGAATTCTTATTTTGACTATTTGACTTATCTAGCATGAATGTTCTGTCTTCAGTCGCTGTTTGCAATTTCAACCCGTTGGCTGGTTATGTGCTTCCACTGATGAGACTCTTTCGAACAATGGTGTGTGTTGTACTATGTCTAAAGTAATCCCATCACCTTTTATTGGTAAGCAGTCATCACTTCGTGCTATGCTGGAAATAGGGATGCAGGTTATTTGGCAATCAGTTGTGGGAGACACCTTCACTTGCAACAATTCTTTACTTGGGTCCTCGTCTTTCGCCAATGCTTTACTCTACTTTGATCCTCGTAGCCTCGCGATATATGACCTACCTTGTCACATGACCAACAATTATTCCTTCTGGCACGGAATCAGTGTATCGCTCGCTCGATATTCCCCTCGGTTTATTTGAACCCGCCGTAGTTGAAAACTTCCATTTTGGCTCTTCTCATATAATCGGCGGACCTTTTTGAATACATTAAGTGCGCTAGTTGCTTGATCTGTGATGCGTATTCTTGAAGGGCTTTTCCGTATTTCTGGTATCGTCCCTTCATTTCGATATGAGACTGTCCTCGCTTGTGCGGTCATTTCCGTATATCCGGTCCAGCACCTTCAATATCTCACTGTAACTGTTGCGGGTGCTTCATCTTTAAGAACACGACTCAATTCATTCCATGTATTTATGTTGACAACCGTGTCAAATTCGAATTTGAAAATCCCAAACAATGTACTGCCAGGCTAACGAAAATCTTTTTTGAAACGTTGAACCTTCAACTTTAACTTCTATTCAACATCCTGAATGTTCGTATGCACCAGTTGAACTTCGTTTAACACTTTCTGCACTTCGAGGCGTACCTGTAGAAACTGTTCCTCTATTTGCTTCTCGAATCTTTCGTCGGTTATTTCTGTAATTTCTTGTTTCATTTCTCGCGTCAAATCTTAACTTTGTTGACTGACGTGTTGCGCCAAATCTTGTTTTTCTTGTTGTGTCTCTTTACTTTGTTGATCTAAGGTTCCAGGTACGCTGTGGAAACTGTCTCCATACCATCTCACGTTTATCTTCTAGCTATTCCTTTAGGATTTCTTCGAAATCAAAATTATCGGTTTCTAATCTTTGCTTCTCCAAAGCGTCACGTGGTTACACCCATCGTTAAATTACGCTGCTTTAATTGGAATTTTATTTGGTTATCTTCTCGGTGAGTATCTACCTCTAAATACAGGGTGTCCGCCGGGAAGGTATACTACTTTGTTTCTTTATAATTTTTGATTAAATGAAAGAGAATGGATCTTATATTGATAAATGTTTTATTTAATGTCGGCAATTATGTATAGAATACAATATCAGATAAATGTCAGCCTCTGTTAGCCTCAAAAATGCGAGCCCCTTTGAGCACATTTTTCATTACATTCTCACACATTTCACGCGGTATTTCATTAATTTCATCACGAATATTTTGTTTTAGTTGCTCAAGCGTTTCTGGTTTGTTTGCATAAGCCTTGCTTTTTAGATATCCCCACAAAAAGAAGTCCGGAGCAGTCAAATCAGGCGACCGTGGAAGCCAATCAACATCACCATTTTTTGAAATAACTTGTTGTGGAAAGAGTTCTCGCAGTAATTCCATTGTAATCCTTGCTGTATGCGATGTGGCACCGTCTTGTTGATACCACATGTTAATCAAGCCCAAAGTATGCTGTTGTGGCGTTAAAAAGTTTTCAATCATATCACGATATCGCTCCCCATTCACAGTTACCGTTACGCCGTTTTCATTTTCAATGAAGTAAGGTCCAATGATTCCTCCTGACCAAATTGCATACCAGACTGTCACTTTTAATGGATGTAATGGACTGATGAATAATTTGAGTATTTTCCATTGCCCAGAACCAACTATTCTGTTTATTCACATATCCATTTAAATGAAAATGAAGCCTCGTCACTCATTATGATTTTTTCATGAAAATCGGGGTTGTCATGGGCGAGCTGTAACATCCTATTGGCATATGTACAACGGCGTAAATGATCTTGTGGAAGAAGCTCTTGTGTCAACTGAATCTTAAATGGAAACAAATGCAAATCCTAGTGCAAAATTGTGGCCAAACTTTTTCTTTGAAGACCAAGCTCCTGAGCACGGCGTCGAATTGAGGTTGATGGATTGTTTTGAACACTTTCTTGAACAGCAGTAATGTTTTCATCCGATCTTGCAGTACGTTGTGGCCCATGCTTGGGCCTATCACTTACAGACCCTCTTTCTTCGAAATCATTCACTACACGATAAATAGTGCGTTTTGTTGGCACGTTGTTTCTCCCAAAAATTTCACGTAACTTTCTCATCGTCACAGTAATCGATGATTGATTTTGATAAAATGTTTTAACGATTAAAACACGTTGGTTTATCAAATATTTTTCCATAATAAATTTGCCGCGTGTCTACTTCACGACTGCCAAATATAAACTGTCAAGACTAACGTTTACCAAAATGGCGGCAAAACAAAGTAGGATACCTTCCCGGCGGACACCCTGTATTATATCGTGTAGTTTTTTCTATTTCAGTGTTCACCGTACCATGGTTTATCCTCTGTTTGTTTAATGATTCCTTGACTGTGTTATCTATTATTGATGGCTTCAATTTGAGTTTTATATTTCCTTTCATGCAGTCGATTTTGTGTTGCCTTGGATGCTTCAATTTCGTCCCAATAATAACTCATCTTGTAATAAAATATTAGCGTCCATTGCATGGCTACCATCTCGAATCTGTCTATTGATTCAAATTGTAGGAACGTATATAGATTGGTAAAATAGGGTCATTTGAATGTTGGTCTATGAGCAAGTCCCAAAAAACAACATATGGACAATGTAGCTAGAAGGCTCCAATTTGTAGAGCGTAGACTTGGAATACTTGGAATAATGACATGAAAACGGAATTTATTGTGTTTGAGAGAATACCAGAAATTAGGACACATGGAGTGTATACTCGAAACCGAATTAGATATTCCATGCAACCAGTCTCATTACTTGCCTCTTCAAGCAGTCTGCAAAGAAAAAAGCGTCACAACTAGGGTTCAACCCGTCTTTATTCGTTGGATCATCAATCCAGCAAACTCTGCTACAAATTGTCGTGCGCTTCCGTTTTCACCGATATGTGATGACATTGACCTGTGGAAAATGTATTACCAATTTGACGTATTACCATTTGAATTGCTGAATCACGAATTGTGGTGGACCAGACCAGAATGACTTAAATTGTAGCCGAGTGGCCAATCAAGTTTCAATCGATGGCAGCCTACAATTTGTTAACCTACAACTGATTTGACTGTGTTAAAAATTCATTAATATTATTATTCGAATGCTAGCATATTGCACAATTTTCATTAAAAATTCTAAGTTAAAACTAAGTGTGGTTCGTACAACTCACGAAACACAATTATAAGGGAGTCACGTTCTTTTGTTTTCAAGTTTGAAGCAAACTACTAGATTATAAGTTGCAACTTCAATCGACATGTAATCAAAAGGTATATAAAGTGTTTCCAATACAACTGAAAAATATCCAATCGATGATGGCCACGTTACCTACCAAAAGGAGTTCGCTTGTCAGACCGGTCATAATCACAGGTGTGGATTTTGCCGGACCATCGAAACGCAGAGGGCCGAGACCTGATAAATTCTAAATTATTAGCGACGATGGATTAAGTTCTATTGGATGCAAAACCGGTATCAATGAAGTCTACCAAATTGAAAAAGATAATGAAATCATAAATTTTCTTTCTTAGAAACATATTACGTAGAAGTTTATTCCACCCCAAATAGAACCTAAAACGAATATTATCGAAACCATTACTCATTACATACCAATGAAGAAATAAAAAACGCTACTGATGACACAATTTGAATCGATCTTCAATTCTAGACCACTTTGTGTCAATTCGGGCGACGACATTAGCCGATTGACGCAAATTCACTTTTTAATTGGACATCTCTATACATGTTTTCCCGAACCAGTCACCAGCCATGTGGAAATAAACCAACTCTCTAGGTGGCTATACCTCCATACATCAAAAACGGACCAAGTAGAAAACAAACTCCTCAAATCCATTCTACTTTATTGGTACATGATAAATATTTTTTCTAATCTACGAGTAATTATGTAGTAGAGGGGTTATGTATGGAACACAATATTCGATAAATGGTCGCCTAGTAACTGATGGCACTCGTTGGTCCTTTTGACAAAACTTTCGATGACATTTTGGCACAGTGCTGGCTCAATTTCATCAACGGTGGCGTCGAATCTCATCTTTCATTTCATGTATTGTTTTTGGGTTAGTGGCATACACCTTTTGTTTCAGAAAAACCCAAAGAAAGAAATCCAATGGCTTGTAATGAAGAACGTTCCAATAACTCCGCCAGCCCAAATGCGATAATTCTGTTTGCTGACATAAAAATAGAAAAATCACCAATCCCTTGTTGTTACTGTAAGATCCATTCTGTGAACGATCGCAAATCGCGTTGTAAGGATTCTGATCAACACTCTCACTAGCTACTGCAACGTTTTCATTAGATCGAGCTGCGCGAACGCGGACTTGTCTTTTCTGGGTTTGAACTAACCCAATCGTTTCAAACTTTTTGATTAATCAGACCACTGTACGGTGAGAAGATGGGCTATGGTGACTGAAAAATTACATTTTCGAAACGTTTCCGCAAAAATCTGGTTTGTTCGGGGTGTGGTCAATAGTGGTTTGTTACATGCCACATACTTGGCTATTTCGACAAAACCAACACCTTTCATCTCGACAAAAAAATTTCCATTACTGTATAATTCTTACATTCACACAAGTATTTAGCGTAAATTTCAGTTCATCTTATGCATTGGCAGCAAGAAGACAATCGTAAAAAATTTCAAATTAGTCCGAATAACAACTTAATCAAAACTTATATATTTCGCTTGTGTGAAGAAGAATATTTTTGCGAAGTGAATTAGTGGATACACAGACGAAAATTGAAAGGAACGAGATTGCTGGTTAAGTATCGCATATAACATATTATAAAATGTCTTGAAGGAAGAATAAAAATTTTCCAAACGTGGAATAATAGTGTGGCAATATCCATAAAATAAGATGATAAATTTTTTGTATATAGAGACAATTAATGTTTATGTTTACATTTTTTTGGCCCGATATTATATTTTAATGTTTATTGCGGGCACAGTATAAAATGTCAATTAGGATACGAATTTAATATTCTAATTGTTTGGTGTCCGGTTATTTCATGACATAATAACACATCGCACCAAACCGGGGCTAGGACGATGGTCTATTCTTTATACCACCCCGCAGGATTACATTACAATTCATATATACTATTGAGAACGAACAACAATAGGAGAACGAAAATTAAAATAGAGGCAACTAAATAAAATACAAAACTAAATCTAAATCTAATTTATTATCTAATTAAGCAGATAAATAAGCATTTATACCGCATTGATTATATTCGATATTTCGAAATAAAATTGTATACAGTTTTTGATTAGATCAATTTTGGGGTTTTTTCGGATTTTAATTTTGTTACATTTCATTTAACAAATTTATTTATTCATTTATGTAATGTTTAGATAAATAAAAAGTAAAATATGTTTGTTATACCAAAAGCTAATGGTAAAATACAGTAATGAAAAGAACATATACATCACATGCACATTTAAAAATTCAACTATCGCTATATTGATGTACGACTGAACTTGTTGAGCCACTTGAGCTAGCTGCACGAAAAGAAGCAGTTGAATAACTATCAAAATGCAGCAAGCATGCAGTAAGGAAGCACAACCAGCTTTTAAATCCGATGCTAATAAGTGACAACCGGTAATGAGAAATTGGACGAAATGCAAGCCAAGCGCTATAAAGCGCAATAATTTAAAATGCAGCATTCCATGCTAGAGTACGCGAGTCAGAAAGTGCACTAGCAAACGAGCCAAGCAATGTCGAGTTAATGAACATCAAACTCGAAGCACTATCCTCAAAGAAGGCGGAAATCGAGAAGCTGCATGAGGACATCTACATCGAAGCAGCAGAGGATGCAGAAACTACCTTGCCATATTTCGTCGATGACTACTATGACACAGTGATAAAAGAATACGAAAGCATCAATCAGTTAAAACATGAGCAAGGCACAAGAAGTATGCCAAAATTGCCGCGAATCCAAATACCAACATTCGACGGCAACTTCAAAATCTGGACGTCATTCATAAACACGTTCAACAATCTGGTACATGATAACAGCCATGTATCAGACTTTGAAAAATTGAGTTACTTTAAGGAAAGCTTAAAAGGTGAACCATCTACCTTAATAGGACATCTAGCATTGCAAGCAGAAAACTACACAACTGCGTACAACATCATTATGGAGCGGTACGACAATACACGCAAAATCGTGGCCGAATACATTGACACCATGTTGAACATTCCAAAAGTTCATCTAAATGTAGCTAAGGATATTAAGAAAATGCATGATACACTAAAGGAGTGTATCGAAGCTTTAAGAAACCTGGGCTACAACGTAGATGAATGGAGCATCATCCTCATTCACATGTCAAAAAATTGGATTATAACAGCCTAAAACACTACTAGGAATCTCTTCATGGTAGTCTTGACTATCCCACAATGGAACAATTTTTACATATCTTAATGGAAAGAATGAATGTGTTTGAAGCACTGCAGAGTGCAAACATCATTGCAAGTAAACAATTCAAAGTTGATTCAAACAAAAAAAAATTTTGTCAATCAAGAAAGTCAGCAAAAAGTAGGTTGAAGTAGTGAATTCTGTAAATACTGCGAAAGAAGGGGACACATAATTCCAAATTGTGTTCATTTTAAACAAATCACCCCAAGCCGCAGAATAGATTTCGTCAATAGGCACAAATGTGTACCAACTGCCTATCACACCGCTCAATAGAGGCATGCCTCAAAACAGAAACGTGCACAATATGCAATAACAAACATCATCAATTGCTGCACACTTACAATAATGATGCCAATAAAAAGGTATCAATCAATGCAATCGATGGAAATACCACGACCCTGCTCTCAACGGCTAAAGTGATAGCCAAAACCTCTACAAACAAAACAGTTACGCTACGAGCATTAATCGATCTAGGATCTCAAGTATCCTTGATTACTGAAAATGAATGTAAGCAGTTGGGATTACATCAGAAAAACATACGTACTATAGCTTGGTCGGAATTGGAGGCAATATCAAAAATACCTGTAGCTCTATAGTTCAACTTGAATTTCAACCACATTTTTCATCGGTGTTTAAGCTACAAATAGAAGCAGATGTGCCACGACGGCATAATCTCAGATCATTCGAAGAAATCCAAATGCAATGAAAACCATAGTTTGGGTTGGCTGATAGTAGGTCCGGCAACAACCGCTCAACCCAGCACTCTAATGGTTAACATCAGTATCAAGGAAGAATTAGCTCAAGCTCAAGAGCTTCACAAGTTTTGGGAGTTAGAAGAGGTACCGGTTGAATCTCTACTAACAAAATCTGACGAACAGTGTGAAACAATTTATCAACAAATGGTTAAGCGAACTCCAAATGGACGCTACGTGGTTACCTTACCGTTCAAGGAAAATGATACCAGCATCCTTGGTGCTTAAAAACAAAGAACCACGCAACGGTTCTTGCACATTGAGAAAAGGTTGCAAAATAATGAACGACTGCAACAATTATATCGAGAATTCATGAGAGAATATCTTCAAATACGGCATATGACACCATCACCCAATTGCAAGGGACAATTTTACATTCCACATCATGCAATGTTGAAGGAAAATTCAAAGGAAACAAAGTTTCGCGTTGTATTTGACGCTTCAATGAAGTCAACATCGGGTTGGAGTTTCAATGATACTCTGCATGTCGGAGCTACTCTGCAAAATAGTTTATGGTCACTTATTCTAAAGTGGAGAAAACACAAAATAGTATTTGCACCCGACATAATCAAAATGTATCAAAAAATCAAAGTGACAAAGGAACACCAAGATAATCAAAGAATACTATGGAGGGAGAATCCGAACCAACCATTACGGGAACACAACTTAACTACTGTTACATATGGCACATCAGCGGCTCCGTTCTTGGCAATAAGAACACTACATCAGTTAGCAATGGATGAAGGTGAACACAATTCAACGGCCAGGAAGGTCTTAATAGAAGACTGTTATGTTGATGACGTTCTAACCGGAGCTGAAAATCTACACGATGCACTAATTCTGCAAGAGCAGCTAATCAGATTACTTCAAAAAGGCCAATTTCAACTGAGCAAGTGGTCGAGCAGCCACCCACAATTTTTGCAGTCTATACAAGCATCAAATAAATTAATTGGAAACATGGAGTTGGCAGAAAATGAAACTATTAAAACTTTAGGAATCCATTGGAACCTAATCGCAGACTGCTTTACTTTTAAGGTAAACCAAATATCATCAAAAACGAAACTTACAAAGAGAGAACTAGCCTCAGAAGTTGCAAGACATTTTGATCCATTAAGATGGTTGTTGCCAATTACCATTACATCCAAACTTCTATTACAAGAGCTGTGGGCTACGGAAAGCAACTGGGACGACAAGGTTCCTAAAGAAATTAAAGCGAAGTGGGTAAAGCTGTGAGACGAACTAGTACAGCTCGAAAGACTATCAATTCCACGTTGGATAGGAACAGTATCAGGCCAATAAAATCTCTATTTTTCTACCATTGTATTGGCTTGGCTACAAAAACCAGCAACAAAATGGAAAACATTCGTCTCTAATCGGGTATCAGAAATTCAACACAAAATCCAGCTGACCATGCATCTCGTGGCATTTCATTATCAAAATTAAGTACTCTGGAACAATGGTGAACCGGACCTGAAACAATGGGGGGACCGGTAATAAAGGAAACCATGGAAAAGTTTGACACGAGTATCGATCTGAAGCAGACCAAAAGAGTTCTTCACGTACTCAATAAGGACGCGGCGTCTGAGAACACCATAATCAAGCTGATCGACCGCAAATCGGATTATTTAAAACTCCTACGAATCACTGCTCATCTCCTCCGATTCATATCTAAGATTGTTACAGGCTGGCTACTGCCAACCTGCATATTTTCACTAAGCGCATGCAGAGGCCTCCACGGTGATTTTTGCCGGCTACGTTCTCAGGGAGAAGTGCTAAGGTCGTGGGGTTTGAGGCTTGCATGTGCTCCTGGCTTACACCGTGATCATACAGAAAGTTAGGGGGAACGCAAATAATAATAAGATATACCCGGAGTTCCGCCGAAACTCGTCGGCCGGAACTTGAGGAACGAACACAACAAAATTATAAACCGAGAGCGGTGCCTTGGTGCGCGCATCCATCCGAATTCAAACGGGGACCAGCCCTGGTTACGAAATCGGATGCGGGCACCAAGGGACCGCAAACACTACGCCGACACAGAGGGAGTCCCCACTCCCATCACACCTAACCGAAAATTTAATAATTCATTCCGTTATAGATTTAGACAACCAAAACAACAAAAGAAATATAAGAAAACACCACTTCCCTGAGGTAGAAAACAAAGAAATGAGTGAGCGAGAACCACGCGCATCGAGCGTGCACCCGCTGTGCGGCGCTCGATTACAAAAAAAAAAATTGGAAAATTATAACGTAAAAAAAAAATTTAAAATGTATAAAGAAATCAAATCAAAATATAAAAATAAAAATAAAAAAATAAAAAAAATAAAAAATTGTACCTTAATTAATTAACAGACTGTTGTGGCCTTGCGCAGCCGTCACCGTGTTGGGGCCTCTCCCCAATAAAAAATGGGTTGCGGTCTTGCGCGCCATCATGCCACAAGGGACTCCTGTCCCCCGGACCGTTGCAGGGCCTTTCCCCGATACCAAACAATAACTTCGAATAGCCGGTTGGCTACCCGAACCATTGCGGCTTGGCTGTGCCGAATACGTTGCGGGGTCTTTCCCCGGTACCAATAATACAAAACACGAGGGGCCGGTTGGCCACCCGTACGTTGCGACCTTGTGCAGTCGGACGTTGCGGGGCCTTTCCCCGATACCAATAATCAGGCCTTGATCGACCGCTAAATCCACTATTCAAAAACTATAGGGCGTTGCCTCGCCAAAATCCACAAAATTTTTGGGCCTCAAAATGTTGAGCGTCCTTCGCCAAAACCGTTACCACGAAGTAAATAACCCCTGTGCCGCTCGTCCGCCGGTAATTACAATTCCCAGTTAATAAATTACGTCACTCGTCGAAAATGCGATATGCATTAATAAATGAGGTAGGTTAGGTTAGGTTAGGTTGGAGTGGCTGCTAATAAATGAGGTACCTCCCAAGTAGCACAAATGGGTTGGGATAACGTCGTACCGCCGTTAGCTGAATGACTAGTGGTCGGCTAGCCGACGTTGGTACAACGGTATGGTAACGGTGCTACAACGGTATTGGGGAATAAATCTAAGGTTGTTATAACGTCGTAATAACCACTATTTGTCTTATCAAATGACTAAAGTTTTAGTTAGATGGGAGCCGCTTATACAACTATTACGTTCGTAAAAAAACTAATTTCGTCCGTCATTTGGATTATATTTTGTGGAGAGGGAACTTTTTTTTCAATATACATATGTAAATAATCGTGCTGTCTTTTTCATAACATTATTTATTTCTTTTTCTTGTTTTATAAAAAAATACAAATGTCAAATGTTCCTACTTTGAAAGGTTCTTTATAAAAATTAAAATTTATAGAATCATTGTTAAACTAATAATTCAAATATGGTGTTAATTACGGCTTATTTTTTCAAACAAATTTAGTTTTATAGTAAATATGTACCTGTCTCCCAACTCAAAACTTACGGGCTTCCATAATTTCTTTATTTTAAAACATAAGTTGATATTTCAAAAAAATAAAAATAAATAAATATGATTAAATTACTCTAAAAGCAGAGAAATTCTGTTCAAAAACATCCCCGTCATTAAAATTATGATACTATATTAACATATAGTCATGAAAATTATCAAAATAACAAATTTTGTTTTTCAGAAGTAAATAATTTTTAATGAAATCTAAAGAAAAAATGGCGAGTTTCATAATGTTTATGAAAATGACAAAAAAGTTATAATAAAGACTCAAAAAACACAAAAAAGTTATTTCAAAATCAAATAAACTATTTTCCCAACAAATTTGTCACTCTGGCAACAACTTGATTATTTTTTTAACTTAATTGTCAAAATTACTTTTTCTATTGACTTTTAGATTTAAGGGTTTGTTTAAGTAAAATTTCACTTGCCGGAAAAATAATGTCGAATGTTTAAATGGCTTCTTTTTTAATTTAAAATGATCCATATTTAATTATTTATAAATAATAATTTTTTGTACATTTGACGTTTGTCGATAAATAATATTCTCGATAAAATTGTCAAGCGAGTCAACAAAATTTTGATACGTGAAAAATGTTATTTCGTCGTCGTCCATATGTCAAATAACTTATTTAAGTTAGATTTCAGTTTTTAAATGACAATAAAGTCGCCAACTGGTCATTAAATATCGGGTAAAACGACCGGTAAACTAAAGAGTCGGCACGTGGGTAAATAATGACCATTAAGTTACAGTAGTCGGATAATAGTTAGAAAATGTGAAATAAGTTGGCCAACTCGATAAAAAATAACTTGATACTGACTGGTAAAAGATACCATCGTATGGTGGTCGGACCGACCGATAGATAAGAAATTTTAGTTTTAAGTTCAAAATGTCTAATTTTTCATGTTTCTAGCGGTTGCACCGACGTCGGAATTTGGTCATAAAACTATAAAGTTATTTGGTGCTACTTGGGCTCTCTCTCTCTCTGGCACTATATCCCATCAAGGGATTTGGCCGCCTCATATGAGGTTTCATAATCATTTTTTCATTTCGGATAATGAGTGATTAATTCATTGATCCTAAACCAGCCGTGAAATTTTTTCCTTGTCACCATCGGGAATCGAACCCGGGACCTCCGGTCGCTGGAGCAAGCATGCTAACCACTTTGCCACCGGGGCTGCTAATAAATGAGGTACCGTACCCGCCGTTATTCGTAGAAACAGTAGTGGCCTCACCTGGCCACCAGTAAATATGTTGGGCGTGTCTTGCCAACAGTAAAATTTGGCCTTGATATGCCCCCAAACTGGGGCGTTGTCTCGCCGTTGAAAATTAAGCACCCGTGGTTAATTTCGGAAATCAGTTTTCGATAAATGCAGCGTGCTTCAATTGGCCGCCCCTTACCGTTCCGATGTCTCAATCCTGATATTTTATTATTCACTATACGACGTAACCACCACACGCAACAATACACGTCTTGGGTACGTCAATTAAATGATGAGAAAAGTAATCCAAATAAAAAAAAAAATTCGTTGATTATAACTTTCGATACTCGATTTATTTCCATACACAAAGTCTATATGGATTATCAAAAGAACATTTCTCAAAACAAAAAAAAAGAATTTGCACAAAATTAATTTCAATAAGAATATTTTTATTATTTTCCTTTTATACACTTCCAAATTGTTCATAACTAGGTATACAAAAAAACAAATTCCAATCAAAATGGATCCTGCCTCACTAATCACAATTTTTAGAACAAAACTTTTTTTCTTTTTTTTTTCAACTGGACTCTATACAAATCAAAAATCAAAAACTGACTTGTTCTCTAATCGAACCACAAAACTCGAATCCCCACAATCAAAACTTGAAATCAGAAAAAAATAAATTCTCCCGCCGCAACAA
Organism: Nephrotoma appendiculata; assembly: GCA_947310385.1. Lineage (NCBI taxonomy): Eukaryota > Metazoa > Arthropoda > Insecta > Diptera > Tipulidae > Nephrotoma > Nephrotoma appendiculata. The sequence continues at coordinate 293,304,370 of OX371223.1, forward strand.
CGCGCAAAACGTTCTAGAAAAAATTGTCTCTCTTCTTTGTTTAAAGAGAAGCTCTGTTTAAGCATATAAGAAAAACATTTTTCTAAAACGTTTTACTTTGCACACACTCGATGCGCATTGCTCTCTCTCTCTCCCATTTTCGTTTGATTACCAACAAAACAAAAACGTCGCGGGTGCTTTCAGCGCACAATTAACAGACAACTACCGAGGTGAATATAAAACATAAAATTGTGGTTGCGACCACACAGTCGTAACAAGATCAGTAAAAAACAAACGTGTGTGGATGAAATACGAGCAATAGAACTACGGACAGCATTAACCACAATCGTAAGAGCAGTCCAAGGTGTTTTCTTTGCTTACGAAATATCAACATTAAGGGATCAACAGTCAATTAAGAAGAAAAGCACCATTGCCTCACTGAATCCCTTCCTAGACAACGACGACCTTATAAGGGTAGGAGGCAGACTAAACAATTCGGATCTTCCATTCGGAGAGAAACACCCACTAATTCTACCAGCTAAATCACACTTTACCAGCCTAATTATTAAGTGGGCATTTACATCCACGCTTCATGGTACCAATGCCTTAACGTTAGCGTTCATCCGGAAAACTTTCTCGATAATAAGAGGAGCTCAAGGAGTAAGGATCGCGGTCGTTTATGCAAACGAGTGTCGTTTATGCCGGTTCATTGAATATATGTACGAATCTCAAAAGGCAGAGGAAATAAGACCTACAAGGGATACATTGCGGTTTTTGTATGCCTGTCAACGAAGGCAGTTCATCTCGAAGTGGTCTTTGATTTAACAGCAAACACCTTCGTGGCAGCATTCAAAAGATTTACATCGCGCCGAGGAAATTTGCCCACATATACAGTGAGAACGGTACAAAGTTCGTGAAGGCAAACAAACTTCTAATCCAAAACCAACGGCAGTGGGAGAAGATAATCCTGGATCATTTTTCAACGCTCCACATTTCGGAGGATTATGGGAGGCGGCAGTGAAATCACTGAAACATCATCTATGCAGAGTCGTTGGAAATCAAACGTTTATATATGAGGAATTATCCACTACGCTATGCATGATCGAAGCATGTCTCAATTCACATCCTCTGCTTCCTATATCCAACGATGCAGATAATCTGGATCTTCTAACTTCCGGACATTTTTTAACTGGTGATGCTTTACTAGCTCTCCCGGAGAATGATGTATTAGATAAAAATCCCGGGATATTAACTAGATGGGAGTTAGTAAATCAAAGCCACCAACAGTTCTGGAAAAAATGGCACCAAGAAAATTTATCCCAGCTTCAACACCGCACCAAATGGAAGATCAAACACCCAAAAATAACTGTGGGTGACTTAGTACTGATAAAAGAAGATAACTTACTTCTTTTGATGTGGGCAAGGGGTCGAACCAAAGAAATTCACCCTGTTAAAGATGATCTCGTAAGAGCAGCTACAGTCTCTACTCTCAAAGGAGAAGTTAAACGTCCTACTACAAAATTGTTTCCTCTGCCAGGCCTAGAAAATGAAAGTGAGAGCCCATTAAATGAAGATGAAAACAAGTCAACTTCAACAAGAAGATCATGTCGCGTACACTGCTCACCGTATTATCCCTGTTAACTAATTCGGTATTTGTTAAAAGTCACCCAACCAAGTTGCAGATGCATAAGTTAGAAGCGTTAGCGGAAGTTCAGCTCCTTGCTGCCCACTGGAATCTAATAATTCGATATAACTTGAAGAGTTACTGGGAAGAAGTCGCAAAAGCAGAGAAGAGCCTCCAGTTGCTTTCAAGAGCATGTAGCAACATGCAATCGATACATTGTGATATCCTTATCCAACAACCCCAACTACAGTTTGACAACACCAAAGAAGAAAACAAACTACTTGAAACCAAATCAAAGAGGCATCGCAAACGAGGAGTTGGAGACACAATTGGAGTCCTTTTAAGTGACACATTTGGCATCTTGTCTCAACGAGAAGACTTAATCGAGCAGAATGAGCAACATCTCCTACAGTTGGCAAAATTATTTAAGCAAAATAATAATAATTACACCATAACTCATCTGAACAAACTAGAAGAACATCAGCAGCAAGTGGATTTGGAGTTGAAACAACTTCAGGAATACAATACCAAAATGAATCAGAAAGATATTATAGTAACTGGTATTCTTCAGTTGATGTTAATATTGAAATCTGTTCAAGACACACAACATAATATTATCGAGGTAATGCTCAACACCCAGCACAATACCCTTCATCGATCGTTGTTAAGCCCATTACGCCTTCAAGACGAAGTTAATCAGATCATGGAACATCTGTCCCCAATGATGGCTTTGCCTGGCAGGAAGCAAGGGGATCTAATGAAGCTGTATTAGATATTAAAAACCGAATCCAGAATTACCAGCAATAACATCATTATACGCGCTCGCATCCCGTTGGTGAAGATACATTTCTACCAATTGTTTGCACTCATGTCTGTACCCATACCTATGACAGATCTTCACACTTTGATAATACCATCATCCGAATACCTGTTGGTATCATCACCGGGAACATTATGCACCAATCAACAAAGAAACTTTTAATCAGTGCTTACCTATATCCGAGGGAATGTATGTGTGCCACGTTTCACCCATTTACACAAACCATCCAACTGTATCTCAATGTGAAATAAACATGTTGTTACGAAAACATAACCTGCATTCCAGTTGCATAGTTCGAGGTTCTGCCACTCATTAGATACAATTACATGAATCAAACCGATGGATTTATATCACCAAATCAAAATCTACAAAGGCTACTTTTGACTTGATTTGTGAATCACATCTCATGCCACTTAATCTACAAGGTACTGGCATGATCTCCGTCAGCCCGGGATGTCTCATTAAGGATGAAACAAATCTCCTCCATCGGGAGAGAAGTAACTAAGATCAACCTATCATTCTTGGCACCAGCCAGTATGAGTCAGATAGAGCCGTTTTTACGCAACATAAACCATCTACATCAAGGACAGGAAAGGGCGATTTCTACTACCACAGCATCATTAACAACAATAGACACCCACGAGCTCGAGGAACAAATAGAATTTCAAAAAAATCAGGAAACCATCAATAGTCATCACATACGATGACTCATGTAACATTGGGTATCGTTATCATTATCATAGTGATTGCAGCCATTCTCTGGAAAAGAAATCAACAACATCGGCCAGTATCAAGCGGCACACCACAACCCCTTCCACGATCTTCATTGGCGCGCTCAGCATGTTCAATTGAACAACTAGGGCGACCTAGTTAAAAAGCTGATTGCGCATAATGCAACCTTGCTATTATAATGTTTCTCTACATCATTATCTAATAGATGAAATATTCACTGTCATGGGAAATGCTGAGCAAAATAGTGATTAAAATTTTGCAATGACGAGTCAAAATCAAAAGTCAAATTTTTAGGCGTTTTATAGGTTCCAGAAAATTTTCAGTTTTACTATTAATATTTAAAAGAGTTATATGCTCCTGAGACTCTAAATATACGGTGGTGGTAATTAGTTTATATCAATTTGGTCGTCGGTCTAGTTAGTGTTTTTAACTGAATAAAGGGTCCTACTTAATGGAATGATTTAAAAATGCTCATATGGGATGATATTAGTATTGTCTGATAAACATTTTTATTTTCCCTGGGATGAAATGCTAGGCTAGTTTCGCACACTTTAAATAAGTGAAATTTGATTGCAAACGAAGATGGCTAGCCAAGCAAATTAAGTCATAACGGAAACTCAAATTTTAACTTTAACTTATTATGGGCAGTAACAATTTGTTTAGAATTGTTACTGGAGTTGTACTGTATCCAAAATTAATTTACGTACAATTACGTTATGTCTATCGTTTTCTCCTCCAAATAAAACTTGATTTTTGTTTTTATGACCTATTCTCCCACCAAAAGTATGATGAATATTCCCGTTGCTTATTAAATGGAAGAAATTGTTGATGATCAGTAAAAGCGTTGATACGATCATGACCTAAAATCTTTCTAATAAAATTAATAAAATAAAAATTGGATAATAAAAGCCCAGAAGTTATTTGGGAATTTGGTTAAATTACAAAAAAAAAACAAAAACTTTTTATTTTTTTTATTTTATTTTTAATAAAAAACAATTAAAGTACTGATTAACTTAATTATAAATTACATGATTTAATAAAAATCCGTGATAAAACGTTGCGCTTCCGCGTAAGGTTGTAACTTGTTTGTTTTTGGATTATTTTGGACGATGTGTACTTTGTGGTTTTGTGAGTTAATATATCGATAGACAGAAATAAACCGTACGAGTATATTATGTAAATTGGTATACACTCGTCGATACGAATTAAAAATGTTATGAACTTGAGTTCTGTGAAAAAACCGGAAACAAAGTGTTTCGTGAATATTTAAGTATTGGGTATCTTATAAAATAAATAAAAATAATAAAAAGTTCAAATTAAATATATAAAAAAAATAGTAGAATTCACTGTGAACCCCGTACCGTTACTCAGATGAAACGGGCGGTTAAATTTGGTTCTCTCTCTAAAACTACTATCATTAAAATCTACGAAGGAATTGTAAACCAAAATTTTGATATTGTGATGTGACGAGTTTGGGGTTCATCTTCATATATTGTAATTATTCCGAAATTACGAGTCTTACAACAAGAAAATAATTTCGCTTGTTGCTGTGGGTTCTTTGATGCGGCAGTTTGCTTCCATTTGGATTTTTTTTTTCGTGTGTGTGTGTGTGCATATGAGTGAAGATAATTTTCTTGCAACTAAGTGTTAACGTAAATTAAATAAATTTAATTAATATTTTTTTCCTTATTGCTATTTTTTACTTATGAAAAATTTATATTTTTTACTTACGTCGCTTTCTTTATTTTTTTGTGGTTCGTGTAAAAGGAAAACAACATTCGAGCAAGGATTATTGCAATTGTCGAGATATCTCTGGTAAGTGACGATACTGGGTAACATGGAAACTATTTTATTCGTTTTTGGTGGTGGTATGGTGGCAACATAATTTGAATATATCTGTGGAAACAACTAAAAACCACTTATGTACGAAATGTTGAATTTTCAGTAGAGCAAAAACAAACTGTTATATCATTTTTTAAATACAGGGTTATCCAATTCGAGGTTGATAAAGTAAACTTAAAAAAAACACACAAAATATTCGGAATGTATTGTAATTTTTATTTCATTTTACAGATTGATCCTTGCCATTTTTAGTTAAACAAGATATCATTCAAATGTCCTCCACGGGACTTCTTACAGGCCTTGATTCTTTTGAGGTAATTTTCAATGACTTTTCGGCACATTTCGGGCGGTATCTCGGCCATTATCTTACGAATATTAGTTTTCAATTCGTCAAGAGTTTGAGGATTGTTTGCGTAAACACGATCTTTCGCGTAGCCCCACAAAAAGAAATCCAAAGGCGTTAAATCACAGGATCTTGGAGGCCAATTGACATCAGCCAATCGCGAAATCAAACGTCCAGGAAATTTCTCTTGCAAAAGATCTCGATTTGCTCGTGTTACGTGACTGGTTGCTCCATCCTGCTGGAACCACATATCGTCAAGATCATAATCTTCGATTTTCGTAAAAAAATAATCGGTTAACATGCGGCCATAGCGCTCAGAATTGACGGTAACGGTTCGTCCATGGTTGTTCTCAAAAAAATACGGCCCAATCACACCACCAGACTACAATGCGCACCAAACAGTGACTTTTTCCGGGTGTAATGGCTTCTCTACAATCAATTGTGGATTTTCTGAGCCCCAAATTCTACAGTTTTGCTTATTAACGTATCCACCAAGCGAAAAATGAGCTTCATCACTGAAGAAAATTTTGTTCGAAAAATCAGCATCGACGGCCTGTTTTTCCGCGTTTAATTTTAACGCGTTGGTCGATTGTTAAATGCTCCATATTCTTAAATGGCAGAATGTCAACTAAATAAATGACAGCGTACTTGACGTTTATCTTTGACAGATGTCGGTATACAGATTTCTACTTTATCAACCTCGAATTGGATAACCCTGTATTTGTTTGAACTATAACAAACGGTTAATATATCAAAAAATTGGGATTTTTATGCGCTTTTCTAAACAATTTTAAAATTTTTTAAATATTTTCTATTTTCATCAGAATTTTCGTTTGTTTTTCATAAGTGGTTTTACTAAAATTGAAATAAATAATAAAGTTTAATTAAGTCAACATAATTGATTTTTCCAAAATGAAACAAAGTGAATACAGAGTTATAAGTCGAGTTAAGTTTTTTTATTAAAATTAAAATATACAAAAAATTCTCTCTCTCTCTCTCTCTAGCTTCACATCCCATGAAGGGATTTTGCCGCCCGCACTATGGTCCTCCAGCCGTCTCGGTCCATCGCTCTCGACCTCCAGTTTCGACATCCTAGTGCCTGTAGATCTTGTTCGACGTCGTCACGCCAGCGCAGTCGGGGTCTTCCTCTACGACGCACACCGGCTGGTTGTTGATGGAACACTTTATTGGTCATCCGTTGTTGTGGGGACCTTGCAACGTGGCCGAGCCATCTTACTCGATTGGATTTGATGAATCCGATAATATCGCAACCTTCAAGAATTTGCTTTATTTCGTGGTTCATGCGAATCCGATATTCATTGTTCGCGACTTTAATAGGACCAAAGATGGAGCGAATGACCTTCCTTTCGAAGGTAGATAATAATCTACAATCATTAGTGGTCATGGTCCAGCTCTCGCTTCCGAAAGCCAGCACAGGTCTTATGAGTGCTTTATAAAGTGCGAGCTTGCACGACTGCGATAGATGTCTAGATCGCAATAATTTTGATTGGGCGTAGAAAACTCGATGTGCGGCAGCGATTCGGGCTTTTATATCTGCCTGCATGTCATTTGATGATGTTATAACTGACCCGAGGTATTTGAAGTTTTCAATGCGATCAAAGTTATGGTCGCCAATTCCGAGATTTGCCATGGAGATGTTCCTGGGTGTTGATACAAATTTGGTTTTGTTACTGTTCACCTTCAAACCAAGTCTTCTTGCGCAGCGATCGAGCGGCACGAAACTGTCTTTGATATCGCTAGGTCTTTGGCCAAGAAGCACGATATCATCTGCATATCCAAGAATTTGGCCTGATTTATTAAATATACAGCGCGAAGTTTCGATGTTGCTTTTCCTCACTACGTACTCAAGCGCCAAATTGAACAGCACAGGCGCGAGTGCATCTCCCTGTCGAACACAAAAAATTCACTTAAGTTAAACATACCATAATAACAAAAAATATATTCATATACAAAAGAACGGGAATTCATTATAACAATAACTCTAGTCTGCTTCGCTTTCGGATTCAACATCAGTGTCTGCAGATGGTCCTGTATCGCATACGTTATCGTCGAGTATATTCAAATAAAAATTATGAAGCGTTGGATCAATGAATTGGAGTAAATCTAAGAGGTCTTTCTTCTTCTCTTTACTTATTTTTAGCGGAGCTGAATAACACCTAGATAAATCCGAAAGTTGTACATTGTTCACTCCGCGACGTTTTATGTTTAGGGTTTTAAAAGGTTCATCCTCAGATAATGAATTCTTATACAAAACTGTTCCAAACTTTTTTGTGTACCGCAGCCATTGAACGTTTCGCCAAATAAACTTATTTTTTTCATTGTCAACTTTACGCAACATAAATTTAGTTAGAAGAATTTTTCCAAAATCATAAAATTTGTCCTGAGTCATTTCAGTTACTAAAAAGTTATGTTTTGTCCCCACTGTTCGGATGAATTGATACCAATCGTGTGGTACATGGATGTTTATGGCCGTTCGTTTCTTTTTTCTTTCTATAAGCGCATGATCTGAATCACACTCCATATGAGTATGGCCTGATACTAGGAACTTATGATCTATTATTTCAATATGTTCAGTATTGGACATAAATAGAGAGAACATCGCCAAAACCATGGAATTTTTATTTTGTCCAGTACAATTGTCGCTGTACAACACAACGTGCTTTGTACTGTCATCAACTTCACTCCACATGTAGCAATAAGGTTGATTGCTGGCGAGATCATGGACCGTAAAGTTAAACGTCCAAAGTTGACGTTTATAAAAGGATAGTGAATTCTCCAAGTAGGGTGTTGGCAAGCATTGTTGCAAATCAAATGCAAAAACTTTAATCGATGAATTAGTTTGTCCAATAAGTTTATCAGCGCTTTTACACTTATAAGCAACATCCGCTTGCTCATGATGAATTTTCTGGCGGTCAATTATATCGTTTCGAGCTGCATCGTCAGTACAAATTTCGATCTGAATTTTAAACTTTTCGCAAGTACTACACACGTCAGATTGTGGTTGTTTGAACTTTATACCCATTTCTAAAAAATATAAGGAATAAGAAATAATTTTTGAATTTTACAATGCAAATGGTACAAACCTTGAAATATTTGAGAGTATTTTGTCAATGAAACTGGGTGACTATATTGTTCTCTATACATCTTGTACATTTTTGCAACGTTTAAATCAGATTGAAAGTATCGGTTTTTGGTGTGACGTCTGGAATAATGACTTTCGTAGCTAGGAAAACTGTTCACGTGACATTTTACTTCATTAATCTTTTCTTCAGAAAGCTTTGATTGTGGCGAATCGGTACCTCGTAAATCAGATATAGATCTAGTTTCACCTAGACTCATTTTCTTTTTTAATATAGTTTTTAGGACATTATCCGTTTCATCAAATGTCGTTCGAAAACATTTTTGGCATACATCGATATTTTCAAAGCCGATCTTAAGATTATAAATACAAGAATATCTTCTGGTTTTTGGACGAACGGTACTTTTAATCTGTCTCCGCGTTTTCGGTTGTTCAATCGAAACTAATCCTGCCAAGTATATAATTCTGGATGTATAGGATCCCAAGTTCCAGTATGTGTCAAACAATTGTTTTTGATTTTCATAGGAAATACGGCCAGCGCAATTTTTTCTACATGTTGCGAGAGGCTGACATACTCTCTCTCTTATAGTTCGACCTTTACCAGTTTTATATTCCTTTCCCGTGTTTCGATTTTTTTGTCTCAGCTTTATAAGCTTTGCTTTTGACATGTCATGCGATGAATCATCTTCTATAATTGGCGACATTAAATTTGTTTCTAATTGCGCTCCCATTGTAATTAGATTCTCCTCGCCAGACTCACTTTCATTAACTGATAACTCAGGTGAATAATTCGGATCAATGTCACTGTTGTCATTATCTTCAAATTCGTTATAATCAATTGTTTCTCTGTTTTGACGACCATTATCGATAATATATTTTTCTGATGTTATGGGTACCTTATTTTCATATGATGACGATGTTTCGTTAGGAACAGGCGATAGAAATACTTCTCCATTATCCATTGAAACAGGTTTTGCAGTAACTGTTGGTTAGTTATGCAGGTATTTATTTTTACCGAAACGTATTTTACGTATATAAGATAAATTGGTCACGACGTAAAAAATAAATTTATTTGATATATAGATTAAATAATTATAATAAATATTTTCTTCAACGTTTCAACGGTTTATTTAGTCATTATCAGCAGAGTAGTTAATTTATTTATTCTCTTTATAATGACAGAATAAACTGTCGAAAAATTGAGGAAAATATTTATTAAAGATATTATATACTAATTAGAGCTATATACCAAATATTTTATATATAATTAACTTAACAAAATAAATAAATGAATTTCTCACCTGTATTAGAGTCTTGTCCTTGTTCTACTTTTCCATGTTGATGTGATGAGTTCAGCTAATAGTATTAAAAACTTGTCTCTCTTTACACGTATTTTTTAGATATTTTGATGTTGATGGTGGCCATTCATTCGTTTGTTTATTAATATTACGTTTGGCCATAGAGAGCATTAATTTTGTACGAAAAGACATCTTTATTACATAAACAAACTAACAATTTAAATAAAAATAACTTAAGTAAGTCAAGATATATTATAATGTTTTTAGAAAATGAACTTATTTCAACTTACCTTTAAACTGTATCAATTTGAAAATTTGAAAAAAACACTTATGTAATGATAATCGATTAACTTTATTTTGAAATTTATGAAAAATTTTTAGATCAATAACTTAAGTACACTTAAGAATGAGAAAAATACACATTTAATTTTTTGAAAAAGGACTTAGATCAACATAAGTTTTTATTCCCAAATTAAAAAATGCAAAAAATACTAATTTATATTTTTGTTCAATCGCTTAGGTAAACTTAGTAAAATTATTTTAAATATATTTTTTAAAAATATGAGTTAAGTGGTTTTTCGGTTTTCATTATTTCCAAAATCATACTTAAGTGATTTTTCGCTTGGTAATATCTTTGGATTTAGTAGCCCAAAATGTATGAAATTTTGACAGAAGGTGTATTAAATAACAATAATTTCAAATCTTCTACAAACTCGATTTAGACGTAAGTTGACTTAAGTGGTTTTTAGTTGTTGCCACAGATATTGTATATTTATTAACATGGATACCTATGATAATTAATTGGTAGACGGAATATGGGGATAGAAGAGGTGATGGTTTCATAAACATTTTTTTTTTTCATTCATTTTTATAATCTGGTGCATTGAGAACAGAACCAACTCACGACATTTTCCTCTCAAGACTGAGCTCGGGTCCGAAACTATTTCATTTACTGGAAACTAACTATGTTTCTCTACTCAATCTAGTTCGATGGTCGTATAATTTCAAGAAATCGTTATATCACTTGGCCACCAGATCATGCGATTTGACGCCGTTAGATTATTTTCTTTGGGGTTCTTTGAAAAGGGAAATGTTATAGCTGCTTTTATTGGAAAAGTCATCAAACATTTCGATGTTCTGTAAAACGAGCCATGGTAATCAAATGAACGATGTTGTAATCCATACATAAAAGGCAAAGAATCAACTTTCATTTTCAATAAAGAACTTTAAATTTCTAATATACATCATGTGTTTGTTTTAATATAAAAAGACTAACGGATGGAAACCCTTTATATGATAGAAAATTATTTGGCGATGGTGTTAGAGTTAACTTTAAATGTCCCAGATGCTAGCATTTGAGTAACTTCTAAAGAGGAACTTTTGTTTTAAATATGATTGAGAGTTTGGCAGAAACTATCAGGTTAAAAAAGAAGTAAAAATTCGAAATTAATTCAGAGCCAAAGGATTTGGTTTAATTTAAAGTTATGGAGGCAATACTACCGTTATTATGATTGCTATAGGGTATCAATTAGTAAATGGAGAATTTGCATACCCTGAAGGTAGGAATGACCGTGTGTACAAGAACGCCGATATGAGTATTAACTTAGATAAGGTTATCTATCTGCACTCTTTTCATAAATCAAGAAAAAATTCTCTTATCACGGTAATGTAAATCGGAAGGGGTTAATAAAAAGAGACTCTTGAAATTTTTAATGTAGAATAAATGAAAATCTACAAAATTTTACAAAGCTAGACTTCAGCAGCCCAATAATTTAATTTAATATAATTTTTTAAATAGGATTTTGAAGGAAAGGTTAGAAATCATCGATTGGGATCAGATAACTTAAACTCTTTTTTGGTTCCAAAATGGCTCACATGCTGTCACTATTATAGAATAGTGTAATAGTGTCCTCTTCAACCCATCAATCCGACTATAAACTATACAAAAATACAGTGATTTTTCAAGATATAACCACCTCAATTTTCGTGGTATTCAACATTAGACGTTCAACATCCACAAACATATGTAATTCAATGCGATATAAATTATTTTCTACGAAGTGACACTATCCTTTTGGTAGTATTTTCAATGTAGTATGACAATACCTGACAACGAAATGATTTATTTTATCAAAAATGATTCATTTTCGATATTTATTTACAAAAATTGTGTTTTAGGGTTGAGGGGAGGGGGGGGGAGGGTTTGAGATTTCCCGGTTGGTGGAATGCGAGTATCATACATCGGAAAAACAAAAACAAGTCATTAAACTACATCAATGTGCACAAGAATGTGCAAAACTAGAAATAAAGGATTATAAACTATTTCTTTAATCTTTAAAATGTACATTTTGGGTAGGCTGAATCTGTTTTGATAATTTATTTGTGTTTTTTTCTCTTTTCTCTTCATCTGCATCCAGATAGCAAGCTTGCCTTGATAAGAAAATCGACCCTACCATAACACTTCCGCCACCAAAATTTTGCTTCGGCCTAAGAGGTGACCGCTGTTCCTTCAAATTATAACAGTATAGCAATTGCAGAGAACGGCAACAACTTCATCTGTCAAGCAATCATTGCTTGAGTTAGAAAAGCAAAGAAATGAAAAGGGACGACTTCTGAACATTAACCCCTCCCCCCCCCCTCCAGCATGCCTGACTGTCCTGGAAGCTGGCTAAGATTCATTCGACCAACCATTCATTAATCCGGAATCAACAATGATTACAGAACCAGATTAACATAAAGATTAACATAAAAATAAATGAAACGGCCTTAGTGAAGTTAAATTGCAATAAAACCGGACAACTATCTAATGAACTCTAGTAGCCAAGACTCAAACGAACAAGGAGTAGGGAATATTAACAACAACTAAAGCGAAGAAAGCCCTACTTGAATGGAAACCTATAAGTTACAAAATAATAATAGCAAGATTCCAGACGAAAATAAGAAATACAACGATAACTCAGTGCTATGCACTTCTTGCCTAGTATAGCAGTTGACACAACTGACGATCAGTTACAAGCTACAATATCTGGAATACCCAGAGATGAAATAAAAATTGTTCAAGGTGATTTCAACGCAAAAAGTGGAATCGATAACACCAGTATGACGTCAATCGTGGGTAAACAAACACGCACTAGATTCTGTAAGAAACCACAATGGAGAAACAGACTCATCGATTACTTGTCACAAATCAGCTATTCATATAGGACACAGCAAATTTCCTCACATGAATATACACAAATAACGTGGGTATCACCCGATGGAAGAACCGAAAATCAAATTGATCAAATAGCAAAATTCAAAATCAAACCAGCAGCAGCAGTGAAGCACCCAACGATGAATCGGAGGAAATTCAACATTGAGAGATTGAAGAACATTGACACCAAAGACACATTCAAAGACACGCTTCAACTCAATCTTCAGAAGCCTACGTTAAGACTGCTTGCTACCAATGTACTTGGCTACCAGAACTTTACCAAAGAACCATGGATTAGAGATGATGCATGGAGGTGATTTGAGTAACGCTAACTCAAACTAACGCAACTAACGGTGGAAAATCGAAATAAATATGTGAAGGTACTGCTAGACAAATAAAGAAGATGGCAAGAAAGGATCACAGAAAATACATTGAAGACATTCACGAGACTGCAGAAAAAGCAGCAGCAAATAGAATCATGCGCACACTACATCAATGTCATCAACAACTAAATAAATGGAAAGAGTTCTTTGAGGACAACATAATATATAGCGAACAAAATGATGCCGATGCCAACTATAACTTATAAATACCCATAAATCAATGGAACGGGAAGTTAAAAGTGCTGTTTAGAAGCTAAAGAATTATTAAATGGCGACGCATCTGTAACGACAGAAACTCTAAAGGCCGTGATACATGTACAGATTTTGCCTTTAAGGCAATTTTAAATTGAACATTTCTCAATTTTGTATAAGGTAAATTTTTTGCCTTAAAGGCAAAATCTGTACATGTATCACCGTCTTAACTCCACTTCTAGCGGAAGCATAGAATACTAGTAGAACGCCACAGGAATGGAAAGAGCGCTTGACTATAAAGAAGTCAACCAGCATATCCGAAATCGGGCTGTTCGGTCGGGTTTTAAACCTGGTAGAAGCTGAACAGACCACATCAACTCAATTCGTATCCGCTATATATCCACTCTTAGTGAACTTTGAACGCGCATTCGTTTCCATTAGTAGATGCGCGATTTGGAAAACTCTCTGCGAAATGAGTATTCCGACAAAAATAATTAAACTCATTAATTAAATGTACGTGGATGCCGGAAATAGAGTTTAATACAAGGGGAAGCAGGGTGATAATTATTACAACACACGATGCGTCACACAAGGTTGTGTTTTCTTCCCGCACTATTGTTCTTAGATGATGTATGCGAGAATTGGACAACACATGCCCAAATGGCATTCAGTGGGTTCAATAAATCGACTCAATGCTCAGTAGCTGATTTGGCACAGGAAGTCGGTCTCAAAATTAACATCAAAACGACCAAGGCTAGGAGACAAAACACGAACATGCATACACCCGTTACCGCACCAACCAAGAAACCATCGAGGATGTTGACAATTTCGTGTACCTTGCTTGTACTGTAGTAAAAGCAGGCGGAACTGAAGAGGATATCAACCAACGCATCAAACAAAGCAAGAAATACATTCATTATGTTCAATAAATGTTTTCAACACTCTAGGTAGTTGCGAATAAATGCATTAGGCGTCCAATAAAATGCTTCTGAAAGAACTTCTGCGCCAGACCAGGCAAATCGCAGTTGAGTGCGAAATTAAGCCAAAAAAGTGAAGATAGATTGGACACACACTAAGGAGATGGTCCAATGATATAGCAAGAATGTCAGTGGAATGGAATCCGTAAGGAAATAGGAAAGTAGGGGTTTCCTCCAACGATCTGGCCGCATATTCTTGAAATCGGTGGGTATTTCCGCATGCGGATTATAATTTGCTTTAAATTTTTTTATATTATTCGTACTTTTTGCCGGCTACTTTAATCATTTTTCCAAATTAGTTTGCTAGCTTTCTATTATTTATATCGGTGGAAATTTCCGACTGGCTAAATTGATGCGGATTTATTCTCTTAGTAGTTAAATAAAAAATAGAAAACTTGCAAAGAAATTTGAAAAAACGATTAAAGTAGCCGGCGAAAAATTCGAATAATATAAATAATTTTAAAGCAAATTATATTCCGCGCCAACGATTTCAAGAACACGCACCCTGCACACGGTGCTAGTCGAAGCGAAATAACTCAATAAAACATGGGGAGAACGGAAAACAGTAGCCCTGAATATATGGTGCAGTCTGGTAGACGCCCTATGCTACTAAATCAGAGATATAGGACAAAATGGCAGTTAGACGTGGTTTACTTTGTAGTTTGGTTCATTTAATGTGGGGCCAACTGCTTGAAATACGAGCGTTTTGGAGAGTCGTCACAGAAAGACCCAATTTTTTCGTTATTTGCCATGCATGCTAGTCGATTTAGTGTAGCTTCTTCACGAATTTGGCCTTTCTTTCGTGTTGTTTAATTCGGCTTTTTGTTGGGGCTTTGATTCCGTATTTTTTTACACTGTAGAACGCCCAATTTTCCTGGTGTTTTCTCTGTTGGAATATTGCTCCTACCTTATAAATTTTTAGAGACAGCTGCTCCCGTTATATAATTCATTACCCTTAGGCATTGTTGTAAAATGGCCTTTTACATTTAAGCATGTTAGAAAATATTACCACAATACCTTCAAATTTAACAATTTTATGGCTTTTATCTCAAGTCAAATTACACTGCGTATTTAAAAGAATGTCTCTACTAAAAATGGGTATTTCGGTGATTTTTATTTCTTATTTTTTATTAAGTTGTTACACATACAACACTTACAATTAAATTAGTTGATAAATAAACAGTTTTAAATTGAAAAATGGCTAGGTTGCGTAGATGTTTGTGTAGACCGGACATTTAATAACATCCAGAAAAATTATAGGCTGTTGCGCATGATGGTGCGAGATATTTGATCTCTAGTGTAAAATTTGTATAAATACGAGTATATCTGTGATTAGAAACCTATTACCTATATTAGTACAGGTATATGGACTTTTTATTTCTATTAATAGACTAAACATCCCCATGCCTATTTTGTCCACAATTAGATTATACCACATTGTGATTCTCTAATATCAGTTTGATTATTATTTAATTCATGTCAACTTTTGATTATAGTCATTGATAAAAAAAAATTGAATAGTTTATTTAAGTTATTATATAATTTAAAGGTGATTTTATTTTTTTTTTTCATTAGTGCGCGGTTTTGTAATAAACACCGCAGGTATTCAAATCAGTTGGACATTTTATTATATTTGTAGTTGGTTATATAGGAGGAATATAGATTATTCGATTTTCTATATAGGAAATAATACTCGATTAGTCTGGTTATCTTCATGTTATTACAGAATAAATGCTTTTCTAATAAATTTATAGTTTTTAATTAATTGACAACGCACAACAACACATGAGGTTAAGATTGAAAAATTTATGCTTGTTGACGGAATCTTGCATTTATTGTGGACATTAAATTCAGATACATTTATGGGTTATTCAATTCTAAACTTAAATTTTATGCAAGAATCGATGGTAAGGGGACAAAAACACCTGTATGTGAAGACTTTATAAAGAGTATTTTTAATTCGATTTCATAAAATATGTAGATGGATTTTCCGTATATGTAAAATCGGTGATAATGAATAAACAGGTCAATTATCGAGTTTTGTAAGGGACTGATTAAAGCGATCAGCGCGCGTGACAGTCTATTGCGTATATTGCCGAGAAACAGCCTTATGCCGCCTTAAAAATTTGGATACGTACAATGCTGATGATCCCTCTGTCGACTTGTTGATTTGTTCAGCCCAAGATAACCTACTAAGTACTTATAAACAACAGTAAGAAAATAAAATAAAACTATATTATATACGATACAAAGTTGCAATAACAGCACTCAATTTGTGAAATCCATTATACTTCTTACACCAGAGATATATATCTGGTTTAGTAACTAGGATTATGAAACTATATGGTTTGTGAGATGAGAAGTCAAAGCACACTACAATTTCGTTTGTCTTTTCGTTTGGTTTTAAATAGTAATGGAGTTGGCATTGACATAAATGTCAAGATTGACATTTAATTGGCTTTTAAATTGTCAGAAATGACTTTTATATTGACAGAACAGAAAACAAATTGTTACCGCCAACCAAATATCTCAATGATAAATAGAAAACTCAATGGAAACTAGATTTTCCTAGTAAACTATTAGGGTTCGGAATCTCCATTTTCGATGTATTCGGCGTTGAGAGCATACAAACGCCTCGGTATGAGAAAAGATATCTCATTCCGAAACTATGTATAAACCGATCTGCAAACCATGGTTAGGGGTGATACATTCGAAACCGCATGGTTAACTCGAATCCATAGTTATGAAAACAGTAATGTGGCTATAGCAATAGATTATGTGATATGATAGTGAATTTAGAATTAAGAACCGAGTACATTTGGGACTATAATTCCTTTCAATTAACGAACCATCATTTGAAATAAGATATTATCAGTCAGGGTATGGGGCTCTCCTACCGATCCTTAATGCCTGAGTAAAATCGTCGACATAACGGGCGACATTTGCCAAAATAAAAGTGCGTAACACATACAAAATGTAATTGTATTTAACTGTGTGTCGAATAGGGCACATACAGCGTCAATTAACCACTTAAGCGACGGCTTTTTTTTTCGAGAAAGTGGGTCCATATAAAATAGTTACCAAGTAATCTGAATACAACGTTTTTTTTCAATTTTTTTAAAGTCACAAAACAAGGTTTGCCCGAGCAAGACTCGGGAAAATCAAAAAAACAATCGAACTACGCCCCTGAGTTACGCTCGGGCAAATCACTCAAGTGGTTAAATCAAAGTCAATTAAAACCCGTTCGTAGGTTAACGTTATATTAAAATTTCATGGAAAATTCTAAAACACAAAAATGTAATGTTGTAATGTTATTCAGCAACATTAGTAGACGAGGGAATACTTACGCTTGACAAAATATATATATATATAGGGAATTGAATAGCTTGATCTTTTGGAAGAAATTGTTTCAAATAATCAACATAAACAAACAATAAACAACAAACTGTTAGGATCTTGCAATCCGACTTCATAACTCGTTAAATACATAGGGGTTTAGTCTAGCAGATGATATAGTCACAATGAGTTTTAACTAAAAAAGTGTTACAATTACGAACTAAGGTTTCCCTCAGAAAGCCTGATAAAGCCTAATTGCAACTGAGATATAACATAAATGCTAATAGGTTAGTAATACACCTGATGCAACCAACAACATTCTAAAGGAAGTCTTTGAAGTCCGCAAACGGATACCAAAAGGTTCATTGACTATGATTAATATGAAGCCGGTCATCTTTGAGGAAGGTGCAAGGTACTCAAACATAGTTGAAAGAGCCAATTAAGATAGCGCGTTTCGATTTCGAATAAAATTGAGTCCTTAATTTCAATAATTCGCAAGGTAAAACATTTGATAAGAGATCTGACACAAGATAATATTGATTCCAGCAGTTCAGAGTATGCTTAATAAAGATGCCTTAAACTAATCGATACAATTAAGACAATTTTCTGAAACCACATTTTTCATAACAGATTATTCAATGATACTGTTACGATTTTGCCTTGTTAATCAAGGTTCGAATCACTGGATTGTGAATAAATACACTGCTTCAAATTTGAACTCACACAATTTATTTACACAACACAATTTATTATACAACACAAAATTCACAATTAATTATTATAATTATAACACACTTTTTAATTATCACTTTAATAATCGCTTTAATAATCACTTTAATAATCTTTCTATTTAACCTTCACTGTATCACGTTTAAAATAATACTCAGCATTACACGTCAACGCGCGCCTTTATATACCAAAATATTTGTTTCTAGAATAATCCTAAATGCGCAGCAAATATGTTAGTATAGAAATACGCCTAAATGTTGAGTATAAATTATAAATGTAATTGAACAATTAATGAAATTAACTTATTCTATTCTATTCTAGGTGTCACCGTAACACTACCCCCCACCTAAGCCTGTTCGTCCCGAACAGGATCCAGATCACCTCCTCTGTAGAGCGCCAAACGCTCTAAATGCACCACCTTTGGTTTACCTCTCCGTCCTTTCTGTATGCGATAAACCACATCGTTCAACTTTTTAATGACAGTGTAAGGTCCTTCCCATGTGGGTTGCAACTTCGGTGATAATCCCTTCTGCCGTTGCGGGTTGTAAAGCCATACCAATTGCCCTTCCTCGAAGCCTTGATTATTTGCTCGTATGTCATATCGAGCTTTCATTCGATCACTTGATATTCGAATTTTCTCCCGTACAAATTGATGTATTTCATTGAGTTCCTCTTTCATCCGGTCGCCGTAATCCTGTCCGCATAGAGCTGCTGATGGAACAGCTCCAAACTTTAAATCTCCCGGTAATCGCAGATTGTTCCCAAATATGGTTTTAGCTGGTGTCACTCCTGTTGTGTCATGTACCGCTGATCGGTAGGCCATCAGGAACATCGGTATATGTCGATCCCAGTTGCGTTGGTTCCTTTCAACAACCTTTGCTAGATATTCCTCCAATGTGCCATTGAATCTTTCCACCATACCGTCCGACTGTGGGTGTAAAGGCGTCGTTCTTGTTTTATTGATTCCAAGCATCTGACATATCTCCTGAAATACCACCGATTCGAAATTCCTTCCTTGATCCGTGTGAATTTCCATCGGTACACCAAATCTGCTAAACCAGTTGTTGACCACGGCATCAGCTATTGTTGTTGTCTCCTGATTGGGTATGGGGTACACTTCCGGCCATTTGCTGAAATAATCCATTATTACTAGCACATATTTATTTCCGCTCTCGGTGGTCGGAAATGGCCCCGCCACATCCTTTGCAATTCTCTCTATTGGTGCCCCGACATTATATTGTTTCATGGTTCCACCGCTTTTTCGTGCTGGTCCCTTTACTGCCGCACATTGGTCACATCTTCGACACCATTCTACTACTGACTGTCTACATCCGGACCAGTAGAATCGTTGGCGAATCTTGGCTAATGTTTTATTAATCCCTAAGTGACCTCCACTTGCTCCTCCATGATACTCCTTCAGGATTTCCGATATCCGATCCTTTGGCACCACTACCAACAATTGTTTTACTTTACCATCCGTGCTTTCCCACTTTCGTTTTAAACATCCGTTTTCTATGTGGAGGCTATCCCATTGAGCCCAATATGCTTTTACAATGGGAGTTTTGTCAGCTATCTCACTCCATGTGGGACGGTGTTCCTTTTCCTTATGTTTCATGATGAATGACAGGTCAGCATCCCGTAATTGCTCCTTTTTGATCATTTCATCAGTCCATTCCTCATCAGGTAGCACTTGCATAAGTCGAATATCGATGATGTTTTCCTTACCCTCCACACGCCCACAATGCTTGCATTCCACGGGACATGGCCTTCTTGATAATGCGTCGGCATTTCCATGTGTGGTTCCCTTCCGATGTTCAATTTGGAAATCGTAGCTTTGCAAACGTTCGATCCAACGTGCTACTTGTCCCTCTGGATTTTTGAATTGTAACAACCAGCGCAAAGCTCCATGATCCGTCCGTAGAAGAAATTTTTGGCCATAGAGGTACTTATGGAAGTGCTTAACACATTCCACTATAGCCAACAACTCTTTCCGTGTAACACAATAATTCCGTTCCGGTTTTGATAACATCTTGGAGTAATATGCAATAACTCGCTCCTCACCATTTGTTGCCTGTGATAATACTCCTCCTATACCATCATTACTTGCATCGGTGTCCAAAATGAATTTAACGTTGGGTATAGGGTATGCGAGGATTGGTGCTTTGCATAATCGACGTCTTAGTTCCACAAATGCCTCTTCCTGTTCATCCTTCCATTCGAATGCCTTGTTCTTCCTGGTTAACTCGTGTAAACTCTTTGCAATATTGGCGAATCCTGGCACGAATCGTCTATAATAGGTACACAATCCAAGGAAGCTCCGTAGTTCATGTAAGTTTTTAGGTCGTGGCCATTCCTTCACTGCTGCGATCTTGTCTTCATCGGTATGGATTCCATTGGTTGTAACCTTATGACCCAAATATTTTACTTCCGTTCTAAATAGTTTGCATTTCTTTGGGCTTAGCTTCAATCCGGCGGCTTGTATCCGATCCAAAACCTCTGCCAAATTCCTTAAATGCTCGTCGAAATCCTTGCCCATAACGATGATGTCGTCCAAATATACGAGGCACGTCCTCCAATGTAATCCCTTTAGTACGCGCTCCATTAGCCGTTCAAAAGTCGCAGAGGCGTTACATAATCCGAATGGCATCACGTTAAATTGCCATAATCCGTTACCCACACTGAATGCCGTTTTCTCGCGATCTTCCTCCTGGACTTCCACTTGCCAATAGTCGCTTTGCAGATCTAATGTCGAAAATATTCGAGCATCTGATAATGTGTCTAACGTGTCATCGATCCTTGGCAATGGGTAACTATCCTTTTTCATGACAGCATTTAATTTTCGATAATCCACGCAGAATCTCATGCTACCATCCTTTTTCTCGACTAACACCACTGGTGAACTCCATGGACTGCTTGATGTTTCGATTACCAATGCTGCTTGCATATCTTTTACCATTTGATCCACTTCTCCTTGCTTTGCCAATGGTAATCTTCTGGGTGGTTGGCGAATCGGCATTTCTGCTCCTGTATCTATTCGATGTTTTACCATTGTGGTTCTCCCATTATTGTCCGGTGTACTGCAGAATATTGGCATGTACCGCTCGAGCAATTGTTTTGCCAAATTTTTCTGTTCCTTAGTAAGATCTTCGGTCCATTTCTCCATGAGTTGTTCTACAACCTCTTTCTGCACTTGCGAGTTAGCCGTCTTAATCGGATTTTTCTGCTCGCACTTCACTATCGCCGATATTTCTTCACATTTTCCGATTATTGTCCCTTTCTTGATGGTTTTCGTCTTATCCGAGAGATTTAGAGTCCTAATTGGTACTTTATTATCGTTATCTGGTTTCACTAAAACTTTCCCGATCATAATTTCTCTGGCTCCGCTCTCCGCTTCATTGGCTTCCACAACACACAACCTGGGTGGTCCAGAACCTCCCTCCAATCTTGCCCATACTATTGTTTCCGAGTTCGGTGGCAGCTTCTCCCGATGATCCATTATAATTTGCCTGGTCGTTTCTCCTATAACGGCGCTAACGTGAAGTGGCAACTCGATATTATCGTAGGTTAATACACCCCGTCCAACATCCACCACGAAGCCATTCGTTCTCATGAAGTCCATTCCCAAGATGACTTCGTCTACAATATCTGCAACCAGCACCTCGTGTTGAAAGTGATTTCGCCCAATCTTTATTTTTACGACCTTTTTCCCTTTTATTGCTGAATTTTCTCCAGTCGCCGTTCGTAATTTAATGCCATTAGCTGGTTCTATAACTCCATCGATAATATCCTCACGAACAATCGTATGAGTTGCTCCCGTATCCAGCGTGATCATGCATTTCTTCCCATCAATATCGGCTTCAATTGTTAAGCTGTCACCGCTCCTTGCTATTCTCGAAACATGGATGGAGGTTGTGGGGCAATCGGTTATGGGAGTCAGCTTCTGCCCCTGCAAACTGACTCTTTTTAGTTTAACGACTCCGCTGTCGTCTGACCCTCCTTTCTGGATTCTATCTGCTCCTCGTTTGATCTACGCCTCATAGGAGATGGCGACCTTGCTCGTTTCTTCTTAATCTCCCAACAGTCCCGTGAGATGTGACCCATTCTATCACATACCCAGCATTTAATCCTGCCACTTCCATCTCTGAACCTTGGCGTAGCCCGCGCAGTGTCTATTCTGGAATCAATCTCCACTCGACGAATTTTCATTGCTGGTTTGATGATGGTTTGCGCAGTTTCGTTTGTTAACGCACAAGCGATGGTTTCCGTGAAAGTTGCCTTAGGTGACAACATCACCGCTCTGCGCGTCTCAGAATCTCGAATACCGTCAATGAATGCATCTATTTTAATTCGCTCCATGTAATCGGCTGACATATTTGAATGGGCTAAATGCGTGAGCCGCTCAATTGCCGATGAAAATTCCTGTAGCGATTCTCCTCCTTTTTGGTATCGACCCTTCAATTCCATGCGATAGATTTCTCGTTTGTGATCACTTCCGTATTTTCGATCTAACGCCTTCATAATTCCCATGTAAACGTTCCGTTCCTGCTCGGGAATGATTTGTAGTGTTTCTGCCGCTTCGCCTTTAAGAGCCACAATTAACGCTGCAACACATTGTTCTTCAGTCCACTGATTTTGCTTAATCGCCGTTTCGAACTGGAACTTAAAAATACCGAAGGATGTTGTTCCATCAAATGTTGGTGGTTTTATCTTAACTGCATTAACCGTCTGGATCACTTGTTGTGTCGTTCCATTCGCCTTGACATCTTTGAGCTCCTTCTCGAGACGTTTAAAATCTTGTTCAACCGATTCAAATTTTTGTTGAACCGTCCCCTTAATATTTTGAATTTCTGCGTGTACTTCTGTTTGCAGTTTTTCCACTTTACCGTGTAGTGTAGAAGATAATTCCAAAAACCTCTCGTCCATTTTCTTTTGGCCATCTTCTATTTGGTTTTTAATGTCCGCCCCTTGTTGCTCCATCTGCTGTTTCATATCCTGGTTCGACAATTTCATTTGATGTTTAATGTCCACCCCTTGTTGCTCCATCTGCTGTTTCATTTGATGTTTAATGTCCGCCCCTTGTTGCTCCATCTGCTGTTTCATTTGATGTTTAATGTCCGCCCCTTGTTGCTCCATCGATTGTTTAATTCCACCCAACTGTTGTCCCATCATTTGATTCATAGCAGCCATCAACTGCGATAAATCGAAACTTCCAGATGGGTTTTGTGCTGCTCCGACCACCGTTTGCACGTCCTTTTCTTTCTGGTCAACACTGATCTCATCCGGTTTTTCCTCCTCGAAATCATACTTGTCTGGATTTACACCATCTTTCTCCATGGCCTCACGTAGTCGCTCCACCAAACTAGCTTTTGTGCCTTCTTCTATGGCCAAACCTCGTTGTTTCAGTTGCTCCTTTAATTGCGCAAGCTTCAATTCGTAGAGAATCATTTCTCTTATTATTCACAATCCCACCGCTGTCACCAATTGTTACGATTTTGCCTTGTCAATCAAGGTTCGAATCACTGGATTGTGAATAAATACACTGCTTCAAATTTGAACTCACACAATTTATTTACACAACACAATTTATTATACAACACAAAATTCACAATTAATTATTATAATTATAACACACTTTTTAATTATCACTTTAATAATCGCTTTAATAATCACTTTAATAATCTTTCTATTTAACCTTCACTGTATCACGTTTAAAATAATACTCAGCATTACACGTCAACGCGCGCCTTTATATACCAAAATATTTGTTTCTAGAATAATCCTAAATGCGCAGCAAATATGTTAGTATAGAAATACGCCTAAATGTTGAGTATAAATTATAAATGTAATTGAACAATTAATGAAATTAACTTATTCTATTCTATTCTAGGTGTCACCGTAACAATACATTTTCTCTGCAGCCCCCCCTTTTATTCGAGACAACTAATTGGTGCCAGATAAAGTTAAAAAACAATGGGAACACAATATAACAATCGGACACAAAGTAGACAAACAATACAAATGGAACCAAGGAAACGAAATAATGTTCGTGTGTTCAATGTGGTTTACTTTTGGTTCGTCGTCTTGTTAGCAACTTGTAATTGTTTAGTTCTTATTTGTGTAAAATATTGCGAACCCACTAAATCTTAATGTTAACGAGTGCTCAGTACTACTTTACCGCTTCGATTCTCAATACTAAGTCGATGTTGTAGTAGGGCGAAACTAAATATGGAAATCTTAATCTGTTTTTGAACCTTCCATGATTGTCTCGGGAATTACATTCGACAAACGGCATCTGTCTTTTAAGATTATGAAGACTTGTCGTTTACACCATTCGTACTTTGTCCTTTAGCCGAGTTGGAATATTCGGCACGTTCTACATGATCATGCAGTTTTTGATTGGCTCTCTTGTTGTTTCTATGAAATTTTGTTATCACCAATTTTCGTAAATTTCAGTGTTCCTCGCACTGAAATTATAGATCCTAGAGAAGAATCTGTGCCGTCGTACCACAAAATTATATATTTGTGAATTTTGCTTAAAATAATTACGAGGTTACTCAGGCGCAGTTGTTTATGGGCCTCATATCCGTTATAATTGCTTCGATCCTATCAAAGTTATTGTTTTGGCAGAGAGTGGCTGGCTTTTATATGTAGGCTTCATACAAACCAATTTTATTAATGCTATAGACACATTACTGGTTTCATAACTATGGTTTCGAGTTAACCATGGTTTCGTTGTTATGTCCCAATATGCAATGCCGACGGAATTCCATTTTCATTCGCTTTCTAAAACCACACTGCTTCTATGGAAAGAACCATGTGTATCACGCGGAAATTCGTACTCCCCGCCAAAGAAAAGTGTCACAAAAATTCCGGTGTCGGTGTGAATCCCAACTAAAAAGAGAAAAAAACCACAGAAACAAAAAGCACGTGTTTGTATATATTTTCCTATTGGAATAAATAATAATTCTTATTTGAAATAAAACAAAATTTTCCATTTATAATAAAATAAACATTAATTTTTTATTAGCACAAAAATACACAATTAAATTTTATAACACAAATTTTATAAATTAAATTTTAAGCACGTTCACCATACGTCTTGTTTGTTCACCATACGCGCATCCAATTGAACATCCCAAGCACAACCGATCTTGAAAAGAAAAAAATGCTTTGAAAATTTACAACGTAAATGTATTTCGCGACGACGCCATTGTGAGACAGATTTCTATTACCTTTTTAGTCCAAATTTGTACATCGCGATCACTAAATAACTTAATAATTATTATTTTATACTTAAATTTAAAACTATTTACTTTAACAAATAGAAAACATTATAATGAAACAACACTTTAAAGAAAAAAAATTTAATTATGTAGTGCAACCGTGCACGTCGACTTGTCAGAAGAAACTGAAAACAAACGATACAATCGAAACTTATAAAACGAAAATAATATTACCGCGAAATAGAAAGAGAAAAACAATTATTTTTCTCCAAAATCAATATTTTTGTGTCTTTGATATTTTGTAGTACGGAATTTTGTACGACATTTGAGCAGTTTTTTCCACACAGTGGAATAATTGCATACTGGGGTATGACCCCTAACAATGGTTTGCAACTCGGTTTTAATGGTTTTAAACATAGTTTCGGAATGAGATACTTTTCTCATCCCGAGGCATTTTTGTGCTCCCAACGCAGAATACTTCAAAAATGGAGATTCCGGACACTAATAGTGTACCAAGCAAATCTAGTTTCCTTTGAGTTTTCTATTTGTAAAATATTTCATTTGCCAAGGAATTGGATTTGGAATTGGAATTCAATTCTTGGTCAAAAGAAATAACAAATGAATTCCCGTGTTTTATTTCTTTTATTTCATCTTTTTCTCTAGAGAAAACTCTAGTGAAAAGCACAGTAACTAAAATATAGAATTGAAATTTCAATACCATCAACTCTGTAGGAATTCAACGAATTCCAAATTGGTATTGAATACATAGCATTGTTTTTGTAATTTGGCAAATGAAATACGCTTATTGAAATATTTGGTTGGCGGGAACAAATTTTTTTCTATTCTATCAACAGAAAAGTCATTTATGACAATTTAAAAGAAAATTAAATGTCAACCTTGGCAATCCATCAATGCCTACTCCATTACTATTTAAAACTAAACGAGAAGGCAAAAGAAATTGTAGTGTGTCTTGAGTTTTCATCTCGCAAACCATAGTTTTATAATCTTAGTTACGAAACCAGATATGTGTCTATGGTATAAAACTGCTACGATTTTTCGCCCTGATTGGCCACATTTTTCATTCAAAAAGAGTAATCAACAATTTTTTAATCGAAAACTTATGCTAGCCAAAGTCGTATTGATAGGGGTAATCTTTAGAAACTAATCCGTATACTCCTTATTTGCCCTATTGAGTAATCTATTGAGTCAGTACAACGAAGTCTACGTGAAAACCTTCCTGATATAGGCCTTTAACGATATTAAAGATCCGAGGAGATCACGCAGGCATTTGCATATGGTGAGTCAAACATATGCTGAATAAAAGCAGAATCGTGATATCTAGTTTAGGTGATTCTCAATTAATGGATTCGTGGGGGTTCGGGTTCTAGGATTTTTTTTTGTCTTTTGACGAAATCTGTTTTTTTTTTTTGTAATTTTCATATATCAGAACATATAACCCCAAAATTTTACCACCCCACCACCCCCAATCTTTATAGATATAATTCTCATGTACGATTTTTTGTAATTGAACTCTTGCTAAACGATGGAACCGATTTTAGTGAAATTTGGTTTGTGTGGTGTTTGAGTGGATTTCTGGATGGTTTAGATTTACAATTGAACCCGGTAGGTGGCACTGCGATCGCGTTCTAGGATTTTTATTTTTTAATTTTGGACAAAATTTTATATTTTTATTTTTTTAAGGTTTCTTGCACATGAAAACATATAACCCCAAAATTTCACTACCCTCACCACCCCCAAATATTCTGAACGTGTGTTTGTAATTGAACTCCTCCTAAACGGCTGTACCGATTTTAATGAAATTTTAGGTGTGTGTTTGAGTGGGTTCTTGGATGGTTTAGATATACAATTGGACCCGATAGAGGCACTTCAATCGGGTTCTAAAATTTTTTTTTTGTTTTTTGTATTTGTTACATATAACCCGAACATTTCAGCAGCCCCACCACCCTCCAATCTTTATAGATATAATTCTTATGTATGTGTGTATTTGACTGAACTCCTCCTAAACGGCTGGACTGATTTTAATGAAATTTTCTGTGAGTGTATTTGAGTGGGTCCTTGGATGGTTTAGTTTCCAAATTGGACCCGGTAGGTTGCACTGCAATCGGGTTCTAGGAATTTTTTATTAGTTTTTTGACTAACTAATCCCAAAATTTTACCGCCCACAACCCCCCCCCCCCCCCCAATCTTTACAGATATAATTATTATGTACGATTTTTTGTAATTGAACTCCTCCAACGGCTGAACTGATTTTAATGAAATTTTGTTTGTGTGTTTGAGTGGATTCCTGGATGGTATAGATTTACAATTGAACCCGGTAGGTGGCACTGCGATCGCGTTCTAGGATTTTTATTTTTTATTTTTAGACAAAATTTTATTTTTTTATATTTTTAAGATTTTCCCCATATTAAAACATATAACCTTAACATTTCACCACCCTCACCATCCCCAAATTTTCTGAACGTGTGTTTGTAATTGAACTCCTCCTAAACGGCTGGATCGATTTTAATGAAATTTTAGGTGTGTATTTGAGTGGGTTTCTGGATGGTTAAGATTCACAATTGAACCCGGTTTTTGGCACTGCAATCGGGATATAGGATTTTTTTTTGTTTTTTGACGAAATCTTCTTTTTTTTTTTTTGTATTTCTCACATAACAGAATATATAATTCCAAAATTTCACCACACCACCCCCCAATCTTTATAGATATAATTCTTATGTACGTGTGTATGTGACTGAACTCTTCCTAAACGGCTGGACCGATTTTAATGAAATTTCGTGTGTGTATTTGAGTGAATTTCTGGATGGTTTAGATTTTAGATTTTTTTTTTGTTTGATTGAGCTACTTTGGCTGCAAAAATATCAATTTAAACTGATCATTGTTCAACTCGCATTAAGATAAAAATAAACCAAAAATTATTTTTTTAGTTTTAAGATTCAATATTTTTTTCAATATTTTACATTTTTACATTAATAAATATATGACTGTCATGGAAATATTTTTTTTTCTTTGCTATTATTTAATCAAAATGAAAATCATCCGAATTTGCATCATATGTAATTTTGAACGCGTCATATTCCTCTGCTACTCGCAGTCCATCTTCGGTGTACATATGGGTCAGTGGATCCTCATCGTAGAAGCGACCATTTTCATGAGTCACGACATCTTTAGTCATTTGTAGATTCATTATGAGCTCACTGACAAACTGAGTTCCACGCAGTGGACAATAGCAAATCGTACAATGACGAAACAAAAACATCAAAATGTCAAACTCAATGTAAATGTCACTTAGTATATAGTTTATGGAAAATTCGAATATAAGAAACGTTTGTAAAACCAGCTTATAGCAGGCAAGCCAACGTTCGGGCCAGTCTGTTGGGCCCGCTAGTATTTTATATAATGGGTATAGAAAGTTATTATATAGGGCTTTACGCTTTTAAAAATGGTACTAGGAAAAGTTTATGTTTTGGAATCCTATACGTATACCGGATTCTCGCCTCAACCATTATGGTGGTTGATCAGAGCATCAGAGGATCAGAGACACTTCCTTGGTTATCCTAGGCATTGATTAAAGCTAGATTTTTGCTTGACTCACTGAATATTATTAAACCCACTCGTCACAAATTACTACATTCAGTGCGGTTAAATTTGAGGAAATTAAAGATTAAAACTGATTATGAAATTTGGTTCAAGAAGGATTAGAATTTTATCTACACAGAACTCGGTTGATTCTTAACCAATTCTAATGAAAATTGTTTTATTAGACTGGATTTATATGCTGAAATCTACCAATGTTAAGCAAGGCCCTACTCATCTACTTCTTTCTTCGATTACAGACTAGAATCTACAGGAAAAATCTTTTACTTTCGAAACGTATTTTAAATATAAAACCTTACTAACGTGCTATTACAAAAACCGTCGAACATATTGGTAACCTGTGCGTGTGAATGTGAATATCAAATATTGGCGACAATGTGCATCGAATTGTAAATTATAGATATCCCCAGAATTCGCATTGGTTAAAAAATAGCCAAGTTTCAAACACTCTAAAAATACTTGTTAGAATCCAAATTAAATTTTAAAATCCCATAAATCGATTTTCTTGATCTGGAAATTAAATGGAAAAGTTTAGGGATTATATTCGGCAGGAATGTTTCCCTTTGTGGAAAGTGAGGTACATATATAAGTGTGTAACGAAATCCCGGTTTTGTATATAAAAATCGCGATTTTTAGGAAATTCTGGTTTGAATTTTTAGAATTTGGCATGTGGGAAAATGGGACTCTTAAATGCTTTTTTGACAAAATTGAAAACTGAGTTTGCGATAAAGTTCTAGAAAATGGCTTATATAATTTTTTTAATTTTTTTAAATTTGTTAAAAATCAAATATTAATGAATTTGCTTGATAAAATTTTCCTTCACCAAAATGTATGAAAACCAGGATTTTGAAAACCGGGATTTTATAAACCGGGATTTTGAAAATCGGGATTTTGAAAACCGGGATTTCGTATAGTACACCTAAGGTACACATATTACCAAATGGCGGGTGTAAAATTTGTCTCAAGAAATTTTTAATACTGAACATCTTTACTAATTACACTGTTAAATCAACATTTAGCAGAAACAACTATATTATAATAGAAATAGATGAAAAAAGGTGCCATAATTTTTCATATTAGGTTTGTTTAATTAGCAGAGGCAACAGCAATAGAAAGCAATGGATTATAATTTTGAAAACATAAACAAAAACCCAATTCCAATTGCTAAACATGAATTCTTATAAGAATAATGAGTACTGGGGCCCTAGCCCTGAATAGAGCGTACGAATGTACGAATGTACAAGATTTATATTTGAATTGAATCAGATTCGAACGATTCTTTGAACGAATTCTTCTGTTAAAGTTAGCCGAAAATCTTCAGACAAAAAAGTGTCGACAATACAGATTTGGATAACTTAAACATAAAAAGTTGATAATGCCGGTTTAAATGATCAAAATTTGCACGTCAATTTTCCGCCAGAAAATAATAATTTCAAGTGTATAACATTATCAGACCCACCCCAAACCTATAATCAAAATCTACGTATAAGCATCGAATTGTCATAGTAAGGTCGGTGTTTTTCCTGGCATTATCTCGAACTACAAACCATTTTAATGACAACTACAACCCTCTGAATGCCTGATAATTATTCATCTTCTTCACCGACATTTTTCGGCTGTACACAACAAATATGGCATTTCACCCTTTTGTCCTCATCAGACCATTCTACAATTGTAAATAATCGTTAGCTACTTCATGTGCTATCAAACTGACATAGTCAAGTTGGTGTTTATCTGGAAAAACCTCACGATAAACGATTTTATCGACAGAAGAACGGGAAAATAAAATTTCACCCATATAATCTCATCAGACCCACCCTAGACATCAAAATCTACCTATTGTCATGGCCCATCGAATTGGCATAGTCAGATTGGTGTCTATCTGGTAAAATCTCGAATGTTGAACAATTTTATCTACAAAACACGGCAAGAATCAAAATTTCACAATTATAACCTCAACCCTCCCCAAACGTGTAATCTATATCGGCCATGGTCATGAACCATCGAATTGGCATAGTCAGATTGGTGTCTAAATGGCAAAATTTCGAATGATGTACGATTTTATTGACAAAATAAGAAGAAAATCAAAATTTCATCCCTATAACCTCATCAGACTTACCCCAATCCTGTAAATAAAATCTACCAATGGTCATGGGCCATCGGAATGGCGTAGTCAGTTCGGCGTCTGGCATAATCATTTCATTTCCACACATCATTTCATGCCATTTCCAAACGGAAAGGGGACACTCCTATTTAAACAAAAATAATTCAACCAAATAAAATCAACTTGAGTTACCAGAATGAAACAGGACGTCGCTAGGCTCGTTTGATTGTAAAAATATAAGGCTATCATTTATACATAGTGACATTTTCCGACAAACGCTGCGATAGAGCAAAAATTCATAATTATCCCCATTTTCAAGAAAATGACTTTAAGCTCACTTGATAGTCTTATCGTAATTCAATAATGATTTCCACATAATGGCTTTGTACACTTTTTTGCTATTGCACCTGTTTACACTTAAAATTTGTATAAGAATTTTTTTAACAGTGTATTTTCTAATACTACTTTACTCTGTCTATATACATGGACAAAACAGTGGTTTGCAACCTGTGGCACACGTACCAGCGTGAAAAAATACAAAAAGAGATATTTTAATACAGAAATAACATGAACCACAGATAAAAACCAAACAAAGAAAATATTTTATAGATTTTTTTTCTGGGGTATTTGGGGTTACCTCATTATAAATTATGTAAATATATATAAATTATAATGTTAATTAAAAGGAAATTGCCAAAAGGTTGAGTGCCTAAAGCGTAAATTACAAAAAAACATTTTACATTTGCCACAATAGTTTTTCAAGAATTTATTGACAGAAAAGTTAAAACACCATATTCCTATAAACAAAATCACTTATGTGTATGCGATAGATAAAAAGTCAAAACCCCATTACCACTGATCTTATAATAATAATATTCTATACACTCTATGCTTTATGTTTATGCTTTCAATATTTTTTATTTGAGTGTAAGCTCTAAAACAATCACCTATATGTAGTGGAACGTTACAATTATTACTCATATGTCTAATGTCGTCGTTTTACGAATTGTATGCTTTCTACAAACACGGCAAGGTTTTCTTGGCAGTGTTTTATTACTTCCCATGGGAATTTTTATAACATTCTGATTTTTTAAATCCCCGGAAAGTCGGTTTACTGGATAGATTCGAGGTACCCGCAAACTCGTAGAAGGCGTGTTGATATCTGCATTGGTTTCTTCTGGATAAGAATTTGCTAACCACGCTTTCGTTGTATTTAACAAAAAATCGTTAAATTTCAATTTATTACTCAGATTCAAATTTTGAAATACCCGGAAAGCATTGAATAAAGCACAATTGAGCACGTAAAATATTACTTTTTGTGTCCATTTTTTTGTTTTATGGACTAGCGGATTATAAGAAAGATACTGATAAGCTAGATCTACCACGTTCATGTAACTGTTGTAATCAACAATGCATCTGAGTTTTTGGATGACCAAATTTGTCTTTCAATCTATTTTGCATGTATCTATCATTTCTGCGTTGTGGATGGTTGATATCATTCGCACAATTTTTTTTTTGTTGATTTTCCACACTTGTACAAGGATTTCTCCTTTTCGTTGGTACTTGGTCTTCGAAATTCTTAATTTTACATTTTTTATAGCATACGGGACACCTCGATTTTCCGTATTGTTCCACAAACTCTAGTTTTTCTTGCAAACAAATTTTCAGCTAGTTGGACACTATTATACAAATTATCCGCATATAAGTGATGAAATTTGTCCATATAATTTTTGCAGACATTCATTATTGTCGTTGCCAAGTTTATTCCCGCTCCACTGTATAATTTAAAATTACTTATATATATATATATATATATATATATATATATATATATATATATATATATATATATTTATATATATCCGCTACCTGATTCGCATAACATCCGATTTATTATACCATATTTAATCATTTTTGATGGATTATATACGCGAAAACGTAGCGAGCCTCTCAAGGAATCATTTCTTGATCCAACGATACATTTTGTTTCGGTTTGTAAACTTCGTTAAATTTTTAAAGAAATATACGACTACATCTTGTATTTTTATTAGCCTATTAGCACCTTCTGCCACATTATCGTTGTTCGAAAAATGCAAAAAGGAAAATATTTGTTTGTACATATTTCTGCTCATAGTTTCCCCAAAAATGTTGGTTTCAATCAAGCGATTTGTAGAACAATAAGAGACCATAATATTTATTTATGTAGACAATAATATTTATATTCCTTTTTTAACAAGGCCCATATTTATAATTAAGGGATTTTTTTTTATTAGATGTACCGTGACATTGATCCATTTCGGTGAATAATTTATATTTTTGTACCTATAGACATTTTTTGTCAATATTTATTGGTTTCCTTTACAAGCTTTTCGAACAAATCGTCTCCAATATATAGGGACGAAACTTCGCCTACATTTTTACAATTTTCAGGAAAAACTTTAACACCTGGACTCCTCTCAAAATTGTTATTTGACCTTGGCGGATCACAGATGCTCCAATCTAAGACAATATCATCTTCATCATTACAACCATTTTCAGATGAAGAAAAATGCATTATCCGAGGTCAGCTAGTCCCAACAAATGAATGCTTGTCTGTTTTTATGTCACTTTCATTTTCTGAATCATTCTACGTCACACAATTACACTCCACTCGAAAACCATGTCGAATGCTAGTTAACGGGTGTACTACGAAATCCCGGTTTTAAAATCTCGACTTTCAAAATCCCAGTTTTTATACATTTTGGTGAAGGAAAATTTTATTAAGCAAATTCATTAATATATATTGTTGTTGCTAGTATAGCATAAAACTTAAACTTCTAGCCGAAGCTTGATTTTTTACAAAGAGGAAAACTCTACAACTTTAAAAACTACAGCTCATATCCGAAAACAGCCGCAAAGTAATGTTCACATGTTCCATTGCTTCTAGAAAATTGCACAAGGCGGTTATTAATTAACTGTTTTGTGAATTTAGAGATTGTAAGTGAAGCCGCAAAATTCTTGAATTCACGCAAAAGATATTGGGACAAGGCTTGCGATTATAGTTGGAAAAAATTGCGTAAAATATTGTTGTGTTATAGGACCCCCGTTCTTATTTATAAACGAACCTCACATAAACAAGAAATTACGATATACGCCTAAATGTTGTTTAAACAGAACGTGTACAAATGAACATTTATAATGTTCGCAATTAAAAATTCTTTGTTATTACATTTTTGAACGAAACAAAAACAAATATTTTGTCAATCTTTCGATCAGTTTTTTCAGGAAAAGCTTTATCACCAAAAACACTCTTCTTAGTCTGCAGAAATTGAACTTCATGCGGATTAAGCGGACAGTTATTTATAAAAGCCTCGCGATCTTTTTTACGGCGTGGGTGGTACACTGGCGCGCATCCAAAATAAAAAAAATGTTAAAAATGAAAAATGAGAATTGGGTGTAGAGAAAATAGGTAAACATATATTTTACTCATGATGCGTGCAAGGAAAAAGTGCGATAGAGAGAAAGAAAAAATGTTTGCACACCACACCAACGTGTTTTGCTACTCGTGTTTTTTCTTGTAATGTACAACGTGAATCTTGGTTTTAGAAAATAATTTTCGTTTGCGATTGCGTTTTAAGTAAAATTCGGTTGTATTTTAGTGATTAAAGTTATGTTATATTTATTTGGTAATTATATGCGACATTTTAGTAAAAGTGTAATTATTAGTGTATTATTTTAGTGATTTATTTTATCAGGTGTTATCAAAAAAATTCAATATGTCAAAAAAAAAAAAATAAAACAAAAAAAAAAAATTATTTGTGCAGTGAAGTAGAAGTTTTTCCTGAGTATTCAGTGCGACAAGAGTTACGAGGATACTGGTAAGTTAATTTGCTACCAGATTTTTTAATTTTTGCTTAAAAAATATTCATTTTCCGTTTACGTGGTTGTTAGAACCTTCAACAAAAATATCATGATTAATTATAATTTGTAATTTACTCATTTTCTTTAAAAGTGTCTAATTCTATTTATGTTGCTGTATTGCTTTATATTTGCCATATGAAATATTAGGGTTTACAGAAACCAGCCTGTGTTTATTGAGCAGAACGTTAAAAATTTCCAAACTGGGATAAAAAATTCATTCAATCAAATATATGATGTCATGTAGTCAGAAGTATGTGGTCCAATGGGACGAACCGCATACATTTTGTGCTGCAAATCAAAACAGCTTTTCAAACAATATATAATCCAAAAATTAAATACATGTTTCAGCCTTTTTAAAATCAAACAGATTAAATGTACCTAATTTCAATCTACATAGTTAGCCGTCTGAGATAATGAACATTAATACTATATTTTATTTATTGTTTTCTGATTGGACAGTTATCAATACTGAGTTTTATTATTAGAAATTAATAAATTATAATTTGTACATAAACGTTTTAATCCTGGGTTTAGTTGGTTTAGATATATATTTTGTAATTAAGAATTTCCTTCCTTATAAGCTCTTTCAATAGGTTTTCCTGGGTGTAAAGCTTCTAAATTGATCGTGTTTGTTAACCGCCATTTTTGGTTTCAGATCGAAGTTAGTTTGCTTCAAGAACTGCATTGAAGTGACAATTTCCGTCGCTAGGAATATAATAGATTTCCGCTATTAACCAGATAACAAATTTTTAAGTATAAGTCGAATTCAAATTTCAATTTAATTGTAATTTTTCTGATTTTAATTTAATTTAATTGTATATTTAAGATTTAATTTGTCTCACGACAATTGGTTTACTAATATTATTTTAATAAATTAAATGACTATGGTTATATGTAACATTGAAGTGTCGGTGGAGAGAAACTTTATGGGTTGACTTGTTTTTTGGCTTGGGGGCTACACAATAAAATTTATAATCAGACAAATATGGAAACATAGTTTTTTTTGTATTTTTGGGATCATGGCACTTCTTTAATTAGATTATTTTCTAATAGCTACTTATTACTAATTCTGTCATCTTACATATTCCTGATTAGCTTAATAGTTTTATTTAATTCTGATTGGGAATAAATTGTAATGGGTTAATTTGTTTAGGTATTGGGGATTCTTAACCTGTGACACATTCATTTTTAATATATTACCTTATAGATTCCAGATTAGCTATTTCTGAAACCAGATGTCCTTGTTTCATTTTTAATTTTATTAATAAACATATTGGTTTATTAGGGATGGTAAGGTTATCCGTTGAAGAGGGGATCTATCCGTTTGATACTACAATATTTGGATTCGATTTATTTTATTTTATTTGTTTTACGACAATCAAATTATAATTAATTTAGTTTATTATTGATTATCAATTTTTTTAAGATGCTATAATAAAGGTGTGTGGCGGGCCTGGCGTCGCGTTATTGTAAATTGATATGAGGAAATGGTATTAAATATAATTTCATCACTCATAATAATGAAATTTTATTTCAGGACATTTACTAATTAATCAATTACTTTTTAGGATGTTGATTATTTATATCCCGAAAAACAAAAATAATTGTGCCGTCTTGTGCTTTACTAACTATTGACTACTTAGGTGTCTGTAACCGGGTCAAGTTTATCATACCTAACAACCTTTCCAATCCCTCCATCTTGTTATATGTAAAAGGGGTGTACGGTTGGCCCGGCGTATCCGGGATCCTTGCTTAGTCTTGGCCGTACATTCTAATCAATCAATCAACCAATCAGTCTATTTTCTAATACTACTTTGTTAATTTGGACAAATTCAACGCCATAGAAAATGTTATAAAATAGAAATTCTTATTTGCGAGAGTGCTGCTTACGCCACATATTTTCTGTGCTTTATAAAGCATCGCCGTGACAAGGCAGTTCAGTGTAACATTTCGCTATACACAAAGCAATTGATTAGCGCCACCTGGCAAAAACATTGTACCCATATTTATGCATTTTACGACCGTCAAATCAAACCAATTTAATCACAATATATGCAAATATAACCATACCATGGAAAAACCGACCAAGTTCCGATTTATGAATAAATAATAATCTCGAACAATTCTATTATTCAACCAGAAGGAATTCAACTAGAAAAAAAATAAAACACAGAAATTGTGAGAATGGAATTCTTAAACATGAAACAAATATTCATGTAGAATGTAAGCTGAACAACGTACACAAAAAAAAATTATGTTTTATGTGACTTTTTTATGTTATAACTCTATATATGAATGAAAATTTATGTTTGGTCTGTGTTACAACAACATAATTTTCTTATGGTTTTTCCAATTCTGCTGCTTTTTGTTTTGTTTTTGCAGCCTTCTTCGTGTTTCTGTGTTCTGCCAACATAACATTGGTCGTGTTCTCCTATGTATATACGGTTCAAATCCTGCAGGGTGAACATTATGTATAAAAATATATAAATTTTATGTATGATTTTTCCTTTTTTGTGGTGTGTGTGTGTGCCGTGTGGTATAGTTAAATTTTTCATATAATAAATCTATTTAGAAGAAGTGAATTTTATTTTATTATAATGAGGATGTATTGGGCTTAAGTTCATGTGCAGCCTTGAATTTAAATTTATTAACATTCCAGATGGAGGAAGGTGCACAAAATATTACATTTTTCTTAAGTTGTATGGCATAATACAATTTAACTTACGGAAACTCCATTCATTTGGAATATTCTGTTTTAGTTCGGGGATTTCGCGTAATTGTGTTTTGTACAGGAGGTTTTGCGGAAGCTGATTCAGGGACGGAATCATGAACGCCACACAGAAATTTTAAACGGTATTTAAGTTTTATATGAAAAGTTTTAACAATTTTACCGGTTTTATTCTATTGTTTCAAAAACACTTAAATATACTTCACATGAATACGGTGTATCTAAAAACAGCTCAGTGATATTTAGAAGCTTTAGAAAAAGATGTTCTGCTTCAATCGTGTTCATACTGTGTCTTACGCGTCCACTTGCTGACGGCTTGATTCAATTGATACATTAGCAATTCGTTTCATACGATATTTCAGAGCCAAAAGTATTCTCTTCTGTTCTCTGAGGCAATTCCATTTCCAATTGAATACATTTTTGAGAACAAACAGGATGGATTCTTCTAGACCCAGCGGTCAACCCCTAAAAAATCCTTTTGCAAAATTTGAATCCGATTGGATGAATGGTTTACAAACTTATAAGAAGGTCCCCTTTTTCCAAGGGTAGGACCCCTAGGATTTGAACATGTCCCTAATTTCATAAAACTTCTTCCTTACCTTTACCAAAGCTAAGGGTCCCAGGGACCACCTCATACAAAAAATATCCTACGATTGGTTCTGGACATGCAACTTGTACCTACATTTTTAAATAATTTTGAAACGCCTATTCAGTTGAAACAGCCATTTTTGGAAAAATTGTTTGGTAGCACCTAAACTCATTGGGCCCACCCCTTCAAAAATATTTCGATAAGCTGCTCATTTTGATATAAAATTCCTATGTAAAATTTAAATCAGATTGGATAAATCGTGTGGAAATTTATATAAAAGACCCCTTGACCCATGAGATGGACCCATCGGATTCACTTCCAACACTTTCAAAAATAACGCACAGTTGTTGATTTCTGAAAAAATATGGCCAAATTATTTTTAAGAACATGATTCCGATTTAAATAAATTGTTAACAGCAATCTGAAATGTCGTTATCGATATCTTCTGATTTCGATACAAGTATCAAAAAATTCCAAGACTAACCACCGCATCTTGAGAATTGTACACGAGTGAAACACGAGTGTAATTTTCGTGACGATGCGTATGTAGATATTGACACTATAGTATTCTGGGATGTGTTAGACTTTATTCGTAAGTAATATACTTGATGTGCTTTATGTGTATTAGAGATTGGTTTCGACATTTTACGTTCCAGAGAATCATCTGTTTAGATCTAAAATATATATTTTCTATAAAATGGGCCACCCCAGGATGTTATAGTGCCTATTTATATATACAGATCGTCATGTGAATTTTATTTTGGATAGCGGACACAACATCGGGTCGAAATCAGACGAGATCAGGCACTCGTAGTTCCTGCGAAATATTAATTTAAATCTATAATTCATGTTTAAACTGAATGAGCCATACACTTATGGGTTTATTGAACCAATCTAGGGTTCGTAGGAAAAAATATTTTAAATCCGAATTGTTTTCTTGACTCCAAAGCGGATGGTCTTAAACTTTTATTCGTAGGTAGTACACATTATGTCCAATTGATATCATATGAGATTGGTTACGAAATTTAAGGTTCCGCCATTTGAATTTTATTTTGAAAAGTGGACATGATATACCGTATTGAAATCAGAAGAGATCAGTCACGACACTCGTGGTTCCGCAGATCAATTTTTGTTCATATCTTTGAAACACACACTTTACTAAAATTTTGTATGAGCTAAACATTTTCATTTATTTTTAACTGCTTAGTCAAAAGGTGTATTCAAACGTACAAATTATAATTTAAAAAACACTTTCGTCAATTTCTCCCAAACTAATTTGTTTCAAGGTCATTTACGTCCAACTCGATACTTTTCATAATATGAAATTTTCTCCTACTTTGCACCGTTCCCAATAAACGCCTGTCATTTATTAAAAAACGGCCACTGTAGTTATCTAGTTAAAACGAAATGTTTGCATATGGTAAGAATTTGAGAATCGAAAGAAGGCAAATTAACAATGGCAAAGATGGTATATCCATGTTGAAAGTGCCCCAAATTGCTCCGCTGATAAGACAGCGGAAATTTGCCAGGAGAAATGGTTGCAGAATGGCTGCACTAAAATAAAAGAGAATTTTTTTTATTAAATTATAACCAGCGTAAATTTTATACTTATTTTGTACCTCTTTTAAAAAACACTCCAGCGGAATAAAATCTTAAAATTGTTCCTTAAACTGACAAACTGATTGACCTCCGAAGTAAAGAAACTCGATATATGAAATTTTTTACAATATTCCATCTTTCTCCGCCATTTCTTAACTTTATTTGTAAATCTAAAGTGAGTTTTGGTCAAAATTCTAGGCTTTGTTCATGCTAAACTAAACTTAGCTATTTCATAACCTGTTCTTAAGAAATTTGGTTTCTAAATTGATTTTGATTTGAAACATAAATTTTAGATGTCCATTCTTCACGATTAAAATATATTTTCAGCAATAATTGTGAAATTCGCATCGAAGGGCCTATATTGTAATTCTCATATGTTTTTTGAATAAGGTTCTGAAATGTGTCAATTATGAGGGCTTTTCACCCACTTCTTTACAAGTAAATATAAAAATTAAATTGCAAGGTTGCATTTGAATTTTGGATTGGAAGTGGAGTGTTTTGATTTTCTGCACCAATATAAACTCATTTCAGTTTAAACCAATATCTCGAAAACTACCACTATAGTATCCAATACATTCGGATGTTTCTGTAATAGCTAAACTTATTAGGAAATTTAGGGAAAAGTTATCGGTTGGTCAGAAACTGAAAAGAACTTATATGGCACCGACCAAACGGCACAGTGGTTAAAGCTTTGGCGTTTGGATCGGGAAGTACCGGGTTCGAATCCCGATAGGGGCAGGATGCAAAAGGGATTTTTCATCATTTGATTACGATCGATGATGGAAATGAACACAACTATGACCCCCTGTCGGAGTGCACAATTCATGGGCCGACCCATCTTCCATGTCAGTACTATAGGCTGGCATGGAGCTATGCAATGTGCAGATGGTTCTACGTAAATCGGACCTATAGGCATACGTCCTCGATTTGGCAAGTAATGCGTAAAAAGGGACGGTAAAAGTGAACTGCGAAAGAGTTGGGAGTGCTTCGGCCCCAGAACAGATTGCATAGATTAAAACATAAAAAAAAAAAAAACTTATATGGCGACAAAATATAAAAAAATTGTAGTAAAAATTCAATCGATAAATTTCCCCAAACTTTCTATCTAGTCTCAGTATGACCATAGCTATTAGAAAGACACTCAATAAAATTGGTTACTTGTGGGAATTTTTAGATATTAGTCAAAAAGTGGAAGGAACTTATGGTATATGGCCACAGAAAAATTTTATAGTGATCATTTTGGTTGACCAATAAATTATCACCAAATTTCTAATCGAGTTTCAGTATAACCTTATAGCTATTAGAAAAACAACTGAAAGTATTGGTGACTTATAGGTTTTTTGGAGATATTATTAGCCATGATGTGGAACTTATTTCAATTTTAAAAGATAATCTTCCTTAATTTTATAATAAGATTCGTAAGTTTAGAATACAAAACCCAAATGCAACCCCTCACAAATATTTTTATATTTACTTGTAGAGAAATGGACATCATTAACTCATTTCAGAACCGTGCTAGAAATTGAATCACGTAGAATGAACAGATACCAGAACTACTTTTAAAATTTATGTTTTAATCAAAATTCATTCTAGAAACGAAACTTCATAAAGATTTGTTGAGCAGATCCTAGAATTTTGTCCAAATTTGCTAAGTGTTATATTTTGTGAAAAAGAGGTAAAAATGAATAAAAACTTTCCGCTGGTTGTAAACTAACAACAGATACATATTTTATTTTATGATAGTGCAGCCTCTTGTAGCGAGTAACGTAATCTCCTATGTTCCGCTGGCAATTTTCGCTGTCTTATACCCAACAAATCCATCGAGTTTGCCACTTCTTGCAAACACGTAACACTACGAATTTTTACAATTACCAAAAATTTTAAGCGACCCGGATTAGTAATAGTAATAATTGAAAATAAAAATAAAATTTTAATATAGAGAACAAAATATTTAGTACATGAGATGAAACCAACGTTCATTGCGGATGAGAAAATTAAAATTTATAGAATTAAACTTAAGTTTCTAAAATTAAATATTATTGCTTAATTTAACCCCATTATTCCTCCTTAATTTTTTATTTATGACCTATATTTTAAATTACATTTCATCATTTCTTTCAATACAACAAGCCTACGTCAGCTATTGTGCACCCAAACACCTTCTATTTTTCAAATAAATTGGATTTGTATAGTTTTCCAATTTAAACCAATTTAATATTTCAACACATATTCCCACACAAAATGGTCAACTTGTACGTAATTAAATATGTAAATCGTAACATGATAAAAAATTATTTTATAAAAATATTTTAACAAAGCCTAATTTATTTTAACACTAAATAAATTTAAACATTTCTTAACTTAATTAATTAATACAATTTGTATAACGAAATTGTATAACTACGAGATTAACAAACCAAAAATTAATTATCTTATTGAAAT
Organism: Nephrotoma appendiculata; assembly: GCA_947310385.1. Classification (NCBI taxonomy): domain Eukaryota; kingdom Metazoa; phylum Arthropoda; class Insecta; order Diptera; family Tipulidae; genus Nephrotoma; species Nephrotoma appendiculata. The sequence continues at coordinate 293,347,118 of OX371223.1, forward strand.
AATTTTTATTTTCTGAAATACGAAAATTAAAATTCCAATTTGTTTACCAATAAAATTATTAATTGTATATTTAAAACGGAAAAATTAAAATCAATATTTTAAAAGTTGTAAGAAAACAAAAATGAATAAAAGAATATTATAATAAATAATCACTTTGCCGCTTTTAAACTAAAAAAAAACTAGTTTTCGTTTTAATATTTAAATACCAGAAAGATAATAAATAATAATAAATTATTAATTTAAGAATTTGGTTCTTTTTAAACTTCGTCATAAAATTTAAATTATATTATTAAAAATTCTTGAGATTTTTAATGTTGTGAATAATGATGGTTTTAACACAAAAAGGTAAAAAAAAATATAAATATTTATTTAATTTTATATATTTTTTCGCTTCGTTGAATTATTAACGTTTAATTTATTAATTTTTACGAAAGAAACGCGTAAAGTGTTAGTTCTTAGTTATATTTTGAAATAATCATTATTTATCTCGTCTTTGATGTTTAGCTGTTTGTTGTAAAATAACGTTAACGTAAAATGATAAAGCATTTAAATATTTGCTGTTTTGATGAGATGGTTTTTATGTTCCGAGAAATGGAAATTATTCATCCTTTTATTATTATAAGACCTGGCATTTGGTAATTTATCTAAGTATTTATCTAAATTATAACTAAACACACCGGTGTGAAATTTCTGTACACTTTTAAATTATTGGATCCTTTTACAATTTGAGCAGAAATTTATGAGAGTGTTCAAAACTAATTTTTTAGACAAAATATAGATTTTAGATGGTTATTTGCAAACGAGTACATTTGTAAAAAGTGTAAATACAAAAATAAATTTCTTTTTAATTATCAGGAATATATGGAATTTTTGTATGAAAGGATTTCGTTGTTGCTTATGGTAATTTTTTTTTATTTATTTATTTTGCACTAGCCCCAAAATATGGTGCCATTTGGCCCGTTTTCCACATCTACAATTTTTACAATTTTCATTCAAATTTTACAAATTTTCAAATTTTACATTTTTATTTTTTTATTTGATCTTTTACTCATCTATCACGCATCGATTCCCTTTCATACTTCTATTTGATTTATTCTTATAAAATAAACGTAGGCTTGTTGTATTGATCCCCATTCATAATAATTTAGTCAGATTCCTAGCGCTCAAGAGGCCATCGAACATGTGTCTGTTCTGATTGAATGAAGAACATTTCAGAATCAAATGTTCGATGTCCTCCACAACCAAACAGCTTTCACATAATTCACATTCAATCAAATTGCGTTTCTTCAAACAATCTTTCTAATTACCATGATTCAATCTCACACGTTCCATTGTTCGTAACATTCTAGTATCTCCTTTGATCTCCTTAAAAAAGGTCGCCTCAAAGGAGAACTAACCAGCTCAAAGTACTTCTTGCCTTTCACCTGACATTTTTCAATAAACTCGCTCTCCCATTTTCTCCACAGATTCACCTGAAACATGCGAAGTACATCTCTTGCATCCATGAATTCATATTCATTTACATCCTCAACCAAACAATCCCGTTTTGCAAGCATATCGGCTCTTTTATTACCTTCAATTTGTAGGTGTGAAGGTATCCATTGAAGAATGATCTCACTCCTACAAGATTGGAGGTATTCATACAACATTTCCACATACACACTTCCATGAGTTCCCCCACCCTTACTAATCAATTCTAACTCACTCCGGGAGTCTGAGAATAACACTACTCGCCTCCTCCCTTGTGTCATTGCCAACTCGATCCCTTCCATAATTCCAATCAACTTTGCATTCATTATACAGATACTTTCATGCTTCCTTACAATTTTTTCTTTCCTTATTGAAGAAATAAAAATTCATACACCTACTCGATCACCACTCACACTAGCATCTGTATAAACGTCCATATGTGCAAACTAATTTGTTCGCATTTTTAAAAACTCATTCATATTCTCCAAGATCACCCTTTTTCACCAATTTATTGTCCTTAGTCAAAATCCGCACAGTTTCTCGCACGGTGATCCATTCCCTCTTATAATTGAGTCACCCAATTCACTGAGTCACCCAATTCAGACCATAGAGTGTGTATTGGGGTTGAATTAATCGCCCCCAATGCCATCACCATAAACACTCATTCCATATACGCAATTTTCGGTGACACTAGCGCCTTTCGTAACATATCATCCCACACAAGGATGAGCTCCCCATTTCGGTTTGCACACCCTTTAAATCACATTCAATCTGCTCTTGCAATTATCGACTAATTTATCCATATATACTCGAAAATTCAATCGCTTATCAATCCAAATTCCCAAATACATAGTCAAATTTACACACTCAATTCTTTCATTATACACTTGCACATCTACCATACGATTTGTTCGAAAAGTCATACTGCAACATTTTCTCGAATTTACGCCCAAATTCAAATCAGTCAAACATTCTGTTACCTGATTCACACATTCTTGAGCCCGATTCAAGGCCTCCTCGATAGTCTTCCCCTTGCTCATCAGAACAAAGTCATCTGAAAATTGCAAAATGGTTTTGTCCGGGGAGTTAAACCTATGCACCGAGCTCGTGTATAGATTGAAGAGAGTCGGTGAGATTTTACTGCCTTGGGGGAAGCCTATATTCACCGCTCCCTCCAACCTATACCCACTACCACACAACACTAACTTTCGGTCATTCATGAACTCATACACCAATTTGCAAATCTTGCAAGGAAACCACAGGTCCATAAGGACCTGAAAAAGCTTCCCCCGAACCACGTAATCATATGTCCTTTCTATATCCAAAAATACCGAAATAACATACTTCTTTTCTTTTCTTACTTTCCATACAAACTTTTTTACACATTCATTTGCTGAGTGGTTACGGCGGAACCCAAAGGTGGTTTCCGGCAACAAATTACCCTCATTCACCAATTTATCCAAACGACCTTTCATCATACCATTCACAATTTTGACAAATACATTCAACATACATATTTTCCTGTAATTTGTTGCTATATTTTGGTCCCGATCTTTTTTCGGAATGGGTACCACCCTGCTTTCCTTCCATTTTTCCCGTATTTGAATATTCACCCATATTTGATTAAGAATTTGAAGCAAAGCCACTTTGGCTTCGAACTCCAATCTACCAATCATTTTATAACTCGCTATGTTAGTTCCAGGGGTAGTAGATTTGGAGGTTTCTAGAACACCACGGAACACATCCCATTCAAACGCCATACACATGCCATTGATCACTTCACTTTATCAGGTAACAAAAAATCATTCCTATCACCCAAATTATTTCTAACATTCATCATCATTTGTAAAAAGACTCCTCCCTTCTCTCTGTCATCTAACACTGCATTTCTGGCTTTCGCTCTGTAGCCTCTCACTCTATTAAAATTATCTCATACATCCTTGGTTGTGGTCCTATGTGTCATTTTGGACACATAGTCCCGCCAATTTTTCCTTCCGCCAACCTTACCATTCAAAATGACCTTACGGTCTATGTCAACATTTACACCACCTATGCACGTGAAACACTTGGAACGCTTCATCAAAAAAATTTCAACGTCGGAAGCAAGGCGATAAGGTTCCTGATCATTCAAATGTGCATTCTACTGATGCTCCTAGTCGAATTTACACAGTTCATCCGAAGAATGACGACGCTGGTGAATGTTCGTGGGCCGACATCATTTGAATCACTTCAAACTGTGAATGGTGTAGTGCAGTGGTTCTTAACCTTTTTTACTAGCGGCCCACCAAATAATTCATATAATTTTTTTGTGGCCCCCTTTTTTAATAATAATTTATATTTGTCAAGTTATCTATAATACCAAGTGTGTAAATGTGAAACCGGCATTTACTAATAAATGGCGCCACCTTCAATATACCGTTCGGTAAACCACGTCATCGGCGCCAATGTTTTCTTTTAACATCTGTCAACAACATCCAATTCGCAACCATACAAGTTTCATACAATAACTCAGGTTTTTACGTGTTAAAAATGTCGAGTTTTGTGCCTACATATTACGATTTGAAGAAATGATTGATTTTTTGTTAATATTTGAATAAAACTGCTCCATAATCACATCGAATGCTTGTCAAGGCTTACGATGAGTGCTCTTGATAAATAAATCACAATACTATGAGTGATTTAATAAATTCAAAAGTGGTGATTTTGACGTGAGAAACGAAGAAGGTGGAGTACCGCCAAAAAAGTTTGAAGACAGTGATTTGCAAGCATTGTTGGATGAGATGAGGATGACGCTCAAATGCAAAACCAACTCGCCTATCAATTGAATGTGTCACGAGTCTCCAGTTTAAAAGCCATGGGAAAGATCCAAAACCTGGGAAAATTCGTTCCGCATACACTGAATGGCAACAGGATAATCGAAAAACCATTTGCATAATTTTGCTCGTCAGATACAAAAGAAAATCATTTCATCATCAGTCTGGCAATGAAAATGAATCTATTTTGAGAATCCAAAGCGCAAAATGTCTTGGGTTGATCCAGCACAACCATCCACATCGACTGCCAGGCCAAACCGCTTCGGACGAAAGATAGTGCTCTGTATTTAGTGGGATCAGAAGAGTGTGATTTATTTTGAGCTGTAAAACCTGGCGAAACCGTGCATTTTGAACGCTGCCAACAACAAATGATCTATTTTAATCGAGCTTTGCGTGAAAAACGACTCGAATATAATAAATGCAACACAAAGTGATTTTGCTTCATGGTAATGCACCATCACACAAAGCAAAACCGTCCATGGAAACTTTCGAACCACATAATCGGGAAATAGTTTCACATACGGCTTACTTGCGAGACTTGGCTCCGTCCGATTATCACTTTTTTCCATCGGTGGGGCACGGGCTTGCTGAGGAGCACTCTACTTCCTACGAAAAAGTTCGAAAATGGCTCGATACCTATCGTTTGCCTCAGAAGAAGAACAGTTTTTTTGGCGTGGCATCCACGCATTGCCATAAAGATGGGTCAAATGTATCACTAATAATGAGTCGCATTATTATCATGCGATAGTAAACTATTAGTTCATTATTTATTTTAACTTTCATACTTCACAATTTGGTGTTAGGGTTAGCATATTTGCATTTATTTCTTCTGTACCAATAAAGTTGTATGTAGGAAGAAATAAGAAATAGATATTAGGTGCGCAACAAAAATTTCTGCGTTTCACACATAGTTGGTGCTAGCGACACATCTAATTGTCATTTATGCCAGAAGTTATGTTATGGCATGGACAGTTGTTAACGATAACCAGTGGTAATACCAGCATATATCGCAAAGCCAAAAATTGTTTTTCTAAGAACGAAAATGTCGAGTTTTGTGCCAAACAAAGAGCATTTGCGGGAGGGAAGCTTTGCTTTTCTGCTTCAAACTGAAAAAACGCACCTGAAGCACGTCATTTGCTTGAGGAGGCCTACGGTGAACATGCACCATCGAAAACTACCTGTGAAGATTGGTTTGAATGGTTCAGAAGTGGCGATTTCGACATTGAGGACTAGAAGCGCTCCGGAAGACCAAAAACATTTGCAGGCACCGAGCTGCAAGCGTTATTTAATGAAGATGATACGCAAACTAAAAATCAACTTGCGGAGGCATTAAACATGACTCGCTTAGGTATTTCCAAACATTTACATGCTATGGGTGAAATTCAAAAGGAGGAAAAATGGGTGCCGCATGAGTTGACTGGGAGACAGATGGAAAATGGAAGAGCCACTTACGAAATATTGCTTTCACGGCATGAAAAAAAGAGCTTTCTGCTCCATTACGAAGGATGAAAAGTGGACCTTTTGAAGAATCCCAAACGAAATAAGTCGTGGCTTTCACCTGGCGAAGCCACATCGACGACACGACCAAATCGCTTTGGAAAGAAGGCAATGCTCTGCGGTTTGGTGAGACCAGAAAGGAATCGTATATCATGATCTGCTGAAACAGAGCGATCTGTCAATGGGCAATGCTACCGACCACAACACATCAATCTGAACCATGCATTATTCGAAAAACGGTTAGAATGGGACACGAGACACAAACGAGTGATATTGCAGCACGACAACGCTCCACGCCATCGCACTCCCATCGTCCAGGACACCGTCAAAACGCTGAGATGGGATCTGCTACCGCAACTGCCTTCTTTGCCAGACCGGGGACTCTCGGATTATCACTTCTTCCGGGCGATGGCACATGGCTTGGCAGGGCTATACTTGGCCAGTTTCGAAGATCAAAAATGGTTGGATGAATGGTATCGGTTCAAAGACGCGTCGTTTATCGTTGTGGTATTCATGTATTGTCAGAGAGATGGCAAAAATGTGTAGATAGAGAACGACAATACTTTGAATAAACCATTTTTTATAATTCTAGTGAAATCTGAACCATTTTTCGTTTAACAAAAAAACCCGGAAATTTAGTTGCACACCTAGTAAAATAACTAAATAAGAAAACTTTATCTTCCTCACTTCACTTTTCAATGCGATATTTGGTTATACATCAATTTTTTATTATATTCTGAAGGAAATTTTGGAAACTTTGGCGGCCCCCAAAGTCAATTACTGGTGTAGTGTACCCAATATTTCGTGCTGCATGTCAACAGCTCAATTTGCTTGAAAAAGATACTCGTTGGGACATGACAATCGCTTAACCAATCATTTCTACATCTCCAAGTCAGGTATGCACATTATTTGCTATCATTATTTCGACATGCTTCCCATCAAATCCACGTGAACTGTGGAGCAAGTTACAAGAATGGCATGCCAGAAGACATTCTACATCGAATTCGTGTCAGATCAGGAAATCCCGATCTCGAGGTGAATGCGGAGATACATAACCAGGCTTTAATTTGATCGAAGACAAGTGTTTCCGCATATCCGGCAGTTTGTTAGTCAAGTTAGGAATGTAACAGTCGAGTGTTACATTGATTTTATAGCCCTTACGAAGTATTATGAATGCTACATACAAATCCCAACCTTGCATTTATAAATAAATTTGATTTAGTGGCGCACTATACCTACTTATATTGCAACAACACACCTCTTTCAAAATATATAATAGAATTGTACTAGATCAAATTGAGGCAGGTCGGGAAACCAGTTTTAATTACCCCTACGTAAAACAGAAAAATTAAATAAATATTTGCATCGTTCATCATCAAGCTGGACCTCATAAAGTAAATTTCGATACAGCTGTTTTATTAGTAGGTTGTAATTTTAAAATATATTAGTTTTACTTGAAACAAATAAATTATAAATAAAATAAAAAGAAAAAATTATAAGTGAAAAGTTATCTTGTGTGCTATTATCGTGCGTTAAATATAGTCGGGATTTAATTTCCAAGCAGCTGAGATACTGGATATCATTAATTTATTTAATTTTTCAGGACCGCGCGTACCAAGGTAATTTTCTGCTTTTGCATACGATACAAGATATCCGTTTACTTGGTAAGCGTATTTTTTGTTTATTTATTTATTTATTATTATTAGCCACCCAAATTATGATAAATAGTGTTCGTGAAAAAGAAAATATATTATCACAAACAAGAACGTTAAAGTCCAGCTATAAGTTCAACCAATATTAGGTTGAAGCGAAAAACGTGGCGACAAAAAAAAAACGGCTTTCAAGTTCTCGATTATATTAAATGGTTGTTGCATGTAATATTTCCATTGTCTAATAAACATATTTAAGATTATATTTATTATTTTTTTTACGTTACATTATTATATTTTTATACATATTATTATTATTGATAAGTTGCATGTTAACACAACGAGTACCATGGTTCGAACTTACGCTCGCAGAAAAAATATGCTAAAATGTTAAGCCAAATTTAGATTATATTTAACAAAATTATATTTACTCATATATATTTACTTTACGTATTTATTTATTTTACAATATATATTATAATATAATTATTTAGATTATTAACATGTTACAACTATTTATTTGTTTATTAGCTTATTAAAAAAAATCAAAATTTATAGTTAAACTTTTGTTCTTGTAATTTATGTTTTGCCGGTTTGATCTATACCTTTGTGTTTGCTTGAAGAAGTTGTGTCAGAAAGGGGTATTAATGCGTTCCTGATTTTATACGGATGTTGTGTGTGGTTTTCATTCGTTATTACAATAGATTAAAGTGAAGTTAAGAATGTGTAATTAAAATTATTTTACTGTGATGGGATAAGTTTCAACAGCGCTTTAGGGGGTTCCAATTTTGTTGGAATTAAACATAATATGGAGGCGTGGGTTATGAATAGTGACCAAGAGATCGAAGGTCACAAAACTGAGTTGTGTGGTTCTTTTGTGCCTAAAAGTGACCTAAGTTTAATTTTGTGAATTTTTTTTTTATATAATATGGATGTGTGCTTAATGAGATCTAACATTTAGAGCAGCATTATCAAGCTTCTGGTAAACGGTGGAAAGAACCCATACCGACCACTGCCACCTAGCCGGCAATATGCTGCACCACCGAAACAGCTACCAGAAGTCTGTTAACGGTTAGATTCGTGGGTTTTTTTTTGTACAGTTGATAGACACATGATAATCGTTACAGGAATGCCAACGCCATGTCGTAGAATGAACGACGCTTTCAATCGAGAATTGGAACGTGAACATGAATACGATCGAGATGTATTGAACCAATCAGGTATAATCAATGTACCACTGTTGAACCCCCAACAGAAAGAAGTGTACGATACGTGAATGAAGGCAATTCAGGTGGAATTGGAAAGACATGCCTTATTTCATTGATTTTGGCCATGGTTCGTGCGAGATCCGATATTGCTGTAGCAGTTGCTTCTTCTGAGATAGCGGCCACATTGCTAGAAGAATGCCGAACGGCTCATTTAGCGTTGAAGTTGTCGTTAAACCTTCAATCGGCTGAAAACTCGTCATGCAACATTGCGAAACACTCAGCAGTTTCGAAAGTTTTGGCAGCAAGTAAAATCATCATCTGGGATGAATGTACAATGGCGCACAAACGCGCATTAGAAGCACTCGATCGAACTAACCGCTGCCGATGAAATAAACGCTTGCCTCAAATCATCGACTCTGTGGTGTTATGTAAAGAAACTTCATCTGACGACAAACATGCGAGTTGCATTCTTAAAAGATCCATCTGCCGAAGATTCCTCCAAGCAATTGCTGACTATCGGTAATGGCCGTGTTCCGGTCGACGAATCGAACGGATTGATTTCGTTTCCACCGAACTTTTGCAATTTTGTCTCAACGAAGGACGAGCTCATCAACAAAGTGTTCCCGAACATCATTACTAACCACAAAAATCACAATTGGGTGAGTGAACGAGTAATTCTTGCGGCAAAAAACAAAGATGTGGATCACTTAAATTTCATAATTCAAAGTCTAATCGTCGGTCCACTTCATTCCTTCAAATTTATCGACTCTGTGACAAACGAGGACGAAGCAACGAATTATCCAACTGAATTTTTAAACTCATTGGATCTGCCTGGCTTGCCACCGCACAACTTACAACTGAAAGTTGGCTCGGTAATCATCATGCTACGAAACCTGAATCAACCAAAACTAAGTAACGGAACGCGTTTGGTTGTACTCATTCCGAGAATTCCGAAAGCCTTGCTGCCACGTGAATTACATTCATTTCAATGTAATTAAAATATATTTCATTTTGATTGAATTTAGTTAATTTGGAGTATTCATTTTATCCGCCCCGGTGGCAAAGTGGTCAGCATGCGTGCTCCAGCAACCGGAGGTCTCGGGTTCGATTCCCGGTGGTAACAAGAAAAAAATTGCATGGCTGGTGGTTTAGGATCAATGAATTAATCACCCATTATCCGAAATGAAAATATGATTATTTATTTATTTAAATATTAAAGGAAATCGATTTAGTACATTGCAATTATGATTTCAAATTAACAAAAGTAAAATATAAAATATATTAACAATAAAGAGAACAAAAAAATTAAATCTAAAAATAGAATTTTAAAAATAGAAAAAAAAAAAATTAATCTATTCACACTTAGATTGTAAATAAATAAGAATTATAAATAAAACAATTATTTAAATTAACAATTAGTACTTCAAATATGAAACTGTCAAAGGACTTATTAAAAATTTAGAAAATACGATTTTAACTTTTTTTTAAAACTGGTTTTTGATCGATTAATGGGATTGTTGTCGCCATAGTTGGTTGGATGGTGTTCAAGCGCCAAAAATTGATGATTACGCAAAGTCCTGCTTGGGACATTTATGAATATGTTTTCCAGGATGAAGGATGAATCAATGTGGCCGAGAAGGACATTTCCGATAAAAGCGGCATCCAGAAGTAGACGCCTGTTTTCAAGCGTGCACATGTTATATTCTTTGCACCTTGAAAAGTAAGGAGGTAAACGAGCCACATTTTCGTAGAATGGTATGTTGTAATCATAATTCCAGCCAGTTTTCTTCAACAGGAATATAATAAATTTTTTTTGTATGCTTTCGATTCTGTTCAAGTGCACAGCGTAAGAGGGGCTCCAAACCGTTACATCATACTCTACTTGAGATCTTACATAAGCGTAATATAATGTGCGTATAGTATATGTATATCTGTGAATCCCCCAGTCCACCGCTTGACAAAGCCAAACATGGAGTTAGCTTTAGCAATATAATTATCTATATGACGGTTAAAACTAACGTTTTCAACAAATGTGACTCCTAGATCAATAATCTCACGTACTCTTGGAACTTCCGCACCATTTATTTTATATGCCGAGCCGAAGTTATAAGATATTTTTTCCGATGAAACGACATAATTTTACATTTGGTAATATTGAGGTGTAATGAATTTCGGACAAACCACTCACTAAGTCTGTTGAGGTCATCCTGCAGTTTATCAACACCATGCTCATGTTTAATTGTGTGAACAATTTTTACATCATCAGCAAATATTAGAACATTTGGGTGTTTGATTATCTTGGCTATTCTATCGATGAACACAATAAAAATCCAGGGTCCAATATGCGATCCTTGAGGGACACCAGAGGTCACTTTGATAACATTGGATTTCTCATTCCCAATTAATACATATTGCAGTCGGTTTGTCAGATACGATTTGAACCAATTAATAAATTCTGTTGAAAACCCGAATTCGCGCAGACTTTGGAGTGCTTTGAGGTGGCATATAGAGTCGAACGCCTTGCTAAAATCTGTATACGCTACATCTATTTGATGATGATTTTCTACCTTATTTAATATTTTGTAGGTAAATTCGACCAGATTGGTAGATGTCGATCTTCCAGGCATGAACCCGTGTTGGTAAGTAGAGATGTGACGTATCAATGTAGATTTAAAAGCATTGCACACAATCAGCTCAAATAATTTAGGAATTGACGAAGATGTGGAAATTCCTCTATAACATGTGACATCCTCTCTCTTACCCGATTTAAAGATAGGTGTTATTTTCGAAATTTTCCATTTATCAGGAAACACGGCTGTGGTTATCGATTGGTTGAAGAGTTTGCAGAGTGGATTTGTGAAGCTTCTCGCAAACCTTTTTAATATAAAGGCGGGTATAAAATCCGGTCCACATCCATCTCCAAATTCTTTTAAGGCTGATATAACATTCTCTTCATCTATGACAGGGGTAATAATAGAAGTATTGCTGTTGACTATTTTATCAGTGTATTCTATATTATCACAAGGGCTATATACTGATTGGAAAAATGCTGCAAACATGTCTGCTATCACTTTTGCGTCCGAAGAGCTGATATTATTATATGTCATATTGGATGGATATCCCTCGATTTCCCGTTTGGATCGAAAGTATTTCCAAAATTCTTTAGGATTTGATTTAATTTTTGTTTCAATACTTGCAAGGTAAGACCTGTACTTAAAATTGAAATAGACGTCAAATTCATCACTGCGCTGTAAAAAAGCTAGCTTGTCGGGTTCCAATCGAGATTTCATCATTTTATTATATGCTTTACATTTTCGGTTTTTTAAATTGGTTAGCAGGTCATCGAACCACGGAGGATGAGTTTTCGGTGCTTTATTGTAAAAAGGCAAACGGAGTTCAAAGCCTTGGTAAATGAAGTCATAAAATTTATCAACATTTTCGTTAACATTGTCAAGATTGAAAGTTAGATCCCAATTTGCTGCTTCTAAATAATTCTGCAGACCGGCGTAATTTGCCTTCTTGAAGTTGAATTTCATTCTTGGAAGGTGCTCAGATTTCTTCCGGTTACAGTACGTTGTATCAAATACAATGTCCAAAGGTTTGTGGTTGATATCGTTTACAACAAATGGATTCATTGGTGCAGTTACTTTGAAAGCATCCTCCTCAGTAGTGAATACCGGATCCAGAAACCCATCAATGCTATTAGCAATCATATTAATTTGGTTGAGGTTAAAACCAAGCATGGCATCGACGAATAGGGACTCTGCATCGCTATTGATATTACATGGAAGAATGAAGTTAAACTCCATGTCATGTTTCCAGTTGATATTGGGAAGATTGAAGTCGTCCAGTATAAGAACAAGATCCGATTAATTAGATGTTTTAAAGACTTCATCAATTGCATCGATGCAGCTGGCGTAGCAGTCGCAATTTGACCGAGGCGGTATATACACTGTATATATAAATAGATATCGTTTGCCTATTTTTATCTTCGCACAAATCTGCTCAAGTCTTGATGGAACTAATGTAACAGGAGAACTTTCTAGATTAGAATGTACAGCTATCAATACGCCACCGCCTGCCTCCTTCGTACTCGTTTCAGGAGTGCGATCACATCTGTAAACAATATAATTCTGCCCAAAGAATTCTGTACTATGAATACCTGGGTTGAGATTACTTTCCCCAATTACACACTGAAAAAAAACATTGGTAAACATCCCGATGTTTTACATATTTTTCAACTATAGCTATAGGCGGTTTTGGGACAACAATAAAATATTGATAAATATTCCATATTTTTGCAAACAATCAAACAGGCAATATCTCCTTCTTTTATGGGACAGTAAACTATATTAACTAACGCATTAGATCTCATTATATGGTGTTATGCTTTAAAATATGGGCAATCTCACAATAGTTGTTAATCTTATCTTCTTAAATATATAGGTAAAATGCTAATATTTAAGGCATAGTTTCAAAGTATTAATTACAGTTTTACAAGAATTATGGGTTTAAATCCTATTTACGTTACATCATGCCTATACGGTATGGAATTTGGTACAAATTTTACTACGACAAATTTGCTATAAAACTTGGTATAATACCAATTTTTTCCAGTGAAATTCTAATAATTTTTGAGCAATTTCATTTCTATTTTGGATGGATACCACTTTTCATATAGAGAATAAATGGATATTTTCTTCCATTACTTGAAATTTTACCTATATATTAGGAGATATACATACTTACTCATCGGCGTACATATGCTAGTGCAATATTTTAATTTTCGCTAATAAAAAACATAAAATTAACATATTCAGCATTGTTTATTAATACATTAAATTTTGCAAAGATTAATATTACGACATACATACAATTTTGCACTAAAATTTACACAATTTTTTAATAATTTTTTTTTTTTTATGAAATAGAACATCGATTGAAAATTTTTGCTGCTAATTAGTGTGAACGCCAATGATGTTAACATTATGATCTTAAAATTTTTGTTTATTAAAGCATATTGTCTTAATTTATCGAAATACATATAGACATTTATTATTTTGAATGAATACACAACTATATGAACCCAAAGACGCTATTTGGTAATCCCCGTTTCCATAAGCCACCGCCATTGCTGGATTACCGTGCTGGAAACAATTAACAAACAATAACCTATTATTATGGATATGTAGATATGTATTATTTGTTTCAATTTACCTGAATCTGCATTTTGAGTGATGCATTACATTTCTTATCCAAAATTCAAAGTATGTACATCTTTGCTTATACCGTCGTTATGACACTTAGTTTTAACATATAATAATATTTTATTTTAAATTTATTGATATACGAGTATGTACCATAATAAATTTATTTTGTTTAACACGAATTCACTTTTATTAACCGGTTTAACAATAAAATTAAATCAATATTTTTCACTTAAAAAAATTAACTAAAGTTTTGCAGACTATCTGCCCTTGTTCACGACTGATACATAAAGTAAAACAAAGCGCTAAACTCGAAGATGAAAATTAATTTATTATGTTTTAATATGAGTAAAATATACATATATATGGAAGTCACACCAAAAAATATAGGTACCAAGAATTGCTGAGATTTTAAATATGACGAGCCGACAATATAATTTGCTTGAAAACCAATATTTTATAGGGACTGCAGCTAAAACATTTACATCCTATCCAAAATAATTTTTTCAACGAGGAATCCAATATAATAGGGAATTTTACCTATAAACTATAAACGTATCTCCGAAATAATTATTTTGAATGGCGAAAATATCTAAAAATATTGAATGATCTACAATATCTTATTTATCTATAATTTATTGGCGTACGGTCAATGCACTTTTTTCTCAGTGCATATATAGGATAGTTTGTTTGATGAACAAATTGATAGAATTTGGATGCTTTTGATGCCATTTTATTTACATTCTGATAATAAATTGTACTCACGTTAGTCCTTGTGCCTCATGAATAGTTAAGACTTTACTAGAAGATGGTAAGGTAAGCCGGTCCATTAATAAGCGCTTATCTGCCTTGGTAAAAGTTAGATAATATGTATTATCAATTACAGGCAAGGATGATAAATCAGGTGGTAGTTCGAAGAATCCCATTGATACCTCTATAGGGTTTTTGGTACTGATATCAGGATAATATTCTTTTAGTGCTAATGTAACATCAACAGGACATCTAAATGTAATGTTTAGCTGATCTGAATTCGTAATAAATTTATTAGCATCGTAAAATTGAATATTAACATGGTGCAATCTGTCGATGAATGGAATTTGATTTTTATCCCCAAGAAGATATATTTTTGAACATTTACTGAGCATGGCCACCAGTCCAATATAACCTGCATGTATCATCATATATCCATCAATAAACACTGACGTCGGGTTCCATAATTTAGGTAAGAAGCAATCATTTTATAGTTAAGTTAAATTTTGTTGAAATCCATCTTCTTCTTAATACAATGGGTGGCAACTTTAGATTTGAGATCAGCAAGACCTTCCTTAGTGGCACATAAGACCAGATCATAGCCTAGTTTGTGATTGTTTATGATCCATGTAGATTTTCCACAGCCTGGAACACCCTGGACACCAGTAACGATAGGTCGCATGATGTTGTCTATTGCATAGATATGTTGTAAATTTGAATATGTGAGGAGATCGAGCATAATTTCAGTGCCAGCGGAGCAGAAAATTATAAAACCTCATTTGAGGCGGCCAAATTTCTTGATGGGATATAGTGCCAGAGAGAGAGAAAGAGAGAGAGAGAAATTCATTTTATCTTAATAAAAAACTCAATTTAATTAAGCTAATAACTTTAAACAATATTTATTGATTTTGAGGGTAGATTTTTTTGGGTAGATAAATACTAATTATTGGCTTTATTAGGTGTCTGTAACCAGGCCAATTCCGTCATAACTGACTTTACTTTCAGTTTTGTTAAATATAAAAAGCGCATACTTTGGAGTGAAGCCTTCCAGGAGATATTGCCTAATAAGCTTGATCGTGCACTTCCAATCAATCAATTTTGTAATTTCTTGCACACGAGAAGTATAAATTGTCCCATTAATAGGTCCAATACTTGTAAATAATTTTGGCTTATTAAACGCAATTGTTACTTGGAATGGTTTGGTTAGCCTTAAGTTAATTTAATAAATATTATTAGCGAATCTCATTGTCGTAAGTGCGGTGTTCAGCAATCCAATAACACGATTAACTGAAACATGGCGATGTATAACACACGCTCAATTAATACGTTCGAAATAACACTTTTATTAAATAAAGAAAGAAACCACTTCTCACTGTTTAAAAAACAATAATAACAAAATTCTTCTTCTTCCTCTTTGTTAACTTTTTAGATCTTTAATAATATGATTGTTAAACGCAAAAAAAAATGCAAAAAGAATTATCTTAATAACAATAATTTAAGTAAGTTACAAAAAATATACTTTGCTGTTCTTCTTCATACTCTTCTTGTGTATATTTTATGACTAAATAAATAAATCCGCACGAACCTTATTAGCACTGACAGTTATATGTCATTTTACATTATATGCATTTTGTTAAAAAAATAAAAATAATTTCTTGTTAAAATGATCACCATCGTTTCAGAGATGATAGTTTATCTGTACAATTTAATTTTTACTCAGCATATCGCACACAACATTTTTTATAATGATATTATTAACTGAAGCCAACACCTGTCTACTACAGTAAAATATGGCAGTCACACGTTGATTTAGACGAAATTTTGTTTAACCTGGGCGAAACTACGCGTGCATTTTACATGTGAAAAAAGCGAAACGAGAAAAGAAAATACCCGATTACATTTACGTATGTTAGCACATATTTATCCATGTGAAATCATTAAAAATCGCTTAAAAAATTTACTTCGAAGCATAAAGTAAAGTAAATAATTTATGTAATTAAATTTTAACTGTGATAACATGTTTAATAAATCAAACACACAACGATTTAAAACGTTACAAACATAAAAAAAATAACTTTACTGTTAATTACCACTAATTACAATTAAATTAAAATAACACAAAAGTTTTATTTACAGAAATAGCACAAAACTTTACATTTCCCTCCTCGACAGTAAATATATCATTTACTGTACCTACGTACGATGCCTAGGTACATATAAAAGCATATACAATTGAAAGAAAAATATGCAAGGAAAATCTTTTTTCACATGTAATAAGTTCATAAATAATTTTCCTTTTCACAAACCGAAAACAGCAAACAACATGAAGGCAAATTTTAAAGTACCATAATTGTAATTATAATTTAAAAAAAAATTTCCATCCTTTCCAGCCCACAACACCGAGGCATAATAAAAATGTAATATGTGTAGGTACCTACATTTTATTGTCGCTTTGTCGTTATAATTTTATTTTTGACAACAAAACTAGGTGGAAAACCACCCCCTATCTTGTAATTTGTTTAAATGAAAATGTACATTTTCCAACCCCTTTTGTATATAGTACGTATAGCGCGTGGTGGTATAATTTCAAATTAATCTAAATGAGCATTAAGCACGTGGTATAGTTGAAAATTTATATTCGCCACTTTTATTGTTCTTTCTACTCGTAATATTGTAATTTTAAAATGTTGCCTGTTGTTGTTGTTGTATTTATATTATAACAATGGCCGCAATTTAATTTACTTGATCTTTATCGCCGCTCGCCTTACAAAAGAAAACGACAACAATAAAAAAAAGTTTTTTTTTGAGTAAATAAATAACAAAACAAGAAACAAAAAACAATCAAAAATGGAGAGGAAATTAAAGAAAATGGGTTTTGATGGATTGTTAAAACCCAAAATATTTTTTGAAGTATGGCGCATCAAATATGTGCGGGAATAAGGACAGGGCGCGCTGATTATATAAAAAAGAACTCATCTCGTTAAGGTAATTCGCAAAAATATTTAAATTTAGACGCCGCTTCATTATACTGCCGCAAATACCACAATACATAATTAGCGCAAAATTTTTATTTTTACCATTTTTTTAATTTTTTTTTTTGTTACTTTACGAAATTCGAAACGAGCTAGAAAAGAGATAATGACAATAGTTAATGGTAATCATATGGTAATGGATAATTTAGAATTATGAAACGAAGATAATTTCTTAATCATCGTTAATTTGATGATTGTCATGGGAATGTGAATTGTGGATTTAGATGTGGTCTCGTATAGCCATAATTATTAATATAAGAGGTAAATTGTTTACAGGGCAATATGCTTATTATAAATTTTTTAACGTATAATATTGGTTTATGTGTAACTATTGCTTTACAATTACGAAGTAAACAAAATCATATAGTCGTGCGAAAACTCGAGGTAACATTGTTAATGAATCTGTCTAGTGATAATTCTTTGGAAAATATCTTTGCCTTTCTGTTCTTATAAATAAATTGACAGTATCGCACTTATCCGCACCTATTAGCGTCAGTATACCGTACGTATTTTTACTATCGGTCCTCAAGCTAAACGATATCATACAATCTCGGCCTATATAATTTATAGTTAGAACTAGAGAACTAGATATCTTGCAACTAATAAATCATTACCAAACATATTACCAGATGATGAGAGATTTAATATTAATATAAAAAAATTGAATAATATTTACCCAAAAATAATGCGAGGTAAACAACCTTCCTTTTTACAATGTCTTTTTATAGCTCTCCTCTCTCTGTCATTTAAAAAAAAAAAAAAAAAAAAACCTTTCAACAGATGACGCAGTTGATCTCAAAAATTCTTGCCTGGCTCAACCGGTGCGGTTTGGAAACTCATTGTTCGCTGGAATTAGCCGATATACCTTCTGCACATCATCAGGTTCGCTGTTCACTGTTATACTCAATCGTTATTCCGCACGTACCAAAACATCACTGTCTGGATGTAAATTAGTAATACGCTCCAAGCGCCTTCGTGATGGAGGAAGGTTGTCATGTTGAATAACACAAGTGAGGTATTCTCGTTTCCAGCGTCTTCAAAAATGTTAATACATATGGCAGTGAAATATTTCCAAAATAACAAAGATAAACAAGTATTACTAAATACAGTATTAAAGAAATGTTTAAAAGAATTTTAATTGAAAATTGGATAATAAACTCAAAAAGATTTGAAACATTGAAAACAAAGAACCCATCTACTCACAATATATCTACCACAAAAAGTAGAAAATTTAACCCCCCCCCATCTTTTTTTATCGCCAGGGTACATGAGAACTTCCTCAAGTTTCTTTCTTGGCATTTTGGTTTCGTACTGATAAAAAGTTTGTTTACTCATCAGGTTGCAACGACCAAACTGCAACAAATTTAACTCTTGCTTAATGTGTTGTACCATAGGTATAAAAAAGAGTTGAATTTTTGCAGTTTGGTTCATCTTTGATACCTCCGCGAAATCATCAACTCTTTCTGCGATATTTTAATGGTCGGCCCTTATACAACCCACCCGCCACTCATCGATATTTTATCACTGTTCTGACAGCATGAATTCGTCGTTTGCGTTGACATCGAAAAAATGTACAAACAGATGTGGATAGACAAGAGCTTCTTCCCCGAAAAACAATTTATGACAATAAACTTGGATATAGTTTAATAACTGAATAATGTCAGTTATAAAAAATAGCAACAAAAAACTAAAAAAACTGAATTGACCGAAAAAATGCTAAATATTCCACGTGCTCATCAAATTTTTGTTCGGTTAAAACTTAAATTGATCTGAATGGATTTCGCTAAAATTTAAATATATTATACATCGGTTGAACCTCGATCACAAACTCAGTTTTTTATTGGTTTTTTCTCTAATCGCTCAGTCAAAGCAAGCAGATAAGCGTGCATAAATGTACAATCAAAAATATACCTTTCTATTTACAGTATTTTAATGGTGTTACTTCTGTATTTTATCAATTAAAAATACGAATAAAAAACGAATCAAAAAAACCAATTATGAAGAAATGTTCGGCTTTACTTATCGAAAACAACAAAAATAATGTTTTTTATATGTTTCTCATCAGTTAAAAAGAGATTACTCAAAAACGATCGTTACATGCGAACAAAAAAAAACCAATTACGAAAAAATGTTCGTTTTTATTTAACCTGAAAATAACAGATTGAAAACAACAAAACCACCATACATTCTCGTATATTAGATATCTTAAAATAGGCGATCGTTTTTTTCAGGTTCATATTAACCAAAAAAATACAGATGTTAAACTTATAAAAAATTTGCAAATTACATTGTCTTATATCAAATACAGTAAACGATCAATTTTTAGCAAGTTTGTTATTGGTCCTTTATCTGTAATTTTTCTGTAACTTGTGTTAAAATTGCTTGCGGAAATTGTGTCTTCCACCGATCAAATATTAGTTACCAAAATTGTAAAAAAACATAATTTATTGAACGCCTTACTTTTAGTTAAAGAATCTTGGGACAAGGTTACCAATTTAACTAATCAAATAAGTTTCGAAATAAATTTTCGATTAATGTCATGAATCGTGATATAAAGCAAGAACTTGGTTAATATCATGGAACGTGATATTAAACGGAATTTCTTTTATTATCACCACCCGCTTTTTATCATGATTTTTTCTGACACGGGAAGTATGATATTAAGCTGGTTGACCTGTATTACACTTTGTGCATTTTTTCCACAACGTGTAATAGTAAATTGTATGCTAACCGGAACCTTTTCTAAATTTAATCCCGGTTTTCGAAACGGACATCGACAACTCTACCAGCAAAGGTTTTATTTTATTTTCATTTCATCGAACGACAAGTATTTTATTTTTTTGCTTAAACCAAAATTTACGCAAACAATCTAAAACTGGTTCAATTTTAAGGTTGTACGCAAATTTTTGTGAGTTACTCACTACTGTAAAAGTCTAATAAGAAAAGTTTTAGAATAGTTTTAGCATTTAAGAAAGTTAAAAAATATTAAACGTTTAATATAAGAAACTTAGTTATAGAAATGAAATTGTATTTGCATGTTCGTTGGGTGAATATTTTTCATTTGGTTTATAGGTTTTGTTTTAATGAAAGATAGGCATTGTAAACGAAAAAAAAACGGGATTGATTGTGCCATTTTGTATTGTAGAAGATGGTTGTGTTTTTTTGTGAATAAAATATAAAACCGTTTATTGTATTTTGTTTGAGGAAAAAATTAATTTTTTTATTTATTTTCATTTTTTAACTTTTTTTCCAAGATTGATTCGCTCCCGAGTCCCGATAGACCAAATTTATATCTATAAATAGAAAAGTACAAATATATATTATAGTATACACTAGATACATAGGAGAACCTTCTTTAAGTGGATGTTCTGCTTCGGCGTTGATGTATTGAGTTTTCCGGGATCTATCCACAAGTTTTTACGTTTGGGATTCTCGTCATACTTTTCATTATCAGTCACATTTTTCCACAAGAAAACCTTTTTATTGCCGAGCACAGTAGTTTGTTCTCAGCTCTCCATTCCCGTCTTTCATGGCTGTACTTCTTGGGTGGAAATCTTTAGTGAGATTCCTGGCGTTAGCAAAACAGTCCCTTGAGTTTCCTAGTTCCGCTTGGAAACTGATGTTTTCGATGCATAATCTCATATGTTCGCGCTTCTTTTGTCGAAGGAATTTAGTCGTGGGTTTCCTAGCGCGGAGATATTCTGCTAGAGTGCTTCTGGTGTTGCGAGCCAACCATTTTTCACGAAGCGTTCGTTTATTTTCGACGACCCTTGGGCATTGATCATCGAACCAATCATTGCGGGGCCTCGGAGGTCTTCTTCCGATGGTATTTTGCGCCGCGGTGGTTATGGCTGACTGTATAGCGTGCCACTGTTCCTGGATGTTAGGAGGAGCTTCTTCGATGTTATGGGGCCGGTTTAAATAATTAGTGATAGCTGATTGGTAAAATGGTAACTCTGCAGTGACACTTGGTCTTTTAGAGCATCAATATTCCATCGAACGGTCTTTTGTGCTTGTCTGTTAAACGTAGATGACAGTTTGCACTTATACTTAAATATGACAAGCATGTGATCGCTGTCCATGTCTGCACCTCTGTAGGATCTAACGTCAGATATGCTGGTGGAGTGTCTTTTGGACACCATGACGTGATCGATTTGGTTTTCCGTTCTTCCATCATTCGATCTCCACGTTACTTTGTGGATTCTCTTATGTGGAAAAAACGTACTTGATACAACTAAGTTGTACGTTATTGACGCGTTGGCCGTTGTTATTACTAGTTAGGTGCAGGCTGTTGGGACCGATGTGCGATGTATTTTCTGCACTCCTACAGCTTTTTGCATTAAAGTCGCTCACGATGATTTTAATGTCGTGGTGCGGTATGTTGTTGATGACTTCCTCGAGCTCGACAAAGAAGAGATCTTTGATGTCATCTGATTTATCTTCGGTGGGTGCATTAACGATCGTGATGTTTAATTTCTTAGTGCGGAGTCTGACTGTGCATATCCGCATGTTGATAGGACGGATATCGAGGATATGGTGCTTCACGCGCCGATCGATGAGGAAGCCAACTCCAAATTCTCCTCCGTTCTGATGACCGCTGTAATGAAGAGTGTAACCAGTGGTGGTGTCATGGATCCCACTCCCAGACCATCTAAGCTCTTGTAGTGCAAGTACGTCTAATGTGTAACTCTTTGTTTGGTTCGAAAGGTTCCGGAGATCTCCAGGTCTTAAGAGGCTAAGCACGTTCCATGTTCCCATTTTTAAAGCGTTGTCCGTGTACACGTAACAACGACGCAAGTTTGAGTCCAGAATTCTGAAGGATTGTTTAAGATTTTTATACATACATATGTATACTACACTCAAAAAATTAAATGGGGAAATCCCCTACAAATTCGATGGAATAAAAAATTCAAATTTACAAAGTCAGGCCAGATTGCAGATGTTTCCGACACCTAAACATTTTCTAAACGCAGTTTTTAAATTGACTGACCTCAACGTCGTAAGCCGACTAATAAAATATTTATGAAAAATGAAAAGTCACCAGAGAAAAAGTTCGTATCAAGTTCTTCGAAGACCAGCGATGTTGTTGCGAATTGGGTCATGTCTCGCACTTGCATTCGATGTGGGTCAATCCGATGCCAAGAGAACCGCAAAAATAAATTAGTTTTGGTTAACGAGAAGGTTGCAGAGGGAGTGAGTGGTGGTTGTACTATATATTTTAATGAATATCCTGTTAAAATTGTTGCGTTAATTGATTCGGGAAGCCCGATAAATTTGGTTAAGACAAATTTTGTAAATTATTAGTTCATTGAGCCAATTAATATTAAAAATGATTTTAGAAGGGTAAAACATACCTTGATTAAATGCAACTATCGATGCAAATATTTTGATTTTCTAAAAATTATACCAACTTACATTTCACGTTGTTGCTGATAATACTATGAACATTATTAACGTTTTATTGGGTAGAGAATTTTTAAAATATGCAAAGGCAGAACTAAAGATTGATGATTACGCAATTAAATTTGAGAATATGTCATAAAATGATATTTTAAATATTGACACTTCTTGCTTTGAAATTGATTGCAAAGAAAAGTTAAATGTTAATGAATGTTTGAAGGATTGAAACAAGAAATGAATTTTTACAAATTTTCGACGATTTTTATGTTAATTCGGTAAGACCAGATAAATCAAGAATCGATTTTAAGTAATCCGATCATTGCCAAGAAGATTCACATATGCCGAGTGCGAAGTTCTATCAAATATACTTGACGACTTAACAAAACAGAAAATTATAGAGCCAAGTGAAAGCTCTTATATTGTTCACCGATTGTTTTAGTAAAAAAAACGTAATAAGGATGAATATAGAATGTGTGTAGACTATAGACTAAAAAAGATTACCGTCAAGAACAATTATCCTCTTCCTGTGATCGAAGATTTGTTGGACTTCCTATGTGACTTCCTATATTTTTCAAGTTTAGATTTAAAATCAGGATTTCATCATGTGAGCGTAGCAGTTGATTCCGTGAAGTATACTTCATTTATAACACCACACGGGCAATTTGAATATTTGAAGCTTCCGTTTGGATTGAAGAATAGACCTTCTGTATTTCAGACCCAATTTCTTATTTTTCAAAACGGACAACTCCAGCAGAATCTAGATATCATTCTTATGTTTGGCAATTGTTTATGCCCTGCGTCGATTTCGAGTATATTAACATTACATGGACGTCGCATAAAAATAATCACTGATTGCGCCGCATTGACATTAACCCTTGAAAAAGAAGTAATACTGCACCATAGGACTGCTAGGTGAGCTTTGAAAATGATGGAATTAGATTACGCCACCGAACATAGAGGACGCCGTCGTATCCAGCATGTGGATGCATTTAGTAGGGCGCAAACAGTATTGGTAATTCACGACAATCCATTAGAGCAGACAATTTGAAAATTGGAGGAACTGAGAAAAAGTTTGGAGAAAGATAAGAAAAAATTACCATTTTATGTTCCAGAAGCTCCAGAATAATAAGAATATCAGTTTCTTCGAGTGTCACCTACAAAAATCTCATATTATCGAATCATATTTTTTCATTCCATTATGCCCATACTAAACATATTGTAGCCATGGAATAAGCAGCATGCTCCTACAGATACTTTTAGGGTGACCTGGTAATTCAATTATACAAAATTCCTTCTTTAAACCAAAGTATTTTTCTTGATACATATTCGTATATTCTTCCATATATTATAAACCAAAATAAAATTTATCATCTCACCATTTGACAATAAATATCACATCTGACATTTTATGATAATAAACACACAACAAGTTGAAATTTTTTAATTAAAATATTACGTTTTTTATTTAATTATGTCGTTTTTTAATATTTATACAAATTTGAAGTAATCTTATAGGCAGGAAACCGATAAAAGATAAAAAGTTCATTAATTAAAATATATCGTAAAATACTGGATTAATTCTTTATAGCTGCTTTATTCGACAAAAATCTTAAAATTTATTGAAATTATGTTATTTAAATATTTTTCGTTTAAAATTATGACTGAATTATGATATTTTTTTAAACTAAAAAGTAACAAAAATATTTAATCCAAACTTTATGTGTTTTAACGTTTTATTAGGCGAATAAATTAACAACTTTTCTAATTTACGAGTAGTTACGAGTTTTGGAGTAATTACCTTCAGACATGCATAGACCGAGCTTGTTGTAGAAATAGTAAAACAGAATATCACTCTAAAAGCATTTCACGATGTTTGGAAGGTACTCGTAAGTTGTTTTTATTATTTTTGGGCACTCGTTCCAACAGCCTTGTAACATTCAATCGCCATGACATTATGCAAAAACGAATTTTTCTTTAAAACGAGATTTTGGGGGATTTTTTGATGCTGCCCTCTTTAGGAAAAAAAAATGCCAGTACTGATATTCAAAATTGCTTCGAAGTATCTAGAGATGCTATAAATCTTAACATAGATGAAGTTGAAGATTCATGGATTTCTTCAAATATGTAGTTAACCAGCCAGTAGAGCAGGGGATCCTGTTTTGTTACTAGATTACCTATAACGAGCACAGTATTACATATCATTTACTCTTTTAATGGGAGCCTAAGGCAGGCATTAGTTCAGCTTGAAAGATCTGCATGGAGACGCTCATTTTTACATTTAATTCTTCACAGAAAACCCTACTCCCAACTTTCCCATCCAGCTTTGAATCATCAATGGGGAAACTAACATCTTCAGTATTCAGAAATGCTTCTCTCGACCAGTTCTCTCCGGTAGGAATATCAGTCCTAAACCTCTTATCAAAAGATAAGAGGGGGATGGTGTAGTCGGTAGAATTTGAGGTGTTCCTGTTTCTTAGAAAAATTGATTGAATTTTTATAGCAGTAAGGTTTCCAGCTTAGTTTGTTGTCAAGAACGAATCCCAAATACTTCGCTTTATCAGTGAAAATCAATCCAATACGATTTTACCAAGGTTGTCGCTCTGAAGAAGTTTGTATTTCCTACAGAAAATGACAAAGTCTGTTTTGATGGATTTATATTCAAACAGCAACTGTTAGTCCAATTGGACGAAATGCCAAGCGCCCTTTGCATACAATCCCTGCTTTTAAGTAGTTAATCTGCCCAGCACCTGCGTAACTTATCCACGCACAGAAAAGAAAATGCCTGCGTGATCGCACGCAAGCATTTATGGTATGCTACTGACGCTAGTTATGACTCTTATGTTGCTCATGTATATAGATTATGATTTCACCTGCCATACAAATATATTCCCAGGGTAGTAGTAGTGGAGTTTTTCGAACACTTTTGTTAAAAACCTAAAACATTTCACATTACACATAATTTCCCTTCCGTTTCTTAAATACTTTGAGTTTAAGTATTTTTGCCTAAATTGTATTTTTCTAGCCTACTGAGAAAATACGTTTGGTGTAATTATTTTGAAACAAAGTTAAATGGGGAAAATCTTTTCCTTATAAAAATTTTGTGGAACAAAGTTTCCCAATTAACTTTGTATTGAAATTTTTTGCATTAAACTTATTCTTTTAGTAGTTCAGAAAAATACAATTTGGTTAAAATGCTATGAAAATATTTTTTCCAATTCCTGTTCCCAGGGAAAGCCAGAATTGTGCCATTAAAATATATCAGTAAAAACTTCCCTTTCTGTAATAGTGATGCCTCTAGCGATGAATAGCCAAAACACATTATTTCTGCGGGAAATTTTGTAAGGCCTAGTTACATAGTTTTCTGAATTCTAGTCTTTTTTGTATTCTTCTGCGATTTCTTCGCCAATCTCTAGCTTTTGGGTAGAGAGCCATCAGACGAACGATCCTGCTTCATTTCAATAATCTTTTTAGCCAATAATCCAGTCAAGTCAGCTGATGATTCTGCTTCATTCCAATAATCTTTTGAGAGCTTTTCTATATCCCTATATCCATTCTCTCCAAAAAATGAATCTTATTGAGCTTTGCTTGAGTTTTCCAGGCTCATTTCTTGTTTTTTTAATTAATAAGAGGGGATTGCTTGTGCTCATGTTCCTATAGAGATTGCATTCGAGAAAATAGACTTGTTCATGTTTGTGTCCCGTTTTTTTGCTACGTTTAGAGGGCTCCAGGCCCTGAAATGTCAAATTTCTATACTACTTGATAAAATTTTATAATTCTAAATCTCAATAGTAAGTGAAAAATCGTTCTTATTTGCAATTCAAAATACCGTGTGCAAAACATTTCGCTCAAATGAGTGTGAAAAGTGTGTTCGCTTGAGTGTGAATAATGGCACAACAACGGCTTCAACTGCTAAATTGTTAGACAATAATATGGACGTTACTGATGACGCTCTCATGATGTTTATCAAAAACAAATTTGAAGTCGAGAAACCTGTATTATATTGCTTTCGACGTAATGATGATCGCGATTTTGTATCTTTTAAAATCGGTATTCCTGTAAGCAAATTTAACCAAATGCTGGATTCATCTGGAACCAAATTCTGGAGTCTTGATTAAAGAATTTTTAAATAATAATAATTTTTTAGTCCCACGCTCAGCTCTAAAGACGTTGTAACAATATTTACTGCAACCTCAACCGATTTTATACCTTTTTCAAATCCGATGCCGCTGTCTGCACCTATCGCTCAACTGACACTGCCACTCTCTGACGAAGCCAGCACATTGTCTATTTATTATCACAACGCTAGCGGAATTTGATCAAAATCGCATGAAATCACCTATCGGCGTTGGAAAATAAATATGATGTCATTTGCATCACGGAAACATGGCTGACAAGCTCGCACAATTCTGCAGAGTACTTCCCTCCAGACTACTATGTCTTCAGACGCGATCGTTATACGGATCTTGAATCGTCAGCGGGAGGTGGTGGAGTTCTGCTAGCTGTCTCGAAAGATATACGTGCTGATATTATTGACTTTGGGAGTAACGAATTGGAGATTTTGGCTGTTAAACTTGCTTTCAATGGAAAGCTGGTGTTGATAGTTGCTTTTTACATACCATACGATCCTCCGTTAATATATATGGTGAGCTGTCTTTATTTTTCTCAAACCAACTAGCAGTTGCAGCTCCTGATTTTGATTCTGTGATGATTTTGGGAGATCTTAACTTACCGAAAATAAAATGGCTTACTGTTGATGATAAACTTCTGCCATTCAATGGTGCAATGGTGATCTAACTTCAGATCCGGTGATGGACTCAATCTGTTCACTCGGGCTAAGACAGATTAATAACATCGAGAACCAGTGCAGCAATATCCTCGATCTGGTGTTCATTCCAGTAGAATGAACACCAGATCGATAATAACCAGCTTGTAATAATCTCGGCGATTCTTCACGTATTTTTCACATACCACT
This sequence comes from Nephrotoma appendiculata, assembly GCA_947310385.1. Taxonomy (NCBI): domain Eukaryota; kingdom Metazoa; phylum Arthropoda; class Insecta; order Diptera; family Tipulidae; genus Nephrotoma; species Nephrotoma appendiculata. Next base: position 293,375,116 of record OX371223.1, read on the forward strand.
ACATATCCAATTAATATTTGAATTTTATTGTGTTAATGTTAACATAAATTTTAATTCTAGTGAGTCTTTTAACTTCAAAAAGAGAAGTTATAATGCTTTAAATGAGTTTCTGGATAATATTAATTGGGATCAATATATATATAAGGGTAGTTTAGACGCTATTATTGATTAGTTCCAGACAAAATTCACCCGCTTGTGTTGAAAAAGTGTGCTTCGGTCTTGGCTCAGCCGCTGACGGACACCTTCAATTTGAATTTGAAGAGTGGAGTTTTTCCTTCAATTTGGAAATCCAGTTTCACTAAATCAATTTTCAAGAGTGGACGGAGAACAGATATCGAAAATTACCGCGATATTTCTATTTTATCGGCTATTCCTAAATTATTTCAATCGATGGTCAAGGACCGCATCTTTTTCTTAAATAAAAATTCTATCTCAGTAAACCAGCACCCCGGACGGTCAACTGTGACAAATCTTGCTTTGTTTACAAATTTTTTGACGTTAGCATTAGAAGGGATGGTGTTGAGGTAGTGTTTACTGATTTTAGCAAAGCTTTCGATAAAATTGATCATGTGTTATTGGTAAAGAAACTGGGAAAGCTCAACAAGTGTGATGCGCTTCCTTTAAAGTGGATCTTTTCATATTTGACGAACAGAACTCAAAAATTATTTTTAAATAATATTTTATCTAGAGACATAATTGTTTTGTCTGGCATCCCACATTGAACCTCTATTATTTATTACATTCATAGATGATGTGAAGCGGTGCTTCAAACATTGTAAGTTTCTGATTTATACGCTGATGATGTAAAAATCTTTTGTAAGATTAGAAATGATCGCGATCTGCTAAATCTACAAGAGGAATTAAACGTTTTCTGCGACTGGTGTAGCTTGAGTGAGCTTTGCCTGAACGTTTCTAAATGTAAAGTTATGAACTTTTCTAGAAGACGTTATGGACGTTATGGACCTGATAATAGTTTATTCTTAAATGGCATTATGATAGAGCGAGTTCATTCTTTTCTAGATTTAGGGGTTTTGTTTTCACGAGATTTATCGTTTAAGGACCATATTGACAGATGTATTAATAAGGCTAAATCAATGTAAGGCGTTTTAATCCGTTTCTCCAAAGATTTTCATGATCCATATACTCTAAAAGTCCTCTTCGCTTCATTTGTTCGATCGCATTTGGAGTATGCGTCAATTGTCTGGAATCCGTACTATAACAATTCCTCTAACCGTATAGAATCAATTCAGAAGCGATTTATGTTGTTTGCCTTAAGGCGACTTCCTCGAGATGTAAACGCTCCTAAGTATGTGCTTCTGCCGTATCTAGGCCGTTGTTTGTTACTGAATATTGAACCATTGTTCGTCCGAAGACAAATTTCTTGCGCAATGTTTGTGCGCGAAGTATATTTAAGGAAGTGGCAGTTGTGGGAAAAATATACACTTCACTTTTTTTTCTTTTTAATATAATGAATTTATTTTCTTGTAATACACGTTCTACATTCTCTGAATCAAAATACAATCTGCTTGCTTAATTTTCATTTAGGTTATTTTATATTGTGCAAAATGAAAATGTGCATTTTGCACAAAAATGAACTTATTATTTTTTTATAAGAATTAATTTTTATATAACTGCAAAATTCGCATTTTGTAATTTTTATTTTTTGTTAACGTTAAATTTCGAAATGTGTTAAATGAACTAATTAATTATTGTTGACCGGAAATGGTGATCTTATTGCCGGCATTTGGGTTGTGACGTCGTAAGACGTAACTCCTCCCCCCTAAGTGGTGTACAAACCGTCCGGTTTTGGGCAGGTGGTGTTGATTCTATTGTTGTTGGTGCTGTTTGTTGTATGACGGATTGTTGCTTAGTTCGTTTTGTAAAAAGGTACTTCCTAACTGAAAAATAGATAATAACTAGAACTATTAGTACGCTGCAGGTTCCCAGGAAGATGTTCTTCTGCTTTTCGTGTTGGGCCGCTGTTCTGTGGATCATTTTGACTCTGTCGTTGTTGTTAATTGTCCAATTTTTTTTTTGTATGGTAACAGCACTATGATACTATCGTCAAATTCCGCTACCTCATTTGCGTACTTCTCATTTTGGATTTGAATAGTGCAATTTCGGAAATTGATCAGTTTTATTCCGGTTATTGACTTTTGTTTCTGTTTGCATGTTGAATACATTTCTATTTCCTGTTGGGTTGATATGTACAGATAATCTGGTGCTAGTTGCTCAATTTCTTCTTTAGGTGGTTGTTTAGTGAAGTTACATACTGCAGGTTTATTGTTGATTATCTGTGGTATGCATGACGTTGAGGTGTTCTGTATGTTTTGTTTCTCGCAGAACAATATGTGTTCTACTTGATTACAAGGTTTCGTGATAAATTGGTATATATGTTCATTTAGGATTAGATGGGTGTATGGTGTGGGAATTATGAATGTAGAATTAATAGGGATTGTTTTAATTTTATAATGGTATAAATTATCGGAGTGGAAATTGGGCATTTGTATAGAGAAAATTAATTGGGATTGGTTATAATATGCTTGTAGCCATAGTAAGCTGTATATACTTTCTTCGGATTTTAATTTTAAGTTGAATTTATTTAAGTGGTCATGGATATAATCCATTTCCTTATGGTTTAGTATATGTCTAGAAATTATCTTTAATTTTGCCATAGTGAGAGCTCCAGCAATATCTTTTAAGTGATTTTCCAATAGTTCGATATTGTATATAGTTTTGTGAAAGTTCTGATCTAATTTCAATATGTTGACTACATTATGTGTATTATTCTCGATTAACCTAATTTCGAATTCTATTTTCTCGTTTGATCGTTCACATATTTTTGGATTTCATTGAACCGATCGATCATTTTGGTGTTGATATTTATTTGATCGTTGTATTTACTAGCTAGAATATCCTGGTTTCTGTTTAATTCTGTTATAGCATTTCCTAGCTCAACAAAGTCATCGTGATCCATATTTCCGGTTATAGATTTTACAACGGTACCTAAGCCATTTATTAGTCCTCTTTTATTTCTCATCCTAGGTCGTAAATAAACTAATGTTTCGTCTAAGATTTTAAATTTCATCTCAAATATGTCTAATTTTATTCTATATATTAATTTTAAGTCTGGTTTATCTCTAATGACGGTTCCTAAATTAGCTATATTGGCCTTGATGACTTGTAGATTATGTTCGTAGCTATTTAAGTTTATTATATGTATAAGTCTATTGTAATTTGTTATTATCCTTGCGTTGCCTAGTTTGAGAGGTATTATGCCCTTATTTTGGTCAAAGTTGATAATGTCCATGTCCTGTGTAGTTATTGGGTTACCGCACCTGCAATAAACGTTTGATTTTAGATTTGTGTACTTTACGTATGTTGGTTGTTAGAGTAACTTTATTATTCCTCTTTACGCAATGCTTTTGAAATTTTTAACTGAGTTTGTCTCGTCTATTATTTTGCTCATAAATTGTATCGTTTTCTTGATAGTCTGGTGGCTCAACTCGTTTTTCGTTTAATTTATTTATTAGATTTTCCTTCTGTTTAGAGTTACGCATATGTATGAGATTACATAATTCATTGTATTCCGTTTTGTGTTTAGTTAAATATTGATTGTGGTCTTTAACTGGAGTTTTATTAGGAAATGTTTCAGGTTTTGAAAAATGCCCATTTTCAAGTTCAAACGGTGTTAACTTTGTTACGGAATGTATGGAACTATTATACGTTATGATAGAGTCTTGCATTATTTCTACAGGGTCTTTATTATTATCCTTTGCGTAAAGAACTCTATACATTTCCGTGATGGTAGAATGTAACCGCTCTACAGGGGAGTTTCCGGTAGATGATTTAGCGGATGTGAGATGTAGTTCTATATCATACATTTCGCAAAATTGTTTAAATAATTTGGAAGTAAATTCGACTCCTTGGTCGGTAACTATTTTAGAGGGGACGCCATGGCTAGCTATGAAATTTTTCATGAGTTTCACTATTTCTAGTGCATTGGGTGCTATCATATGATAAGCTGCAGCAAATTTAGAAAAATTATCGAGTATTGTTAAAAATTTGTTGCCATTAATAAAATAGACATCTATATGTAAAATTTCTAAAGGTTTAGAAGGATTCTCTGTAATTTCGAACTTGATTTGTTTTTGATTTCGATTGTATTTGAGCGTCTGACAAGTCTCACATTTATTTATTATTTGGTTTATCATGTTTTTCATTTTGGGGAAATAGTATTTTCGCTTTAACTGTAAAAGGTTTTCGGATATTCCACGATGGTTACCCTTATCGTGTTGTTTTGTAATTATTTCCCGTTGTAATGTTTCATCGGTTATATCTTGGGCTATATATTTACATCTGACTAATTTTATTTTTGAGTTTAAAAAATGTTTCAAATGAACTTCATTAATTAATATAAAGGTTTCTTCACTGCATACGATGCCGGTCAGTTTATGAGGTGAAATATATTCCTTATATATTTGTAATATTTGAGATTCATCGAATTCTCTGCATTTAATGTGGTATCTAATTTTTTTTTTGAAAATAATTTTGCAGGTAGTTTCCAAGGTATCGAATTGGTCATTCAACTCAAATATGATCTGAGTATTGAATTCGTTTAATACCGTCGGTGAGGTTGGGATTGTTTTGGAATTATTACTCAAGGTAGATTCCGTTTCTCTCGACAACGTAGACTCGTTACTAGAATGGACATTAGCTTCTACTTGTTCTGGTTCTATGCGAGATAAGGCGTCAGCATTAGTATTTTTACACCTTTTTTGTACACTATCTCATAATCATATTCTTCCAGTTTTAACCTCCATCTGACTAATTTTGAGTTTGGTTATTTAAGTGAGAACAACCACGTCAGAGGTTTATGGTCCGTTACGATTTTAAATTTTGGCCAACTGGATCTTCAAGTTGGCTTCTCCTAATTTTGTAAATACTTGATTTAAGCTCTCGATATGTTCCTGTAGCGAAGTTGAAAAAACGATAATGTCGTCCATGTAGCACAGGCATATTTTGCCTTGCAAATCTTTGAGGACATTATCCATCACACGTTGGAAGGTGGATGGCGCATTCTTCAACCCAAAGGGCATACGAATGTATTCGTAGTGGCCATTGTCGACGGTGAAGGCAGTTTTTGGAATATCTCTGGGGTTAACCTCAATTTGATGAAAGCCGGAGGCTAAATCAAGTGTATTAAAATACATACACTTACCCAATTTATCGAGAATTTCCGTTATATTGGGTAACGGATACCTATCATCTATTGTTTGCTCGTTGAGCTTTCTATAGTCGACCACCAGTCTCCATTTCGTTTTACCGCTGGCATCGGCTTTCTTCGGCACGATCCATATTGGTGACGACCATGGTGAATAGCTTGGTCGAATAATACCTTGATCAAGCATTTTGACGATTTGGTTAATTTCGATTGCATAATTTTCGTTTAATTTTTCTGTTCTAATAGGTTGTTCTACCAGGCATTGTTTTTCTTCATTAGAAAAATTAACGATTTCGACTAGGGAGTACCAATCTTTAACTTTATAAATTCCTTCGGGAATGACAAGTTTTTCTTGTACATGTACGGGTTGTATATAAACATCTCCGTTTTGTGTATTGACAGGAATACTAATATTCAGTTCGAGGTGGAATTCGATAGTCTTTAGATATAAAGTTCGGTTTAAATAATAATGGAATTGATGTGTTATTGACTTCCATTATAGATTTTTTAAAGTCTAGTTTTAATTTTATTTTTGCATAAGCTCTAGTCCAATTAGACCATCGAAGTAATTGTGGAATTTAAAAACTAGGAACTGCATGGGTTCTTTTGTTTTTAACTCCATTAGACCATTTACTGTCACTTGCTCTGTTATTTCATGCGTTTAAAAAAGGGTTTTAACTTTTACTGCGGGGATTTTCTGAATCCGTGAAGGATGTACATGTTTGGGGTCAATAAATGATCTATTGGCACCAGTGTCTATCAACATTTTTATAGTTGTTTTGGGATTAAGTTTTATATGAATGTACGGCAAAAGAAAAGATTGGTGAGAGTTAAAATTTACGTACCCGATAGGGTTTCCGAGGCTTGTTCCTGAAAAACCGTATCATCTATTTCTGAATAATTTATTTCGTGATCTCGAGGATCGGCTTGGGGTTCTTCTACTACGTAGTCGAGAATTGGGAAGTAGTTTTCTTCATCAGCTAATTCATATGGGTGATTCGTACTGGAATCGACTTGAGTTGCTTCTTCCATATTGAATAGTTCTTGACTCTGAAATTTAGGGGTATTATTTCGTTGAAATGGATATGGGTTATTATATCCAAGATTTATATTAGAGAACCGTATAGGTTGTGCGAATTTGTTAGGATTTGAAGTCGTATCCATTGGTTCTGTTTTATGATATTGAGGTTTAGGCGGTAAAATTTGAGAGAGATTATACCGATTAGGTGATGGTTGTTGAAAATTATTTCCATATGGTAAATTTTGATTTGGGAAGGGTATATGATTATAGTATTGGTTAGTTGGTCTCCCAGAAGCTTGTGGAATTGGTAATCTAGGCTGGAAAACGTTTTGATGCTGTCTTACGTGTGTGTTTAATGGCTGATAATGAATCGCTCTAGGCGGTAATTGAGGTTTTTAAAATGCATTAACTTTGGGTTTCATGTAATGCATATTTTGCTCTTTCATACACGGAAAATGCATCGTTTATGGTTTTTGGTTGCCATGCACGTATCATGGATCCCATGGGTTCTCTCAACCCACCTAAAAACGTAAATAAACACATTTCTTTGTAGAGATTTGCTTTAGCTATTAAAACATTTTCTTCCTTGGTTGTCAGTCTGACGTGTGTGAGTATTGTCGTCTGAATGTCAATTACTTTTGAGAAATACCTTTCGATTGTTTCACTACCCTGGTAAATCAAATGCAAGTCTCGAATGAGTGATTTATAAGATTTTCTTTTATTGTTACCCATGACAGTGGGGTACCGTACATTGTTAAAATTTCGTCAGCTTCCCCAGATATTTTATTCCGAATAGCACGGATAAAAGATTTGGGAATCTGGTTATCCCCGATTATCTGGTAACATTGTTCGATAATTTCATCGACATTGTCTATGAAATCGTACAATGTGTGACGTTTACCTTCAAAATAAGGTAGATCTTTAATGGAGTCCGGTATTTTTAGGCTATTCACTAAACTATTAACTATTTCTAATTGAGACATTTTTTTGTTTATTTTTAATTGTTCGAAATTATCTGTAACTTTCTCTTTTAATTTTATGTTATTTATGTTTTCGATTAAAAAATCAATTTCATCAATTTTCGCGAAATTGCTTAAACTATCACTATTATCACTACAACTAGTATTAATTAATTTATTATTCTCGTAAACCGCGAGATTACTATTACTCATAAGCCGTGAGTGGATGGGTGAGATGTATTTATTTAGGTGGAATGGATAAAATGAACATAAGTTTATCACTTACCCGATGATTAGAAGAACGATGAATAGTTGCATTACGATGTAGGTCTAGTAGATTAGGATGATGTCGTGATGTTGTTCTGATAAATCGTCAGGACTATTTCACTTTTATTATTACACAGTATTGTCTATCGTATTAACACGGCACTATACACCAATAAACCGTTGATGCTAACTTATGTTAAACCGATGTCAAAATACTTCGACTTTACTTTCGATTTTCGATATTCACTGAATTTACTTTACGGATATTTAAAAATATCCTACCAACTGCGCCAATTATATTTAAGGAAGTGGCAGTTGTGGAAAAATATACACTTCACGTTTTTGCTTTTTAATATAATGAATTTATTTTCTTGTAATACACGTTCTACATTCTCTGAATCAAAATACAATCTGCTTGCTTAATTTTCATTTAGGTAATTTTATATTGTGCAAAATGTGCATTTTGCACAAAAATGAACTTATTATTTTTTTATAAGAATTAATTTTTATATAACTGCAAAATTCGCATTTTGTAATTTTTATTTTTTGTTAACGTTAAATTTCGAAATGTGTTAAATGAACTAATTAATTATTGTTGACCGGAAATGGTGATCTTATTGCCGGCATTTGGGTTGTGACATCGTAGGACGTAACTCGCGACGTTATAATGGGCCGAATTGATTGTTCACATCTACTGTCCTTGTTTTCAATACGTGCCCCAATGTCTAATTTTGATATGTTGGACCCGGTTTGTAATTCTAGCCGTGTATTTAATAATGTATCTACCGTGTTCGATTTTAATTTGTCCAGAGATGAATTTAAAAGAGTTCTAAAAATTTTTTTTATTCAAATTTGATTTATATTAATAAACCTAATTTTAAATACCAGATGTAAATTAATACTGTTGGTTAAAAAAATAAATAAATTGTTCGAATTGAGGTACTTTATGCTAGATGAATCGGCTGTACATTTTGGGAAGTTTTTTTTTGCCAAAAATGGTAAGCGAAACTATCAATTAAGAATAATCAGGTGACTTAATTACAATGAAAACCATCTTTCCTTTACATTTTGTGTATAAATATAATTTTTCGTTTCAGATACAAAATGGTTAAAATTTATATATATAAGGTAAGGGTGCACGGAAACTTTACACCCCAAATATATCTGTCAAAACTAATTAAGAACCCCCCATCTATAACGAAACAATCACAATTCAATTTTTTTAAATAAATTAATCTATTAATTTATATTACTCTATAAATTTTTTAGCTTTTATGATGTTATCTTATTTATAGACCTCTAGGAGGATATGCAAGACAATAATCTTAACAATAACAACAATATAATAATAAATGAAAACATGATAAATATTAAATAAGAAAAATGAATCAAATTTAATATACATTTAGTGTTTTGTATATGTTATGCCGCGGTACCAAGTCAAAGTATATTTTTTCGGCCTATTAACTTTAACACAGCATGGCTTCACACCTAAGGTATCCCGCTGTTTCTTTTACATCTTATTATTATTTTGTATTTCGTTATGTTGTACATTTTAATTTTGATAGTGCTACGGTGTTATTATTTATAAGCATGAAGATCATGTTTTTAGACCCGTACACATATAATGCAGGGGTTTGTTTCCCAGATTTAACAACATCATCATTATGGTTATTATTTGTTATATTTAATTTCGTTTATGTTGCGCTCCAGCATATTTGATGTTTTTATGTTAGACCTAATTTATTATTGTTATATTTTTTTAATAATATAATGTTGATGAATTCATTATCCTTCGAATATAAAAAAATTATTAATCAATTTATTTAGATGGGTCGACGAAAGTGATACAACATAAAATATATTCCTTATGCCAAAAACAGATGGTACCACACGCCTTATACGTAAAAGTTTCTAATTAAATTCCTTTAAGCTCATAATTTATCACTCTGACATATGTTAATTTATCAGAGCTTCTAAAAAAATTTATCTACATTTTTACAATACACAATAGCACCTTATTATGATTTTCTATTTAAAAACAAAAAATTATTTCGTTAAATTAAATTACGTTTTGGAAGAAGAAAAGAATCGAAAAGTTAAATTAATTTCAAATATATTTTATAAATATTAATTTGATTCGCAACATGGGTTTTCTATATACACAAAATTTTAAATTGTTTTAATTAAAATAAATAAATTCGTAGAAAATTAATTTATTATCTATAGATGCCTAGACTCATAATAAATTCTGTGTATATTCTGACTAAGCTTGTTTCAAAAATTTAAAAATCTCGATTTAATTTATGACTGCGCGGTGTTTTTGGTGGGGCGCTCACAACAATCGGTCGATTTTTGCTTTATTTGTTTTTAAAATTAGAAGAACAAAACAAATTTGAAAATTATAACAAATAATTTATTTCTATTTATTGTGCCGGTATAACATTTATTAATTGATTTGATGATGTATAGGTGTATCATCATGACCTGTTCTCTGAATATGTGGTGCACATTTTCTTTGCATATCAGGAGGATTTCGGATCGCCTTATGAACTTTAAAAAAATTACATCTTAATCAAGAAAAATTTTGCCAGTCGTACAAACAGACAACTTGATATTGATATTATATAATATTATTTATTATTTATTAACATTGTGGTTGTTATATAATATATACGTATTACAATTTTAGAATCATTCTGTTATATCTTTGGCATGGTACATGCCTAATAGTTTGCCCTCGTTATTTGCCACTACATAGTTAACACTACCCACCCGTTTAACAATTTTTCCTTTTACTCTAACCGGGACAAATTTAGCGCAGAATTGCTTGCTCGAGTCGCTTTGCGGGTACGTTTTTATATAGACAGTCTGACCCACCATAAATTCTTTAGGTCGAGCTCGTAAATTATATCGTCGCGCATAATTATCATAAGCGTCTCTCAGATGTTTTCGAATTTGAGTATGGATTATCGGCATTTTGTAATGGTTTGGTAAAAGATCGGGCTCGGAATCGAGTAAACAATTAGCGTCTTTCAACAGTTGATACTGTTCGGCATGGAAAATTCTATGATACCCGAACATAAGGTAATGTGGCGAATGGGTTGTTGACTGATGAATAGCATTTCTTAGGGCACACGATATTTCAGAGATGTGTATATCCCAATTTTTGTGGTTTGATTTGACATACGCACGGATGGCAGCTATTACCGACCGATTAACGCGTTCCGATGCGTTACTTTGTGGAGCGTAGTAAGCCGTATTTTGAGCACTGATGCCTAACCGTTTTAGAAACTCTAAGAATTCTACACTTTTAAACTGGACTCCATTATCGGAAATCAAGGTTTCGGGTACGCCAAATAAGTCGAATTGCTCTTTAAGAAAAGATACTATATTTTTGGTATTGGCCTTTGGTAAAGTTTTGAGAAGCACGAACTTAGTCAACTGGTCTAAAACTATTAATATATGGGTTTTACCTGAACTTGATCTAGGGTACGGCCCTAAAAGATCAACATACAACCGCTGCCATGGCCTTTCCGGAATTTTCGTATACCCCATTAACGGTCTGACTAACTTATTAGACGCCTTAGTAGTTTTACAAATTTCACAGGAAGTAACGAACTGGTATACCTCATTACACATTCTTGGCCAATAATAGTATCGCCGGAGCCGATCTAACGTCTTTCGTATCCCTCCATGAGCTGCCTGTGGAACATCATGTTCGTTTCGTATAAGGCTGTTGGTCATGGTTGATGGCACATACAATTTCCACACCGGCAGGTCCAATAAACTTTGATTGATTTTCGGCTCAATTCGAATATACACCTTCTTATTCATGACCCTCAAATTTGGAAAGCGCTCTGGACATTCCTCGATTTGAGTCCTAAACTTCGAATAATTTCCACTTTCGAATTCTCTAGAATTTAAATCTAGACCATAGTTATGGCTTTCACCGTTTACGTCCCTTTGCAGTTCAGCTATTGTATCGCAATGCACTCGTGATAGTGCATCCGGCACCACGTTGAATTTCCCCTTTTGGTGTACAATTTCAAAGTCGTATTGCTGGAGTTTTAAACTCCATCGGGCGAGTCTTCCAGTCAAATCTTTCTGGATCATCAACCATCGTAAAGCCGCATGATCCGTTATTACTTTGAATTTGAAACCTTCTATGTAAGGTCTAAACTTACTAATAGCTTTTAAAACAGCTAGACACTCTAACTCAGAGATAGAGTAGTTTTTCTCAGCCTTTTTAAGTTTGTATGATAGAAACGCAATAGGTCTTTCATCGTCGTCTATTTCCTGATACAAAACTCCTCCCAACCCTTCGGTACTAGCATCGCACCTGATAAAAAATAGTTTACTATAATCCGGGTTTATCAATACCGGGGTACTCGTCAACGACTGCTTAATTCGGGAAAAAGCCTCTTGACATTCGTCCGTCCAGTTAAATTTCGTGTTTTTCCTTAATAGTGCTGTAATAGGCGCCGTGATCTCGGAAAAATTTGGTACAAACCTTCTGTACCAGCCAGCCATCCCTAAGAATCTTCGCACTTGCTTGACAGTTGTGGGCTGGGGGTAATCACAAATGGCATTGATTTTAGTTGGGTCGGTGGTTAAACCCTCCTCACCTACGATATAACCGAGGTATTTAATTTTTCTCAATGCAAATTTACTTTTCTCCATGTTAATGGTTAATTCGGCTTCGGTAAGTTTTTCTGCGACTATTCTTAAAAGTTTAAGGTGCTCGCTAAAGGTTGGTGATACTATGAGTAAATCGTCCAGATAAATAAATATTTTTTCTCGTAACTCATGCGGAATAACGATGTCCATAAGACGACACATGGAAGCAGCCGCATTACAAAGGCCAAAAGGCATGACCTTAAATTGATACAGTTTCCTTCCTGGAATGGAGAAGGCGGTTTTATCTTTTGAGTCCTCCGTTAAAGGTACCTGCCAATAAGCGTCTTTTAAATCGATGCTCGATATGAATTTTGTATCACCAAGCCGTCCCAAGAGGCCTTCGATGTTTGGCGCCGGATAGGCATCCTTTCTTGTGACTTGGTTTAGCTTCCTAGAATCTATACACAAACGTGACTTTCCATTTGGTTTCTTTACCAACACCACTGGAGAACTCCAAGCGCTTACGCTTTCCTCTATGACATCCTTTTTCAACATATCCTCGATTACTTTGTCCATTTCGGCCTGTACCGCTGGTGACACGGGATAATGCCTTTGTTTAATAGGCTCGTTTGCCCCCACATCAATTTTATGGGTAAATAAAGGAGTCCTTCCCAGTCCTTTCTCTTCGAATGTTGGGAAACTTTTCTTAATCTGCTCTAGTTGCGCTAATTGTAAATCGGTCAAGTTATGTTCGGGACTTTCTAAGTTGGTAGTATCGATGGTTTCCAATAAAGCTGGGGATATTCCAAAAGCTTTCCAAAAATTTATTCCCAGATACAATTGTCCTCTTAAGGTGGGAACTATATAAAATCGGATGAAAGCGGTTTTGTTCCTCAAACTCACGGGTACTTTAATAAAACCAATAATCGAGTTGGGTGTTCCGTCTGCTGTTCTTACTGAAGCATTCATTTTATGTAATTTAGCGCCTATTTGTTGAATTAAACGTTCCGAGTTGCTACCTAATACGCTGATCGTTGCTCCACTATCCATTAAACCTTTAACCGGAATATCGTTAATTTTAACTGTGATAAAGGGTCGTGGATCCTCATCTTCATCCTCAATTTCTTTTAACGAGACTGCTGCGCATTCCTTTTTGATGAGTCGCTTCATTTGCCAATAGTGGAGGATTCGCAACAAACGATTAGATTTGGCCATTTCTTCTAAAGGAGCCACGGATGGATTTATGGGTGTTGTTTTCGTTAGCTGAAGGTTTATTTTCGTATCGGAATTTAGTCTTATAGGGAGTGATGTATCGTGAACGTTGTTTATCGACGACCACTTGTCGTCATTATTCTGGGCACATTCTTGGTTCCCGAGTGCGAGGTCCCAGGGGTTGACACGCTCGGACGTTGGTTTAACGACTGGTTTCTGCCTTTGCATGTAATACAAGCTGGCTTTATGACTCCATCCTTGCCACAACCAAAACAAAACAATCGGTCCACGACTCTGTTGCAATCCTTAAATAAGTGTCCGATGTCCCGGCAATTCCAACATATTGGGTGAGAGTCGGACTTCACAATCGACAGCCGTTGAATAGCAGCTATATTTTCATCCATATTGGGTGACACTGGTATTTCAAGATAGTTTTCATTTGTCCTCGTTACTGGTACCATTTCATAAGGTTCATTATGAACTGAAATCTCGTTGATTTGCTGATAACGACGCCTATTAATATCGCCGAATTTTCTAGGATCATAACCTGACTGCGTCCACAACATTTCGAGACTCTTACAATGTTTTCGTAAACTCTCAATATTAGGAAATGAGTATCCGAGAACTTGTGTTTTGATTGCTGGATTCAAATTTGTCTTTATAATTCTTAATAGTTGATCTTCACTGAAAGGTATTTGTAAACGGTAATTCATCGATTCAATCTCTAACACAAAATCGTCTATAGGCAACATTCCTTGTTGTTTTTGTTGAAGTAGCAACCTTTCTTCCTCATCGCCGCCAGGATCAGAGAAACGTGAAATAAATGCCCCTTTTATATCAGACCAGTTCGCGCCCGGAAATTTACGCAAAAATATTAGAAGCCAAGTTTGAGCAGCACCTTCTATATAATTAAAAATGACACGATGGAGTTCTTCCACCGGAAAACAATTAAGCATGGCCATATTTTCTATTTGAAAAATAAAGTCACGAATATTTAAACCCTTTCCTGTCCTATTAGTTGGAGTAAAGTCTCTAAATTTGGGAACGTTCCATTTTACATGTTTGAAAAACATATCGGGAGAAACATTGTGCGAAACCGACCTTTCTTTGGCTTGGATACTCTCGGGAAAATGTATCTTAGAGAAATTTGAAACAGCAAAGTTCCCGTATCTGCCAAACTGCGAAGTTGGTGGATACATGGAACTCATTGAGGGCCCGCCATAAGCCGTTTGTGACACAGCCGGTCTACCGATAGGCCCAAAACCGAACGGCTCATTGGTTTTCAAATATCCGCCGATATTCGAATATTCATTAGGCACTTCCGAAGTTGGTATATTTTCCAATCTAGGATGACTCCAAACCGTCTCGTAATCGGAAGATTTTTCCTTCGATGGATTAGTAAGTAATATACTGCTCGGCATCGACATCAGGATTGGCTCAACGTAACTCGTTGTAGGAACAGTTGCGGCATGTTGTAAAGCTAATGTGTTAATTGATGTTATGGGAACAGTAGCACTCGGTACAACATTTTCAATAGCTTTTGAATCCTTCTCAGGTTCTTCATCATCATTACTTAAATCTTCCACTTCAACCTCCATAAATCGCTCTAACAGTTGGATATAACGCCGTAAGTGGCCAAGAGTAGTTTCTACTTCGGGTGGATTTTTAAAGGATTGTTTCAATCGATAAATACGGCCATTAAAATGTAATGTTCGAGCTAAAGCCGTGAATAATACAGCATTCGGCGTATTTTCATTGTAATTCTTCCCTTCCTTCAATAAATCTTTAGAACGATCGATACAACACTTTATTTCTAAATCTTTTTGTTCTTTAGATACATGAGAAACGGCTGGCCTCGGTGCTAATTTATCTCCCTCTCGAGTCAACAAATCGTTTAATTTTAACGCAGCTTGTTCGTCCGTCGGGTCTATAGATCGAACTAGACAATCTACCCTAAATTCGTCTTCTTCAAGACAATTCGCCCTCAAAAGAGCCATTGTACTTCACAACGGTAAAAAAAATAAATAAATCGATCGTATTGTTAACTATGTATATGCATAAACTATATATATGTATAAACTGAGATTGCACACAAATTGCGCAAAAAAAAAAAAATTTAATTTTCCGATCCTAAAATCAAATACGTATATGTTATAAAAATTATCGTTGGCAAAATAACTTGCCAAAAGAATTTAAAGAATCAAAAATATCAAACTATTTAAATTGGTAAATAATAATCAAATTTTCCTTAAAATATAATATGAAAGAAAATTGGATTTATCAAAAAAAATTGTAATGAAAATTATTATATAATATCAAAAAAGATTGCTTTCCGCCGCTTAAAAAAAAATTCCACTGTAGCCATATTATCCGCGCACGTCTTTAACACTTTGTGGTACGCTGCGTCGTTCCAAAAAAAAAAAAAATCAATAGTACAAAAAAATGAATTGATAAGTAGAAAGCATAATCTAACGAGTAATTTGAATAACTGCAAACCCTCATCGTTAGCATTAATGCTATCCTTCAACTATCAACGTCGGTATACCGTTGCTTGAGTAGTATACCTCTTTGTTTGCGAGAAAACTGATATCCCGTAAATCTAACGCAAACTAATAAGCGTACCCTCTATCAAGCAAAAGATAATCCGAACAAAACAAATTAATTTGAAAACTAAATCGCGTGAAAATGAAATAAAAAAATTAATTGGCTAAAACAGAAATACACCTAAAAAAAAATTTTAAGAACCATGAGGTCCCTGTTTCGGCGCCATTTTGTAACGAAGTGGCTTATACCGTATCGGTATATCGGTTCTCACGCACCTTTGAGAGTAGGGTAGTTCTTCCGGCTAGGGAGGGTTTCAAAGAAAATGAACCGATTCACCTTCGTTCACAAGTTAAGTTAGGGGTGCGATAATTGTTTCTATACTAAACATATATTGCGGATAGTTTTAGCCGGAACGCGCTAAATTGATATATATGGCGTGGAACTTATTCGGCGGTGGATCACAATCTCACTGTTGTTTTGATTAAAACATTATATTTTTGTAATTCATTTTTAAAATTTAATATTAATTAGTATGAATATGATTCATCAATAGAAACAAATCTGTTTTATAATTATTATATTTTTATTTTTTTTTTTTAAAACTAATTCTAACCTATAATAACTATACTACTTAAAACTATAGGTACCTTTTTTTCGTATCTTTTTATTTATATTTGTTTTTATGGTTATATCACGCGTAATCCGAGCGTCCTTTAAACAGCCTTCGTTTTCTAATTACCTCTGTTGATTTTATCCGGGAGATGCTGTCCGTAGCTTTTATTAATCTACCGCTTGTCCTATTTTCGTAATATCCGCGTGGTAATTCCAGCTCCCATTTGCTGGTTAAACACGCAATTTTTGCACGTGCTCAATTCCAAGTCGGGTCACTGTATCGACTTCGATTATTTCACCACTCGCTATTTGTATTATAGTGGCCCGCTTTTTTTTTTATATACAGACATATATCGTTTATGTCCACGTTTTTTTTTTAATTTATAATTTGTCTTTTATTTTTATTTTTTTTATATTTTTTTTTCTTAGTAAAAACCTGGTTCAATCCTCAGACTCGACTGACTTTTTTTTTTTTTAAATTCCTCCTCGTATTTCCATAAAACAACGGTATATATTTTGTATTTAAACCTATACTAATTTAAGGGTTAACAGTCATACGATTTATATAAAATGAATTATCAACCAGCTAAATGTAAATTTATATTATGTGCATTATAACATATACAAAAAGAATTCATTATATATACAGACTACCAAAAGAGATATTCTACAACAACAACAATATTAATAATTTTGTTATACATAAATACTAATTACGAATGTACAGTGCGCGAGATTTCCATGTTACATCATGCAATTTGATATTTATGCAGTGGGAATGCGATTAATAAAACTTCTAATGAAATTCGAATTAAAAAACGTTCCACATCTTGGAAAAGGATTTATCTCAGCAAATAGTGAAGCAGCGCGCAGCACTGTACCAAACTCGACTCAATGTAGTGACATATACTCTATCGAAATAGTTCGTGCTATATTATTATGATACATTTGGCTCCGTAGTAACTTTGCTACCCCGCCGGATTCATCTGAAGTTACCCACAGACTCTCACGAAGAGGTATGAATCTCTAACTTCTCAAACTTTATAGTATTGCAGGAGTAAGAAATTTTAGGCCGATGATGAAATGTGTACTTCTACAATTTCATTAATATGAAAATAATGTCCAGATATAAATGGTCATTTTGCGATGTGCGCATCTAGTAAACCATAATAAAATAACTTAAACGGTTTAGAGCAGTGGTTCTTAACCTTTTTTACTCACAACCCACTAATTAATTCATATTTTTTTTGTGGCCCCCATTTTTTTAATAATAATTTATATTTGTTAAATTATCTATAATACCAGGTGTGGAAATATGAAACCGGAATTTATCAATAAATGGCGCCACCTGTCAATGTAGTTTTTGACAAACCACGTCATCATTGCCGCTGTTTTCTTTTGACATCTGTCCACAACATCCCAATTTATATCCTTACAAATTTCATACAATAACGCATGTTTTTTACGTGTTAAAAATGTCGAGTTGTTTGCCTACATATTACGATTTAGGGACATCATTAATTTTTTTTTATCATTTGAAGAAAATTGCTGCAGAATCAAATAGAATGCTTGTCAAAACTTACGGTGAGCATGCTCTTGGTATAATAAATTCAAATGTGGTGATTTTGACTTAAGAAACGAAGAACGAGGAAGACCACCAAAAATGCTTGAAGGCATTAGGCATAAGAATGACACTCAAATGCAAAAACAACGCGCGGACCGTTTGAATGTGTCACGAGAAGCCGTCTCCATATACGTTTAAAAGCCATGTGAAAGATCCAAAAACTGGGAAAATGGGTTGCTCATAAACTGAATGCAAGGCCAGAGGAAAATAGAAAAACCACTTGTTAATTGTTGTTCGCCAGAAACAAAAGAAAATTATTTCTCCTTCGAATTGTGACTGGCGATGAAAAATGGATCTAAACACTCAATGTATTTTATAAATTTGCTTTATTAATTTATCTGCTCTCAACTTAGCTATTACACAATTAATACCCTTCTACCTCCTTTTATCAGCGCTACCAACTTACAATATATTTTGTCTGCCCATGAAGCATTGTTGATGGAATACGCTCTCTTTTTTTTTTTTTTTTTAATTTAATTTTTATTAAGTCTATATAAATAAAGGATCCAAGGCACTACTACTTAACTGTTATATTGTTATATATTACCAACCATATCTCTTAGGCGGCTAACTACACGATTACTTCGTGTTCTATAATTTTCAGAATTTACTATAAAATTATTGACTTCGGATGATTCACAATTGTTTTCTAATTTTACTTCTGAACCCATATTACTAAGTTCTTTATGTCCAGATTAATGGCTACTGTTATCCAGCTCATTTGATAATTCAGGTTCATCTGTATTGTATTCAATTGTGTGACTTTGATTTTCAGTACTTACATTTCCTGATGGTTCAATTTTGTCTTTCATTAAGTTTCCCATTAATTTACTTGAATCACTATTAAAATGTTCTTCTACTATTAAATCACTAGCATTAAATCCCTTATTATTAGCTTTCTTAATAAACTTACGATTACTTACTAAACAAGTTATCAAAGCTATCTCTTATAATGTAAGATCTACCATTTACATTAGTAATAACTGTACCATAACTCCAACCTTTTTATTTTTTCTTATATATAACTAGGTCGCCCTCAGTCAAAAGAGGCAATGTTTTTACTTTTCGATTATTGTAATACTTTTGCATTTCTTTTTTCTTTTGAATTTTTTTCTGAACAAACTCTTCACTTAAGTCACGTGTATATATAGCAATGTCTCAGAAATCGGTAACGTAGTTCTGACTAACCTTCCAAAAAACAACTGAGCTGGTGCCAATTGCATACTTGTCACCGGAGTTGTATTACGTTCCAAAATCCGATACTGAAATTTATCAATTTCATTTACCTCAACACAACGTTTTAAGATATTTTTAGCAATACCTTTTTCTGCCATTCCATTGCTTTGTGGATAACGTGGGCTAGAAAATTTTAATTGAATATTCGATTTAGTTGCAAATTGGTAAAATTCAGCCGAACCAAATGGACTGTTATCACATTTGATGATTGTTGGATATCCTACTCTTTCAAAAATTCGTGTAATTACATCGATAATCCTATTTGACATTTTACCATTTAATTGTTCTGATAGTAGATAACCAGAATATGCATCACTAATTGCAATAAAATCACGACCACCATATTCAAACAAATCCATCAATATAATATGAAATGGATATCTTGGCATTTCTTCCTAAACTAATGGTTCCTTTTGATTGTTACGTTTAAATTTTGATTGTTACGTTTAGACAATCTGAAACCAGTTCTTTTATTTGAGATGTCATACCCTGCCAAAAATAATACAACCTTGCACGAGCGAGTATTTTTTCAATGCCTAAATGAGGTGCATGTAGCCACTTAGTCATTTTTTGTTGCATTTCCGTTGGTGATAAGTTTATGATAAGTTTATGATTTTTGAACAATAAACCATTTTCATAATGCAATTCATCCTTTACTTTGTAAAATACTTGAGCAAACTCATCCAGTTTATGAAAACTCGGCCAACCTTTTTTAACATATTTACAAATCATCAAATATTTCTCGTCATGTGCTTTGTGTATTATTCGCTCTTTACTGATCGAACAGTGTTATATTTGAATTACTGATCAGTGAATAATGAAAAGTAACAAAAAGTATTCTGTTTTACTATGCACTTATGAAGAATAGTGTACAAAGAAAAGTTATATTCTCTATTCGATCCATCAATACAGAGAATAATATATTTTTCTATTCACTACTACAATTAATGTTCTTGTTATTCAAATAGAATAGAAAAATAAAACAAGAGAGTAGTGGTTAGTGAACCCCGTTCGCTCACACAACCAAAAAATCATCGATCCTTTTAGTTTTTTTTTATTATTCTCTCACTATTCGTTTATTACTGAATGATATTTTTGAAATTTTGTTTTACTATTCAAGAGCGAAGAGAATTAGCGTAAAACACAATTCATTTAAAAATGAACGGAAAATGAATAATAAAGCAACTGAAGAGTAGTGTAGAACGCTCAATTTTTCATAAGCGAAACAGATGGCCAGCAATTATTTTTCTATTTGTGCCCATTTTTGCTCACTTTTTATAGAGTTCGGGAAGAAAATGCCACCGGATGTCCATCCTGTAATAGATCACAACCTAACCCATTCTTTGATGCATCAGTTTGAATAATTATGGTTTTTTTAAATCATAAACTACTAAAACCGGGTTTGAAGTAACAATTTTTAACAAGTTATCCAATTCACTTTCATGTTTTTCCGTCCATTTAAATTCAACATAATTTCTTGTTAAATCTCGTAATCCAACTGACAACTTAGATAAATTTGGTATAAATTTTGCCAAGTACTTGAATAGTCCCAACACCCGCATTACGTCATGTTTGTTTTCTGGTCGTTTAATTTTTGTAATAGCTTCTAGGTATTTGGTATCAGGTTTAATCGTCCCTTCTGCTAAAATATGCCCCATAAATTTAACCTGAGATTTCCTGTATTGAATTTTTTCAGAATTAAATTTTATACCATTAATACGTGCCCGTTCTATTACTAAACCTATGATTTTATCATGTTCTTCTTCGCTTTCAGCAGCAATGCCGATGTCATCAAAATAAATTACAACTGCAGGTAAATCACCGAATGTTTGAACCATTTTCCGTTGAAACATTTCCGGTGCACTGTTAAGACCGAATGGCACACGACTAAACTTATATCTACCAAAAGGAGTCATAAATGTAGTCAAATCCGAGCTTTTCTGATCTAATTTCATTTGCCAAAACCCACTACTGAAATCAAGAATCGTGAATATACGTTTATTAGAAAGAGGAGTAGTAAACTCCTCAATAGTTGGAATCAAAAAATGTTCCCTTTTAATGCACTCATTAAGTGATTTTGGATCAAGACAAATCAGCAGTTTGCCATTTGGCTTTTCTATTATCTGTAAATTATTAACCCAGTCCGTAGGATAATCAATACGTGAAATAACTTTGTTCTGTATCATCTGATCAATTTCCACTTTGAGTTTATCAACCACTGATAAGGGTATTCGTTTCTTTAACCGCAAAACAGGCTCGCTGTTTTCTTTTAATTTTATTGAGCATTTTCCAGGAAATTTACCCAAACCCAAGAACACATCTCGATTATTTTCTAAAAATTCATTTTTATTTTGTGGTAAACAAGTAACTGAACTTATATCTACTCGTTTAATTAAACCAAATCGAACACAAGTTCCAAGCCCAAGTACAGGTTCATAATCGTCATTCACAACAAGAAAGTGAGCAGAATGTTCAGTATTCAAATTCATATCAATGCTTGCTAATTTAACAGTACCAAAAATTCTAATTTTATTATTACTACACTGCTCGTCAAAAAAACCCGAACACTACATTTTTTCAGTAAATATTTGTGTTGACGGTAACTATTCGCATTATTCGCGTTATGGTTGTACGAAATAATATAATGTGCGCCAAAAGGCACTAATGGATCAAGTTTTCGTTTAATAAAAGTAACCACAGGATCAAAATAATTGAAATAACAAAATTACCGAAAAAAACGAGCAAAAGTTAAACGATTTCTTCGATGAGCTGGGAGAATGCTGTGCTAACTGAAATATTTACAACACGTACCTGTGCCAATCGACCAGCGACGATCCAACCGTTCGCTCATACTGACCAGTTTCACGATATCGTTTAATAGCGTCTTGAACTGTACTTCGAGAGAAATTTAGGTGGGCAGCAATATAACGCACGCTACCGCCATCCTCACTCAAAGCGATTACTTTTGCGATATTTTCTGGTTTCATAATTATAATATTTGCTAATAATAATAACTAAGCACTGTTAACGTTAACTGTAATAATAATACTAACAATAAATGCTACTTTAAATGTTTCAAAACAATTGATGCTCATTTATTTAGAAACGTAACAATCGAAATTTTGAATATTTTTCATTTATTACACTTTGTTGCTGTGATTGGATTTTAAATAAAAAATACGGTTTCTGTTACACCTATTTTTCGGTTATGTACTATTTAATATGACAGTGTCTTTAAAATAGCGTAATTGCTCTAGAAATTGCAGATTTACGAAGAAATTCAAGTGTCCGGGTTTTTTTGACGAGCAGTGTATAATCAAAAATAGAAAAATTATTATGCTCGTTATTCAATTCAACTTTATTTTTTTTATTAATTTCAACGGAACACAATTTACATCTGCCCCAGTATCAATTTTAAAATTAACTACTTCATTTTTAATTCTATATGCCTTGGTCCATCGCTCTTTATTTAATACACTAGTATTTGAATTTACTCTACAAGAAAATTGATTTAACCTTAAATAATCGTTCATTCCATCAACATGCTTACCCATACTATTGAGATCACGACTCCAATCCAAATTATCCTGGTTGCTAATTAATCTGATTGATTTTCCCTGGTTGTTTTCCAATTTGCTTTCCGATTTAGTTTGCTTGCAATATTTCCGAAAATGACCCTTTCGCCCACACAAATTACATGTAACACCATTTGCTTTGCATATGCGCAAATGTGTTGGCGTAAATGTTTGGCCACAACTGTAACATCTACGACCACCTTGAATTGCGTTTACTAATTCAACTGTTTTCTGTCCAGTTACACTGTTTATACTTTGAAGATTTGTATTTCGGATCAACAAAAATTTATTCGCATAGGCTGCTTCGAGTAGTTTACATGTTTCAATTACATTTTTCAATGGTTCATCTTTACCATCAAGCAATTTTAATTGTATTTTTTTTTATCATAAACACCAATTATTACGCGATTCCGAAGCATTCGATCCTCATACGATACACCACACTGACACTTAAATTCACACTGCTGAATTTGTTTTCTCAATGCCGTCTCAAAGTCAGCGAATGATTGTTTTTCCTTTTGAACAATTGTGTTAAATTTAAATGATTCCATTGTTATATTTTTTCTTGGAATACAATATTGATCAAACGCAGCCATAATGTCATCCAGTTTACGATATTCTTTTACATTTTCCCCGTCAGTTGCATAAACCATAAAAATGTAGCAATCTGTTTGCTTTCGTTTTCCTTCATTTTCCCATTGGTCCCCATTTTCTCCATGTGATTGCAGATTAAGTTTTCTCTTTTCATAACTTGAAATAAAGTTCAATATGGCGCACTGCTTGACTTTTACTTTTTATTTTCACTTACAAACAAAAAATGAAAATCTTCACTTCTGACACCATGTAATAATTTCGCTATACGTAACTATTATTTTATTTAATTATTATTAAAATAAACACTCAATGTATTTTATAAATTTGCTTTAGTAATTTATCTGCTCTCAACTTAGCCATTACACAATTAATACCCTTCTACCTCCTTTTAGCAGCGCTACCAACTTACAATATATTTTATCTGCCCATGAAGCATTGTTGATGGAATACGCTGCTTAAAACTAATTGTGCAGATTATTACAAAGAATAGTTTTTTTCGCATGCCATCCACGCATTGCCAGAAAAATGGGAAAAATGTATACTTTGCAATACTTCGAATAAATGCTTTGAATAAAATACTTTGAATAAAATACTTTTAATCATCATCATCAGGGAAGTCGTGAGGTGTTGGCTGGTGATATAAAAGATGAAAATCTCTTTTTATTTTGGCGAAATTTGGAAAAAGAAATAGATTTAGCAGGCGGAGACACAAGCAAAATTCAATAATTAATTGACAATGAAACAACGCTAAACGTAAATTTATTGCCAGAAAATCAAGTATTGAATTGCATTGTGGATAATGATGGCTTGGTACATCTTTACGAAGATCTTGATTTGAACAATGTTCCTGAATCCTAAATTACATCCAGTGCAGTAGTTATGAGTACGCCAATTTAAAATATTGCTAATCAAAACAATAACATAACGCAGCAACCGGGTTGCTCTTATTTATCGTTTAAAGATTTTCCCACCCCATTCAAAAAATCTTTTTATTATCCGGAGGATCCAACTGTAAAGAAGAAAATTGTCAAAAGGAAAATTGCAATTACATCAAATAAATATTTTGAACACTTAAAGAGAATTGAAATGAGAGGAAAAGAAAAAACTGAAAGAAGCAAAAGAGAAATGAACGGAATAGTTTATAAAATGAAATTTCAACCAAGATCATAAAACTAATTTTCAATCAGATGGCGGATCGAGTGTAAAAGAAATTAAAAAAACATGTCCTGGCGATTATGTCATAGTTGCATACGAAGGAGACTATTTCCCTGGGTCTGTGCTGGAAGTAAAAAAAAATGAAACATACATTAAAACAATGCGAGTGATCAAAACTGGAATTGGCCGAGCAAGGACGACGCTATTTGGTTTAAAGGGGAATAAGTATGTAGTGTTATTTGCCCACCTTCTCTATTAAATTCCAGAGGAATTTATGCGGTTCCTGAAATCGAAGCTTTCCAATAGAATAATTTTAATTAATTTTAGTAAAATTATTACTTATCTAGTACGTGAATTATTTTTGTTATCGTGTAGTTTTATTATTTTTTGATTGAATTTCTAAAGTTAATATCCTAGCTGTGGATTAGGAGGACATAATTTGTTTATAACACTTAACGTTTAATAAAAAATACGAAAAATAAAAGTTTGTGTTATTGAAAATTTGAAAATTGTGTTTTTGTTATTTCAGCCTTGAATATCTTCCGCTTAAACTTTACAGTGCCGATAATACGAACAAGAGCTGCCGTAAATTAAATCAAAAATAAATCGCATATGACTCGCATAATAAGAACATAGACTTTATGTAATGAAATTATTTAATTTTTAATACCCGAAAAAATATCCTAACAAAACGCCAACGAGATTCTTATACTGTCGGTAATTGGTACATTTACCTTATACATCAATATTTTTTTGTATATTCTGGGGGCCGCGGCTCTCCTATTAAGAATCACTGGTTTAGAGAACTGACCCCCTCCCGGGGTTAATTGTATATTTCATTAATATTAATTTTTATTCACTTTTTTATATAAATATTTGTAAATTTAAACATAATTGATAGATAGATAAATAAATAGATATCTTCAGAGACCCTTGAGGTAAAGACCCCCAATCTTCAAAAATTTAAATTTGAATCATTTTCTAACACTACATTGATAAAAAATTTAAATTTCGGTCAAACACTTTAATTTCTCATCTAAATCTCTTTCTTTGATTACCACCTTTCATCATCATCATTCTTCTAATAATCTAATATCTTCTTCATCATCATCATCATCAGCATTATTATCAGATCATCAATATTTTAATCTTCGGTGTAATAAAAAAATAAAAAAAAACCAATCCGTTGTTATTTGTTGTGCTTTCGGTTTCAGCTCTTAATTGAAATATCAAAACTCATTCTTCATATTTTAATTTAGGAAATAATAATAAAGGTTAAGATAATCAACAAGAAACATAAATTTAAATTTTTTATTTGATAGAATTGATTTAAAAATGATATGGATAAAAGCGTTTCGTGAGAAATTGAAATTAAGCATTGGTGAAGGTTTCTTAGTTAACAGAATTCTCATTTCCCCGTAATGAAATCACTTACTGTATAGATGATCCTGAGGCGCAATTCTACCCGCCGCACAGTGATTTTACATCAGCAGAGAAATTTTATATGGGAAACAGCATCAATTTTACGAGTTTCGTTTACTTTATAGTAATCGAACGAAGTTGTAAAACCGATTAGAAAGAAATTTTGACAGACAAACCAGCATACTTGAACAAACCAGACTCACAAAAACGCGTTACAAATTCAAAAATATGGAAATTTTGCTGTGCCAAGAGAATTTCTTCAAACTGTTTGTGCATTTTAAATTGATCAAGCATGATCTGGCTTATGGTGGTTTCTGGAATGAAAACTTTAAAATTTTGTCGTTCAGCATATGACCTGGGATGTGGGGTATTACCTCGTCTGTTAATACTAAAAGAATTTCTTCAATTTGTGTGTATGCTTTTATTACAATATTCCGGTATTAGCCGTCACCACCAGTGGAAAGCTCGGAATTAAAAGTCCATTAAAAGTATTAAATTAGTTCAAGCTGAGGCTGAATTAAACAGTGGTCCTTCAAGCCATTAAGAACAGTCGAAAACAAACGAGTATTCTACATTACAACAAGTAACAATCAAGAAGAGCTTGCGACCCAGATTGATAAAATTTGTAGTAATTATAAGAAGGATGGCCTAAAGGGGAAAACAAAAACCTACCTCACCAACCGAATAAAACAGTCAAAAGACCTCTATACAAAATTTCAAGAAACAGATGACAAAATAAGGGAGCTGAAAGATGTCAACTTAGAGCACCCGTACTTTAAAATGGTAACACGTGTAGTGGAAAAATATAATGAATTTATTACTATAATGCGTGCAAAATTAAACAACGGCCCACCACTTACACCTGTCCCAGATCATCGCAGTATAAGCCAACCAGAGACGAACAACTAGAGTTCTAACAACAAAAATGCAGGTTTGGAAATAATAAATCCATAGAGTTGCTGCAAATAATAAAACGACAGACCATTCGGATGAGGAGTCTCTACAGGAAGATTGATGAAGCCAAAGACATTGTCGTCACTGGGCCAAAACCGGCAATGAAACTGTCACTAGGAGTGACGTAAAAACTCATGGAGCAAATATCTCAACTCCATGAGGAAATTTGCATGCTCATTACTGATGAGGAAGAACAACGTATAAAGTACTTCACAGAACAGTACTTTTAGAACATTGATAACAAGTTTCAAGCAGTAATCCTTCAAATAACAACGAGCATAGAAGAAACCGAAAAAATTATACCAACAAACCAAACAACGGACATTCGGCTACCACGAATTCAAATCCCTATGACATCTGTGACACATTCACCAAACTCATCCATGAGAATAGACAGATCAGTGATACGCATAAAAGTAACTATCTAAAGGGTCAGTTGGAGGGTGCTGCAGCCAAATTAATTAACCACCTCAAACCAACAGAAGAAAATTACCAAGCCGCCTGGGAAATTTTGAATAGCAGATATAACAACAGAAGACTACTGATTTCAACATATTTAAATTCGTTACTCAGTCAACTAAATATAGAGTCTGCAGCGGCACTGAGAATCTTCACGATACAACAATTGAATGTTTGTACGGAATATGTAACGCAGGAGTAAACATTGAAAAACTAGATCCTAGGGAATTCCAAACAACAACGGAATTTTTAAAATATTTGGAAGGAAGATTCAAATCATTAGAGGCCACTGGCAACCAAAAGCCATTAATCCTACCAACAACTGCCTCACGTGAAAACAAACATCAACTAGTTAAAAGGACCTTCTTAACAATAACAAATATCTGTGTCTACTGACGAGGGGGACATAAAATTAATGAATTTGGAGGATTTAGAAAATTTTTCAGTGAAAGATCGCAAATTGCAATGCTTCATAAATTATGCAGAAACTGTTTATCAGCAGAACATGAGACACATGTATGTAGGCAGAAGAACCAATGTAACATATGCAATGGAAATCATAACACAGGACTGCACATTGATTGCATGCTCTTCAGAGCATTAATTGACCCAGGCTCTCAGGCGTCATTCATCTCCTAAAGGCAGTAAATCTTCTTAAAGCGAAGGAGAAACAAGTCAACACTAAAATCTCAGGAATGGGAGGAAAGGAAGCCGGAGTGTGCAGTTACAAGGTCGAACTAACTTTATCTTCAAGGCTTCAAAGTTTCTTTGGAATTAAGTTTGAAGCAATGGTGTTTAAAAAATTAACTGATTATATTCCAGACATCGACTTTGATACCAACAAGTGGGCATTTACAACTTGCAGATCCATTATATAACAAGTACAATAGCATTGATGTAATAATCAGGGTTATAACCAGGAAGATAAAATGGTGTCAATGGTCACAACCAAAACAATTAAGTAACAACTAGAACTGTTAATAGAATGATGCCATTCCGGAAGAAAAAACACATACCCAGGAGAACGCATTCGCTGAAAGGCTATATGTAGAAAGCACAGCGCGACTATCAGATGGGAAATACATGGTACATTTACCGTTCAAAGTAGAACCATCTATGCTAGGAGAATCCATAAAAAAAGCAGTAGCACGATTACTGTAAATCGAAAGAAAATTTCTGAAAGATAAACCATTCGCTAAATTATATCACGAGCTTATGAAAGACTCTCTAGCGCAGCGACATATGCTATTGGTGAGAGATGGTCCAGGTGACAATCCAGTATACTAAATACTACATCATGGAGTGATCAACCACGAAAGTACTACCACAAAGCTAAGAGTAGTATTCGATGCATCGAGCAAAACTACTTCGGAATTATCGTTAAATGATATGATGCAGATGCGGAAAAGATGTTCTGGCAAATCTGGATGCATCATAGTCACCAGAACTTACAATACATATTGTGGTGAAAAAATCCATCACAACCAACAGGAGAATACAAACTAAAAACGGTTACCTATGGAACAACGGCAGCGACGTTTCTTGCTGTAAGAACATTAATGCAATTGGCAGAAGATGAAAAAATGGCTATCCGACAGCTGCAAAAATCATGGAAAGAAATTTTTACGTGAATGATCTACTGACTGGCGGGTGACAGCATTGAGGAGGTGTTAACCATTCAACAACAGATGGCAAGACTTACACGGACCGGAGGATTTCCATTGCTCAAATGGGCGTAGAATTTAGCTGAGGTCATGACTATTTTTCCTGGGCACCTACGAGCAAAAGGAATGATTAATTTAAAAATCAACGACATAATAAAAACATTAGGGGTTCCCTATAGTCCTGAGGATGATACATTTGAATTTGACCTGACCAGGCTAAATGTAAACCTAAACGGAAGAACCAACGGAACGTCTACTGTTGTCCGACCCTTCAAAATTGTTTGATCCTGTCTGATGGTTATCACTAATAACGATAACAGCAAAGCTGTTAGTGCAAGACACTTGGAGAGCTGATACACAGTGGGATGACAAGCTACCAGAAGCAATTGAAGAAAAATGGAAAATTTATAAGATCGAATTAGATGAATTAAGCAAAATAAAAGTACTAAGATGGGTTAAAACAACGTCAATGTAAAAATCGGATTTACATGGATTTGCACAGGCTTCGCAACAAGCATATACAGCGGTGGTTTATTTAAGAACCACAATTCCGAAGCTGGAACTACAGACAAAAACCCAGCTGATTTAGCAACAAGAGGATTAACAGCGTCTACCATCACTTCACAAGGCTCGATCTGGTGGACGGGACCAACATTTTTGCATTCTGATGCATGGCCATCAACATCCTCGTACAAGGGTCCGCAAACGAAAGCTGATCACAACCAGGACAGCGCAGAAGATATGAATTGTCCCACAGTAACCGCTGAACCTCAAGAAAACACGCTACATGAATTAATTGATAAAATTTCAAATATTTATAAGTTGAAGCGTATATTGGTGTACTACTAAAGGTTCATAAACGAGCATGTTCATAAACAACGGCAACAATCGAAAAAAGTGACAGTACCACAACTGAAACTCGCGGAAGTCCAAATAATTAGGATTGAACAACATCGATACTTCCGTAAAGAACTTCAGGCATTGATGAGTGGGATTTTATTAAACAAAAAATCCAAACTATCTGCGTTAAATCCAGTCATGAGCAAGGATGGGATATTAAGATTACACGGACGTTTACAAAATTCGCAACTATAACAATGAATCAAAATCAACCAATTATCTTACGGAAGCAAAGCTCAATCAGCAAGCGAATACATTGGCTAATGTTCGCAATAAATTTTGGATAATTAATGGTAGAAATCTGAACAAGCAACCCTCAACCAACTGTAATGGGTGATTTGCCGGCCTAACTCCATCACGGCCATAAAATATCTCTTGAAAATTATTATATCTCGCGAAAAACGATATCTTTAAAGAATTAGACAAAATCACGAAACAAAACACAAAACTAATTTGTGACTATGTTTTCCGAAACAACTCCGCATCAAGATCAGCACTTACCGAAATATGCTAACGTGCATATAACTCTCAAAAAATACGAGAGAAATTGAAGGATGGCCAATTTAGAAAACATTGAGTAATTAAATCTGCTTAATTTGAAAAAGAGCAATGGTATGAATATATTATGACATATCAAAACATTTGGACGAGAACATTGAACATTTCTAGGATTGGCGGATTATATGTAGTTAAGTGCAACTTCCAAATCGGATGAACCTTCCGTTGTTGTCATCTAACTATCCAGTTATCCACACAATTGTCTCGGTTGTACTTCAAATCAAGCGAAATTTTTTATCAAAAACGCCATTACATACATACTATATGTTTTTTTTAGT
The DNA here is from genome assembly GCA_947310385.1 of Nephrotoma appendiculata. Classification (NCBI taxonomy): domain Eukaryota; kingdom Metazoa; phylum Arthropoda; class Insecta; order Diptera; family Tipulidae; genus Nephrotoma; species Nephrotoma appendiculata. Next base: position 293,405,994 of record OX371223.1, read on the forward strand.
TACACATTTGTGTGGATGGACTTAAATTGAGCCAATTTTTTGGTTGAAAAAGGGATATTTTTGTTTCGTCAAACAATTCACAATAAAGATTAAATTGTCTGATTAAATTCAAGAAAATGTTGTTTACAAATATTATCCAGAATCGCCATTGCATAGACCAATAAATTCATTTTCCTACCTTTTTTTACCACACTGAACTGTAATTAATTTATTAAAATTGAGCCACTGAACATTATTGGAAAATCACACTGCAAGATTTATTTGCTAATTGTCAACAACAAAAAATTGAGATTTTTTGTTATTGTAAAGTGATTTTTACTCGAATGAGTGAGTTCTCCAAACAAAATTTTTTAAATATACGTTTTGTGCACTTTAATTGAATATACATACATATATCAACAATAATAAGATCGATGAACTCTATGGCATTTACATTACACCATAAAGATGAATAAGCCGTACATTTAAGGACCGATCTCGGATAATGAACGAATCTTTAAATTTAACCCAAAAGTAAATACAATTTTTGTGAGTAAAGTGGCAAATAAAAGTTTTGATTTGCTGAGTCTAATGTACGGATTCAAATTTCATCGCATGGTGGTTCAAGATGGCAGGGAGCTCAGCATTTGGGTCGTATTTTGCGTGCAAAAAATTCTTTTATTTACACTTATATCACAGGACTCTCTGGAAATGAGTTATTTACGAAAGTGCCAACGATTTTTGGTGAATCAGGGTTACAGGGACCAAGTAATTACTCACTTGGCTGGAATGGAAAATGATAACGAGCTTTTGTATAATACTCACCAGGAACCGACACAATTGTTGCAGCAAGTGTTAGCCGCATTCGATATATCACATTCACGAACAGCCAAATTGCATGGGCATTGTTTTGCAACTACAGCTGGGAAAACGGTTTTGACAATCGCTGCTACAATTACAGAATGTATCACAACAGTTATGTGCCTGTATACATTACCATGAACTATCACATGGGTCTGAATGATCGCACGGTATAAAATTGTAAACATGATTTGAACTCTTGATATACTTGCTGACATGTCTTTGTTAGCATAATTTGTGCAATTTCTCAGTAATTATTTAGATATACTTTGTGTAGCGCTCGGAAGATACTTTGATCAGAGCTTGTCCATCTAATTTCATTATTCGATCCAATCATAATTTCCATAAGTTACGTTATTTCAGCCGTGATACCGTCATTGTTGGTTCGTTTTTTGACGTGATGTAAATTCCGAGATGACAAGCTTGGCGTCCTTCACGGATAATATAATATTAGAATAGATTAAATTATAAATTGCTTAATCTACTGTAGTAGTGCAAAATTTGTAGGCCAGAAAATATCAATTTTAAGATAAAAAAAATAAAAATAAAGTCGATCGCCTTACAGTCATTGAAATAAACTACAAGTCAGTTTGAATATAATCGTACACACAAAAAAACTGGTAGATTTCAAAAATACTTAAATTGCAAATTGACATCATGTACATAGACTGAGATCGGGTACAACTCCGTATTATAAAATCCGTATATATTTTAAATTTTATGCACGTACATAGGATTGAGCTGAATTTCTGGTTTTAAATCTGGCAAGCCTCATTTAAATCTAGCTTAAATCTGAATTTGGTAGTAGCTGACTGATTATTTGAGCAGGCATGCCCTTATCCAGAAATTGCGAAACTAATTGCCTGAAATACGATAATAGCTGGAAATTGTTTTTCATCCGATTTTTCTTCAGTTTTAGTTACATTCGAGTCGGTTAAACTACTACTCGTACATGGTTTCATTGCCGCACTCTCTGGTTCAATTTTAATCGGTTGACATATCTTTATTTTGTAACTTGCGACATTTGGTTATATTACCACCTGAATCTAACTAATGTGAACCAATTCAACAAAAATTGCATCATCCATGAATCCACCTTCCTTATTCCCGTTCACTTTACCATCATAATTTTTAATCAGTTCTTCGATAAATGTTCCGTATTGATCCCAGACTTCTTTGCCCATATACGAAATATTCTGCAACACAGTTTCTTCTTCTACCATACAATTTTGCTGTGCTATGGTACCCAAGTATACATTGTTGGAATCGGTGTGACTGCATTTATAATTCGTATTAGCACACTTTGCGCTTAAATCTTCTTGCAACCTTGTCCTATAAGTAATTTTTAATTTATGGTAACCTCACCAAAACAAATGTAACAAACCACACTTACCGATTTCCATTCCATGCCACTTTAACATCATCGGCGCGCTTGTAACGCTTTTGTTGGCGGATTTTAAAATACTCGGTTTTGACACGTTTTTTCCACCCAAATGAAATCTTGTTCTTGTTATTTAGTAATATAGTTGCCGTCGATATTAATCCACAACCCTCGTGTCGAATCCATATACATATTAGTATATGTTGCGTTTCTAATTCTGTGATGCCCTCCGAAGAAGACTTCGAAATTTCGAAATTTTTTTATAGATATTTATTTTTTAAGCTCACGAATAAACTAGAAGTTGGTTCAGTTCCAAGTTTAATGTCACCATGGCATATTTTCTGTTGGCATATTTTTTCTCTATCGTAATAAGAAACAGACGCGTTTTCGAATAAATGGTTTCATTTTGGATCGCCTGCTATTTGGGCAGCTGTCAATTTTGAAGCTGTTATCTTTTGACATTTGGCAAGTAAAAACTATGTTATTTCTAAAAATGGTGTAATACACGCTTCAACAACGCACTGAAACTGTTAAAATTCACAACAAAAATGGTGAAAATTTTGCAGACACAGTTCGCAAAATTAAAGCACTTTTGGGTCGTCGTGAAGCACCTTCTTGGCCGGCAATAGTGAAACTGGTGGAAAATTTTTAGCTGTTGGGACAAGTTAATTAAGCAATATAATTAACCTTAGAAAGGAAACGCGGGGTGAAAAAACACCCCAGAACAGCTTAAATCTCGCGGCAAACACAAATGGCTTACGTTTATGACCCGGGACCGTAACCATAATTCAGTTTCATCATCTAATAGTAGAGAGAGCACACTCACAGAAAAATGGCTAGGCGGTACAATTTAAGACCTTTGACGGCTGTAGTTCAGTTGATTAATCAGGAGGAAGATCACATTGAACCTGTGGAAAATCTAAGTGATGAGGAAAATCTTACGGAAGGGGAGAGTGGCTCAGAATCGGAGCAAAGTGCAGAATCAGACAACGAACAAGTTGACCCCGAGAGTGAAATTGAGGTATGTAAATCATATTTTTCGGTAAATTTCGGTGTGAGAAAATGTATTTTTTAGTTATTTATTGTAATTTTTAGTCAGAGGAGTCAAATGATGATGGCTCCGGTACAGCTCCAGCATTCAAGAAACTGCGTAATACAGAGTGGAGAGAAAGTAGGAGAAGAGGACGGGGCAGAGGCAGCAGTGGTAGTAATCGTGGACGACGAAAGAGTATTGTTGTGGCTAAAGATGGGCATAAGTGGTACACAGCTCCATGTGAAAGACTGTCAAATAGAGGCCACATAGTCAAGAATCTTGCCACTCCACTATGACCTGCAAAAGAGGTCAAATCTCCTTATGAAAGTTGGAGTTTATATTTTGACGAAGCCATGCTGTCAAAAATTGTCCGGCATACTAATGAAGAAATCGACCGTTATAACGAGGATCGAGAAATAAACAGGCAGTTGGATAACACATATAAACATGGCGACGTAATTGAATTGAAGGCTTTCGTTGGTTTATTGTATTTTTCTGTCATGTCCCTAACAAGATTTCAAGCCCTTCTACAACCCCTGAGATTTGATGATAAGAACACTCGAGCAATTCGTCGTGTTGAGGATAAATTTGCCCCCATATGACAAATTTGGGACTCATTCATTGAAAAATGCAGGACTCTATACAGCCCCGGAAAGCACTGTACCATTGGCGAACAAGTGTTATCTTTTCGTGGGCGCTGCCCTTTTAAGGTTTATGACGGTCAAAAACCAGATAAATATGGTCTAAAATGTGTCAATTTGAATGACTCTCAAACATTCTATTTAGTCAACACAATTCCATATGTCGGTAAAGTGGTTTTGGAGGACAAAACAGAAAAAGTGCCATCCTATTATATTAGAAAGTTGAGTGAGCCACTTTATGGAAGTTCCAGAAATATAACCAGCGACAACTGGTTTTCCTCAACAGACATTTTTGATACAATGTTGGAAAAGAACCTCAGAATGTTTGGAACACTAAAAAAAATAAACCGCAAATACCTTTGTCTTTCAAGACTGCTGGTGAGGCAGGAAGTTCAAAATTCGCTTCCTACACTCCTAAGAAGAATAAAATGGTCCTTGTTTTATCAACGTTCCATCGATTGCAAAAAATATGTGAGACTACAAATAAACCGCAGAGATAGTCAATTTGTACAACAAGACAAAAGGTGGCACTGACTCATTTGACCAGATGTGTCACGAATATTCAACAGCCAGAAAAACTAACAGATGGCCAGTGCGAGTTTTCATTGGGATGCTGGACCAATCCATCACTCAACAAATCCATCACTCAACAGGAGAGATTTTTTGAAATGTTTAGTCGAAGATTTCACAATTCCTCATATCCGGAGGAGGAAAGAGTTGAAAAATCTGCCACACCAAACAGTATTTTGTATTTAAGAGATATTGGATGAAGGGCCAATACGACGGGACATAGGTGGAACAGGAAGACTGGAAGATGTGTTCATTGTCCCCGAACCATCGACCGAAAATATGGAATCAAAAGCTCCAAGTGTCAGGCCTTCGTGTGCCATGGCCATAGAGCTGTTATTTTTTATTAGCAAGAATGAGGGATTAAAATCAAGATACAAAATGTTTAATGATAAATTTAATATTCTTTTTCAATAATTGTAGTTTATCATTCCAAATAAAGACATTTTTTACCAATTTGAACGAAATTCTTAATGATGTTATACGACCTGTGCGGCAAAAATCAATTTTTCAAATTCTTGCTATTTGCGCAATTTTATTTCTCAAAATAAATACCTTTTTAGAGAATTGGCCAAAACCACTATAATACCCTTAAAATATAGTATCTCCGCTTTAGAACCCCGTTGGAAATACTCGATTCGCTCAAAAACTCACTGAGACATCGTGATTTTAGAAAAAAACTGCCATTTTTGTTAGCTTTTCACGTTTTTACCCTTCTTGGTCAATTTTCTAGGACCCTTCAAACGTTTGGCCAAAACTATTTAATTCACGCGAGTTTATATTAAAAGACGAAAAAATGAGCCCCTTGGAATCCTCAAAGTCATACTGGGCCCGAAATTGGGATGTTTTTTCACCCCGCGTTACCAGATTAGGTAAAAAAGATTGCGATACCTTTCTAGGGTTAAGCAATGAATGATGACGTAGAGCCCTTAAAAGCAGTACTATACTTGGAAGTGCTTATTCATCATAAAACAACGAAGTTATAAAGGAGGCTCATTGCAAATGAGCTATCATGCTCAAAATGTGTGTATAATTCACAAAATTGTTTATGATTTTGTATAGTTGGACTATGTCCGTAAATAAATAAATAAGTTAGGGGTGTGAAGAATCGAAAACGGGTCAAGAACAACTGAGAATATTGCTGCTGCAGTCCTTAGTGTTGAGAAAAACCCAGGTTTGTCGATTCCTTGTCGATCTTTGGAATTAGACATTCCACAAACGACATTACACCGTATTTTGAATAAAGACTTAGGTCTTAAGGCTTTTAAAGTTCAGTTAATACAAGAACTCAAGCCGGTTGCTCACCATAAACGTCGTATCTTCGCTGATCGGGTCCTTTAAATGCATCAACATGATCCGGATTTTCATCGAAAAATCATCTTCACTAATGAGGTTCATTTTAACCTCGGAGGCTACGTTAATAAGCAGAATTGTCGCATTTGGGGCTCAGAAGCCGTGGCAGCCATTTGGCTGGTACCGTTATCAACTGTTAATGGCATACCTTCTTCTTTACAATTAGATAGTCATTCATTGATTTCTCTTAAAAAATACTTAATTTTTTATATCGAAATGAAACCTCTTATTGGAAAACCCTTTATGTTGATTATTCTCATAACGGCTTTTCTGTCAATCCGTTCGAGATCTAAAAAAATAAACATAATATAAATAATTTGTAACTAAATAAATTAAAAATTAATTTTTATCGCATGTACATACTTACAATATGGCCGAATGTCTGATTATTTTTTCTGTCAAAGTCACTTGTCATAATTTTTGTACACTGTCATGATTTACAAATTTTTTTTATTTCAAATTTAAAACTTACAAAAATAACGGATTTTTCCTACCTTTTCGAGAAGCAAGGTCAAAGCAAATGAGTCGACATTTTTCCCTACAATAATAGCATTATGACGCTTCCGTCTATTCTGTGACCGAACGCCGAAAGAGCTGGATGTGATCGGCCCTGAATCTGATATCAAACAATAAAACACAAGTCGCATTCATGGGTACATAATTGTTTGTCCGCCAGTGTATAAAATATAATAAAATATTTGAAGACATTTATAAATATATTTATTCCGTTTATCAAGATTATAAAGATCTTATAATTTTTTATGACTCCAAGAGTGAGATTGTAGTTATATTGCGATAAAATAGTAATTCCAAAATGCCTTTACCGAATATAAAAGAGAATACGGGAAAAGGCGCGATATTTTAATAAATAATTGTTATTATTATACGAGCATAAAATTAATTCTTTTTTTACGTTACAATAACAATAAATTTTTAATTAAATTTTAATTTATTTCTATTGTTAGTAGATGTCAAAATTTTAAAAAGTACTTTGAAATTACTTGTTATTCGTTAAAAGAATTTTTTTTTCTTGTGGCTTTCATTGTACCGTCGTGTACACAAGAAACGATCGATTATATGATTGGAAATTGGTTTTGTTGGGCTATTGTTTAACACTCGCATATACGTACCATCGTAAGCAATATAAGATGCTGTTGTAAGAAGAGGTGGAAATTAATAGAAAAAATTAATCCATCAAGAGTCATGATTGAATATATGAAATATTAGAAATTGTTTATAGTGAATTACTTGGGTCTAATATACATATAGAGATGATTGATATATGAAGTGGGCGGAAACAACATAAAATAACTAATTTTGTTGTAATCGAAGGGTTCGACGAACTACTGTGTTCTACATATTCAATTCATTCAATATCAATTAAAATAATTATATAGTTATTTTATTCAATATATCGAAATTGTCACTGTCGACAATGTAGGCCAATTGCTGTTTCGCCCCGGTGAAATTAACTTTCTCTTTCTACAGAGCTTTATTTTATTTTAATTTATTAATTATTTTGATATCTCGTACCTAATTTTGTACATTCTAATGCACAACTATAAATTAAAATAATCTAATTTGTGCCACCTGTCATGTTCATATCATTATTAAGTTATAAATTAATAGTTTCTTGTTCTAAAACTGTATATAGGTTTGTTGTATATAAGGTTGGCTAGATAGAAGAATATAATGTTGAAGGGAAACCCAAAGTTCATTAATTATGTTTTCTCACCCTATTTATTGTAATCCAATCAACGGATTTTTATTTTGTAAAATTTATAGTGCATTTGTAACTTTATTAATTGTTTGAATGGTTTTGAAATAATTTATATGTGGTTTCTCGCATTTACGGGGTTGCGGTATTCATTGGATTATAAATAATTCGAAGTGGCTTTATAGAGCGACGGTAAACTCAAGTTTATAGTGATAAATTGTTAGCAAATATTCGAATGATGGTGCGAGTAGGAAACTCTGGCCGAAGAATTTGTTTTGCAAACAATTTTCTGAGTGTCCGGTTCTTTACGACCCAGACTGTTTGCCTGCCTGATCGTGTTGGCACTTCATACTTTAATTTTTCCATAAATTGGGAGATCCTAATGGAAGCGGACATCCGCAAACCCGGGCAACGATAATGTATAAAAATACACTTTCTTTTAGCTTAAGTGCGCCCAGATCAGATTTTGTTTAAATTCATTCAGAAAATAGTAATTTGTGAAGTTAGCCTAGTCCGGAATTTATTAGAAATGACGTTAAATACGGAAACAAATTTCGCTTCGTTTAAATTTTAGCCATGCACCTATACAGAAGACGTATTTGAACTAAAATTACATTCAAATTTGACACCTTAGAAGTAAAAATTTGTCTGTGTAAGTTAAAAGTATAATTTTGTTGGATTAAAGGGATGTGGTTTTGAGGTTGTCATACCCACCCACGCCTTACTTTTAGGAACATTAACTAAATTTTTTTTATTTTTTTATTTATCAATTATTATTTATTTTCAAAAATTACAAAAGTTTACAATATTTATTATAATTTACAAAGTTGATTCCCAATGGATTTCGTGTCCTTTTAAGGGAAATCAACTTTATAAATGAGCTTCAAGATTAGTATGTATATAAATATATATATATATGTATTTCCAATTTTAAAAATAATTCTTTAATACAATTATATATTCAGTAATATTAATAAAACAATAATTTAATAACAATAAACAAAATTTAAAATTCAACCTATATAATTATTTATGTTTTATGAATTATTTATTGATAATATAGCTTCAAACTTTTCTTAAAATGATGGATATTCACTGATTCTTTTATACTTTCTGGTAGCTTGTTATATAACGAAGGGCCAGAAAATCTAATTGATTTTCGCTCAAATTCGTTAGTTATAAAACCGCACGATTGGCAAATCTGGTATGATAATTATGATTATAACGATAAAATTCTAAGTTAGAGAGAAATGAAGATCCATTCAATGTCTTATACATATATAATGTTACTTGGTAAACGTATAATGGCCCTATTCCATTCAAAAATACGAGATTTTGTACAAAATTAAAAAGAGACGGAAATAAACCATTTCTATTTGTGAGAAAGGTGTTTCCGATTTTTTTGTTTTTGTTGAGTTGCTATAATTTTTCCTTGAAAAATATCAAGCTGAGTATTTTTTATGGCACCAAATATAAAAATCAAAAATAAAAATCCCCCATTCTCTTTTTAATTTATTTTTTGAAAATTTTTATGGTGTACAGATATACGACGACGTGACTTTAGAACTTCAATTTTTTATGATGCCGTGCTTTTAGAAAATAACTTTAATAAATAGATTCGTGTGGTGGTGCATTTTACTGTGATTAAATATAAAAATTTAGAAATATAGAAATTAAAAAAAAATTAATTTCTACCGATTGTACCGATTGAAAGTTCATTACACCGGTTGTACGTTTTCGTTAAAATTTCAATTTTAAATTTGAAAAATTTTCAAATTGAAAATTATTATTTTTATGGTGACTTCGTTGGTTGCTTTAAGTAGTACAAAGAAGAAAGTACTACAAAGAAACACCCTACCCCAGTTCACATTGCGCTTTAAACAAAATATTACACAATTGGCAGATACATATTTTATTAAAAATCATTCATACATTCCATAGATTAACAAAAAAGAGCAAGCATTAACAATATTCATCAAATCTCCAATTTATATGACTTATAACAACCCGAGCTGGGGAGCTTTAATTTGAATCAATATTAAAATTTAGAAGCCACGCTAATAAAATTTCAAAATCATCAATAGATAGCTTCCCCCGGTGCAGCGGAAGCGATTTAAATAAATAGGATGCTAATGATTTAATCTCGACAAAGGATACTTTAACACGCCATAAAATAATGGACATCAATTCAGGATATTTATCCGAAATATTATAAAATATTATATCACGAACTATTTTATAGCATTATCTTTGGTCGGCTGATTAATGAATCCAATCTAAGAAAAAAATAATAGAAAATTAATTAGTAGGAATAGGAAGGAACTAAGAAGCAATTTAAATTTCTACCTCAAATATCTTTGATACAGTCCTTATGAATTCCCGGTCAGACTGTTCTCTCGATAAAATCATATTACAAAATGTTTGCAACAAATAATGTCATCTATTAGCTGTCATCTATTAGTTGAAATTTCAGTTGTAACATCATTGAACTTGCTTACTAAATTTTGATTATTGTTTGGTTTTATCCGATTAAAATAGAAAAGTAGGTACATATTGAAATCAAGCAACGCAAATACACGGCGGTTCGGAAATGGGTTCATCATTCGATGTGTTAATCGCTATTGCCGTTGAAGAATTAATATTTCGAGATTCTTGACATTGTGTTAGGAGCTCCCTTATGTTTCTTCAATGTGAAGTGCATGTTTTCTCAATTAAGCCTTTAAAATTCAAAGAATCGCGTATGCTTCTTCATCCAAATACATATAATAATCTAGAATGAAAATAAATAAACGTTGTATTTAAATTGAATATAGAAAGGACAAAAAAAAATTCATTGAAATAGAAATGTAATCCAGGATTATAACTCTGGGAACTTACGTGTATTTATGACTTGCATTAAACCTTGCACCACAACTACAGGAGGTCAACCCAGTGGCGATATGAACTTTTAACTTTGCGCAATGAGTTTTCATTCAACTTAATATTATTGTGCAGTTTCCAATTCAGCAAATTAATTCCTAAACATTACTCGACTTTTTGAATATTTCTTAAGAAATTAAAACGTAATCGAATTAATAAAATTCGATATTAAAAATAATAAAGTTAACAATAAAACTTGTGATTCCTAGTATAATGTGAAACAGCTGATTTTGATGCCCCACAAGCGAAAATTGTTAATTGTTTTGAATTTACACTTAATTTTAATTTATATTTATTGTTTAAACGGTAACAAATCCACTATATTATAATTTACACAAATATTTAGTTTATGATTATTAAAAAATACGTTTTATTTTAAAAAAATTATCTTCACTTTAGGTTCATCTGTTGTGGCCATTTTGGTTTATTATTTCCAAATTTTTTGATTTTTTAGGTTATACCGGAATTTGTCAAAATTCTCTCCTCACATATTTTATAGCAAGTACTTTTTACGTATTTCTCCAAATTAATAAAACTAAAATAAAACAAAACTATTTCCGCCATTTCAAAAATAATATTTATTTTTTTAAATAATTTATAGGGTCTAAAAGACGTCGTTAATTATTAAAAACTACGATTTTTCATTGTATTTAAATAATTTTTAGGTTATGTTTGTATCGTAGTCGAAAAATTCCCCTATATTTTCTACTATAAAAAACAAAAATGTGTCTCAGTCACTCTCATGTAGATATTTTATTCTTGTCTCTTTTTAATTTTGTACAAAATTTCGTATTTTTGAATGGAATAGGGCCATAACGCACCTATAGGTAAAATACCGTTGGCTTCAGTTTCAAACAAAGTTAACGTAGGAAAACGTGCAGGTAGTCTCGAAATTGCCTTTAAACTTTTGTTCTGTAAGATCTGAACTTTCTTTAGCTTAGTGTAACTGGCAGTACCATATAAACAACAATCCCGTACAGAATTCTGGGGTGAATAAACGCAAAATACATTAATCTTAGAACATATTTAGGCACATAATATGAGAGTCTTAATTCTCACAAGCCCAACCAAAGGAGCCATTTTAGTACAAGTTGTGGCAACATGTTCATCCCATGCCATACGAGAATCAAATATTACCCCAAGATATTTGAAATGTTCAACTCGATCCACTACGACATCATTTATTTTGAAAGATGTTACACTGAATGTTGGTTTATGTGGTGAATGAAAAATCATAAATTTAGTTTTAGCTAGATTCAATGAAATCATGTTAGACTTGAAGTATTCAAGTAAAATATTCATGTCATGTTCCATATTATTAATTATAACAGAAGGATCCTTTGTTTCGTAGATAACTGCAGTATCATCGGCAAACATATTAATTTCAATCCAATCAATGGCAAAAATGAAATGTCGTTGATGCATATTTTGACTCCTAGTCGATTAGCTAAATAATTACTGATTAGTTTATAAGACATTCCACGAAATCCATAGCAATATAATTTATTAAGGAGTATTTTATGATCAATCGTGTCAAATGCTTTCTTGAGATCAAGAAATAGAGCTCCAACATATTCCTTCCGATCAAAGGCATTATAAATTAGATTTGTCATCTCCACAAGCGCCATTTCAGTACCCGCTCCTTCCTTAAATCCATACTGATGAGCGTAGAAAAATTCTGATTTGTTTAAGAACTCCCTAAAGCGCGTGTTTAAGATTTTTTCTATGATTTTATCAAATACGGACAAGGTGAAAATAGGTCTATAATTAGAAATTACAGTTTTATCACCACTTTTGAAAACTGGCACCACTTTAGCAATTTTTAAATGATTGGGAAATTCACCAGTTTCAAAAATGGTATTAATTAATTTAGCCAGAATTTCAGAGAAATGGGAAGCGTTACGCTTTACAACCAAATTCCGTATGTTATCTGGCCCACCACCTTTACTATTATTTAACATGGAAATTATGTTGTATACTTCCAGAGGATTATGTTAAATTTTAAGCTATTTCTAATAAAAACTGCTAATCCTTTTCCTATTCTATCGTCACGACAAGAGAAAATGCCTTGAAAATTATAATAAAATTAATCATTAAAATTAACATTAATTTTATCTGGATGCATCTCAAGACCAAATTTCACTAAGTTGTCACAAAACCTTTGTCTCTAATTTTTCTAAAAATAATTCATGTGCGTGTGACCATCTCAAAACCACATAGCCTTAGTCCGACAAATTTACACTTTTAACGTGCCGTATTTGAATGGAATTATAGTTCAAATTCGAGTTGCATGGATTTATCTGGCCCAAGGCCCAATTCCGCATGATTTTTTTCTAATTTCACCAAAAATAAGGCTTGAGTTTGACCATATCAAAACTACATACAACCTTAATCCAACAAATTTATACTTTTAACGTACCAGATAAATGTAATTTTAGTTCAAATACGAGATGTAGGTATTACGGTTGCACGGTAAAATCCACAAAATTTATAAGGCACGAATTTAATTTTTGTATTTACGGTCATTACTAAAAAATTCCAGGCTGTAGGTGAACTTCCGAAATTATTATTTATTTAGAATTAATTTAAACCATTTCTGAGCTGTATCTTCACATAAGAGCAAATGTTTTTTATTGATTAGTGTTGCATGATGAAATGTTTTTATTTTGTATTGTAGAATCGTGGGATTACTTCATATACACGTTACGACAAAAGATTCTAAATTAATTATCAATAAAATTTGTTCAGAATATTATTCTAAATTTTTATCGGAAAGTACGAGTTTTCATCAAAATTCTGCATCTCTAGAGCCGACTGATCCCAATGAAACTTCATACTTAAGCTTTTTTCATAAATTCAAAGATTTTATAGTGAAAAGTTTCTCATTTTTATAGTTTCCAGGTAAGAATAAAAAAATTTTAAATTAAATTTGCTATAACATTGATCGCGATTCACCTCAATTTCTTATCTCTACAGATTTGGTGCGCGGGCACTTTTCTGCTACTTTTGCATTAATAATAGCCCATATATTTTCGATGGGATTCATATCTGGGCTAATCACTAGCCAATCAATGATTTGGTTGCCGTTGTTCCTTAAATATTCGGTGACTTGTTTCGCCATTTGGCACGGAGCATTGTCATGCATAGAAACTTAGTTCTCATTGAGTTTTTCATTCATAGTCGGTACCAGTTGTTCTTGCAGAACATTTAAATATTATAATTCGCGTTTACTATCCCGTTTACTACATAAAGTGGGAAGAGTCCTTTTGATGATATTGCTGATCAAACTATAACTCTAACTGGTTGTTTGACCTGCTGTTGGACACAAGAAGGTATATATTGTTCTCCTATTGATCTACGAACGGTCCTAGACATTGGCAGTGTCAAAGTCACCACAGTCTCTTGACTGAATACAACCTAAACAAGAAATAGAAAAAGATAAAGTTTAAATAGACATTTTTTGAAAAGTGTAACTTTAAAATATTATTAAAAGAAGGACTTTTATATTTTGTACCTTTACCCATTCCTATCTAGACCATGTAAAATGTCTTTGTTGCATCATCCTAGCGTTTAATATTTGCTATTTGCTTCTTGCGAGGTCGACTTGCACATAGCCCATATTGAAAAAGTCTTCGTCTCACAGTTATCTCTGATACTTCCCCACCAACGTTACACATTGTACCCCTCAGAGACGTACTGGACAATGTTCGATCTTCTTTAGCTTTCCGCATTATAAATCTGTCCTGGCTGACTGTTGTTTTACGATTGTGACCACATTTTCCTTTCCTTTGCTTGACCCATAGTGAATCTCACTACAAAAACCACTTTCATTTTTCAAAGTCACAAACGAGACGGAAATTCTTCAGTAAAATATTTTTTCTTAAATACCTATAGTTGTCATAAAATCAAAAAAATTCGGAGGTCAAACTAATTAAGAGGACCATGAATACTCGGAATTCATATTCTGTCGAAAAACTTTCTCAGGTGTTAATGACTCATAAAAGGCGTATTTTCAGGGTATATTAAATTTTTATTGCACGAATTCCTTGGTTTGGTCGATATCTAGCGTAATGGCGTGTCAACTATACAAACGGTTCCACTTCGAAAGTCACATTACCATGAATTTCGTATAAGCATGAGGTGATAATAATTTGGCCACGACAACTGCGTATGGATGAAACATCATACATACAATGAAAAGGATGGTGATTTCGACGTATGCGAGATTTGTTTAAATTCGTGGTAAAATAAAGTCAGGTGCTAGTCACAACTAGTGAAGAGTCTTTTATTTAATCTTAGCCAATTCGCAGATCTGTTAGATGAGCTACACTATAATGCCAGGGGCTACGGTTTCCAAATCATTTGTGATGATTATGAAGTTAGTACAGGATTTCTTCCGAAAAAATAGAAAATATTCATCAGGGAATACGAAACCGCATTAAATATGGTAAACTACTTTACCCAAATAAATAATACAGTATGGAGATCAGATGGACAAAATGTACTTTTCGGAAAATGATATTGGTTACGTGTCCAACATTAGAATTTAGACAAGCATCGGCTCTTTCCGTGGCCTTTTGTATCACTTTTTGAAGAGTGGTAAATATTTTCTTTCAACTTCCGTACAGTCTATGGTTTGTTGATTTAGACGTTCTCCTTCAGGTAGCCTTAGAAAAAAAGTCTCGAGCTGTCATGAAGCTATTGAGGTTACCATCTCAATTCGACGTTTTTCAGATGTCACGGTTCGGAAATTCTTCCCACAACAAGTTCATTGTCACAAGAGTAGTGTGGGCCGTTGCTCTTTTTTTTGTTGATACCCTATATTCCGATTGTTTATGTTCCCTCTTATGAGTGGAAAGAGGAATTTCTGGAGTACTCTAAACGCAATGCCAGGTCACCATGATAGAGTTGTTTAACCAACTGGATTTCGTAGGGGTAGAAGTGCAGATCTTTTTTCAAAATCTGACGAATTCGTCACGCGATATAGCTAAATGTATTGAACGTCGTCGTGTTGATGTTCCAGGGTGAACGCACACTGTGCGCAATGAGTTCGATGAATACCTCCAATCCTGCGGGCTAGGGTCTAATATCTTCAACGTTCCTATATTGCTGACATTTTGCCATTTACGTATAGTAAATTAGTCAAAGTAAAAAATAAACCTTATAGTGCCAATCTCAAAATACGGTTCATCATTACAAGTCCTAACACTTTGTTCAGTTTCCGGAACTGATGGTTCTTGGGAACCCTAAATTAAAATTTGACACACTTGGGCTATACAGTTAAATGAGGGTGCGAATTTCCGACAAATTATAAATCCCGGGAATCGGGATTGTTATTTTTTCTATCCCGGGAACAATACATTTTCAGATATAATTCAATTGATTTCTCATATATACCTCTACAAATATCTGAAAAAACTTATATACATTTTAAGAAGACAGTGTTTGGAAGAATTCATTTATTATCACATAAAATATACTGTTAATATCACTTTAAAAATAACAATTTAAATCACATTAAATCAAAACATACTAATTCATGTAGTTGTAAGTGTAGTAATTCATTATGTTGTACAACTAGTAAGCAGTACCAGTAACATAAAAAATTGAAAGCAATATCTTCTTGTTTTATTTATCTTTACGCAAAAAATAGTTTTTCAGAAAGCATAACGAGCTTAACGATTGGTCGCTAAGCCTTGATCGTTTCTTAGTATAAAAATTTGAAGAATTTGAAAATCTTCGTTCACATACAACTGAAGTAGGTTGAATAGTTTTCAATGCCTCAAATAGTTTTAACAAATTTGCCGTGAGTGTCTTCGCCTTGTTGTTTCTCAATTACATTTGCGAAAGATAAACTAATTGATGCTTCCAATTCTCCAGCTAAATCATGCGAAGTTTCATCAGGTAATGGTTGAACTTGAATACGATCCAATCCACAATCTAATTCCGTTCCAACTCTGATAAGCTGTCATTGCCAAAGTCATCATCCTCAAAAAGTTTAGCATATATTTCTCTTGCTAGTTTATATACTACTAGCTGACCCGGCGAACTTCGTACCGCCTCAAAATCAATAAATGTTTTTTAAAGTTATTAGCTTAATAAAATTGAGTTTTTTATTAAGATTAAATAAATTAAATGAATACTCCAAATTAATTAAATTCAATGAAATTACAAAAATCAAAATGAAATATATTTTAATTACATTGAAATGAATGTAATTCACGTGGCAGCAAGGCTTTCGTTTTATTGAATTGAATAGAAATGGTTCGCGTAGCATTATTGCACTACTTTCTTTTAAACTATTTGCTGGGTGAGTTGCAATGGAGTCGATTCCCTTCATTGTAGCACCTTGTGATATACGACATTTTTTGTTTTATTGTTAGGTGCGAGAACGAATAAAGCGGATGGTTTACCGACACGTGAACATGCTACGTACAATTGGCCGTGAGAGAAACATTCATTTTCTAGATTCAGGCCACAAACACTCAAGGATTGGCCTTGTGATTTGTTGATCGTCATGGCGAATGCAAGACGAATCGGAAATTGAATTCGTTTAAACTCGAATGGCATATCGGTTGGGATCATCGGAATTCTCGGAATGAGAACTTCCTCACCTTTGAACTTTCCTTGAAGTATCGTCGCGTGAATTACATTGCCCATAAGTTTTCTCACCACCAACCGCGTTCCGTTACATAGTTTTGGTTGATTCAGGTTTCGTAGCATGATGATTATCGAGCCAACTTTTAGTTGTAAATTGTGCGGTGGCAAGCCAGGTAGATCCAATGAGTTTAAAAATTCAGTTGGATAGTTGGTTGCTTCGTCTTCGTTTGTCACACAGTCAATAGATTTGAAGGAATGAAGTGGACCGACGATTAGATTTTGAATTGTAAAATTTAAGTGATCCACATCTTTGTTCTTTGCCGCAAGAATTACTCGTTCACTCACCCAATTGTGATTTTTGTGGTTAGTAATGATGTTCGGGAACACTTTGTTGATGAGCTCGTCCTTCGTTGAGACAAAAATGCAAAAGTTCTGAGGAAACGAAATCAACCCGTTCGATTCGTCGACCGGAACACGGCCATTACCGATAGTCAGCAATTGCTTGGAGAATTCTTCGGCAGATGGATCGTTTAACAATGCAACTCGCATGTTTGTCGTCAGCTGAAGTTTCTTCACATAACACCACAGAGTCGATGATTTGAGGCAAGCGTTTATTTCATCAGCAGCGGTCGATCTTGGAATGACTGGTATTGTTTGACGGAAATCGCCAGAAAGTAGAATCATTGCGCCTCTAAAACATCTTGAGTCATTGCGTAGATCTTTCATAGTTCTATCGAGTGCTTCCAATGCGCGTTTGTGCGCCATTGTACATTCATCCCAGATGATGATTTTACTTGCTACCAAAACTTTCGCCATTGCTGAGTGTTTTGCAATGTTGCATGTCGGGTTTTCAGCCGATTGAAGGTTTAACGGTAATTTCAACGCTGAATGAGCTGTTCGGCATCCTTCTAGCAATGTGGCCGCTATCCCAGAAGAAGCAACTGCTACAGCAATATCGGATCTCGCACGAACAGTGGCCAACATCAATGACATGAGGAATGTCTTCCCAGTTCCACCGGGCGCATCGAGGAAAAATAATCCACCATTTCCATCATGAATTGTCTTCATTAACGTATCGTACACTCCTTTCTGTTGGAGGTTCAACAGTGGTACATTGGTTCGAACTGATTGGTTCAATGCATCTCGATCATATTCATGTTCACGTTCCAATTCTCGATTGAAAGCGTCGTTCATTCCACGACATGGCGTTGGCATTCCTAATTTGACTAACAAACTGCCGCACATGCGAAAACACATGTCTTCGATCAAAAGCAAAGCCTGGTTATGTATCTCCTCATTCACCTCGAGATCGGGATTTCCGAAACTGACACGAATTCGATGTAGAATGTCTTCTGACATGTCATTCTTGTACTTGCTCCATAGTTCACGTGGATTTGATGGGAAGCATGTCGAAATAATGATAGCAAATAATGTGCGTATCTGGTTTGGAGTTGCAGAAATAATTGATTCAGCGATTGTCATGTCCCAATGAGTATCGTTTTCAAGCAAGTTGAGCTGTTGACATGCAGCACGAAATGTTGGGCACACTACACCATTGACAGTTCGAAGTGATTCAAATGATGTCGGCCCACGAATATTCACCAGCAACAACCGCAAGTAGAAGCATTCGTCATTCTTCGGATGAACTGTGTAAAGAGCATCACCAAGCATCAAGAGCATCAGTAGAACGCACATTTGGATGATCAGGAACCTCATCGCCTTGCTTCCGACGTTGAAATATTTTTGATGAGGCGTTCCAAGTGTAATAACGTGGCATCTCAGAGTAGAGCAATGTTCGTGCAAACGGATCACTTTGACAAATCGAAAATAAACTGGTCAATGTTGTTGCTGGAGGTGTCTCAGCACGTTGAGCAACATTCGATGAGTTGAAATAAACTCGTTGACCATTCTCCAGATGCACCGCCAAATGTACAACAGTGGGATGACGTTCATGAATAGGGAATGAGAATATACGCCAAATCACCTCATTGCAGCTCACATATCGACCAACTTGATAATGCGTGATTTCATCGTTTGTATTGGGATTTTGAACACCAAAAACTGCCATATCGCTACCTTTCGTGACATATTTACAAATGTATTTTATGGACTTCACTGAATTGCAGTACTCCACGTTGCAATGCGCCTTGAATGTGTTGGAAAGAAGTGGCGAATATGGAACAATCCAAGTGTTGTCGACCACGAACTCATTTCCTCTCACTATCGTTGTGATAGTTCTACCGTTATCATCGGGTGATCGACGCCGGTACAGTGGATAACCATCATTGCCAGTGATAGTCTCTGCGGTTAAATTTCGTGGATAACGCTTGGAACACTTGTTGTCGACCATGCACGGTGATTGGGGACTGATGGAGCCACACGGACCGTGAACCATGTTCGTAATTACAACATCATGCAGGTCTGGATCGGTTTCGGGATCAGGAATCTCGGCACATATGATGTCATCTATTTGGTCTGGTCGAATTTTTTCGGCTAACCAAATAAGAATGTGAGCCTGCGGCAAGCCTCGTTTCTGCCATTCAATTGAATACATCCAACATCGAGTATCCCCAAAGACGCAATGCCTAACAATGTAGTTCATCAGCGACCGGATTTTTTGTTTGAAGACACGTGCGATTATGTCGTGCCGATCACTTTTTATTTGCCCGGGTAGCAGCAGTTGAACAATCTCTATCCATTTCGGATTGCAAGTAAAAGTGATGAATAAATCTGGACAACCGTAATGACGAACATATGTCATTGCATCTTGTGCTTATTCATGCATATGACGCGGGCTGCCAATGTACGTCGCCGGTAGAATAGTCAATCGACCAACATTAGCTGCATCTCCTTCGGTGCTGATTGCATCGCGTAAATGGATATACTCCTCCGAACGCAGTTTAGCTTGGTTTTGGCGATCCAACGCAGTTTTAAACAACCGAACCAATGAATGATGTTCATGGAGTAGTTGCTGCAAATCTTGCAGAACTATCCTTTTCATTGTCGTATTGATAGTTTGGCACCGATCAAGTTGATCCTCCATTTTGCCCATAAAGTAGATTTGGATGAATTTAAGCGGTCCATCTTCAATCGGTTGCAATGACCCAATTCGGTGGTGAATTTGGCCTTGAATCTGTAAAGTCGAAGACGAAGTCAGAATTATAGATTTTTGATCACCAAAAGAAAATGAATGTTTACTCTCTCGAGCAGAAATGACCTTAAATGTTGGATTGAATCCGCGTTCTTCGATAATGTCTGCTCCAAATGAAGTCATTTGGAAACATCCGTTGTATCTTTGAGTGTTGGATAGAAAATGTCGTGATTCTGGTGTCTCGCCACGAAGCAATGAACGCAACAGTTCAGGTGGTGCAGGCAATAATGGCAATCTCACCTTGCCACTGAGACAGCACAATCCAGGCGTTTCTCCAGCGAACTTCAATGCACCGCAATGGTCGCACACAAACTCCATTGGGCCAATTCGAACGAAAGGATGCGAGTTGTAGTCAATTGTGCAATCGTATTGAAACGCTATTCGATTCAAATCAACACTTAAAGGATTTCTTCTTGCGCGTCGAAAATTATCTCGTTGTTGATCTGTGCGATAAGCTCAACGATTTCTCATTGTCAACTGAGCCATTTGACGTACTGCCTCTCTTTGTGCTTGCCTTTGTGAAGCGCGAAGTCGGGCCATACTAACGCGGCGCACTTCTCGTGTGATTTCTTGTTCATCTGCAGTGGATTGATTCGCAATAGTCCGAAGTCTAATTGCATTACGGCTTCGTGGTGAAAGATTAGATCTTCTGGCTCGCGGCATTGTAAATAATACTGGAAAATTAATCACACAATCCAAAATTACTTAATCAATTATCGATGTGCGCACAATCACAAATGTGATAACCTCACAAAGTGAACATCTTCAAAGGGAACTTACCGTTTAAAAATCCCGATCGAAAATAGAATTCTGCAGAAAAAAAAATGAAAAAAACCAAAAAAATCTGGTGTCCGGTGTTGGGACACTCTGTACCACTAAACAAATTACTTACAATTGTACGCAAAAAAGTACTGTTTTCTTATTGTTATTGGCATACACCACACAATCTCTTATTTCACTAAATTCCACCACTTATTTTAATATTATATGCTAAACCACAAACCACTTAACTAATATGAAATAACCAAAACCAAAAATAAATTAAATTTAATATTAAAATCGCAAAGTAAAAAAACTTTTTTTGGAGCTGTCAAAATCTACTATTCGCACTGAAATCGTAATTCGGACGAAGATTTTATCTATATAAATAGATAAGTAGATGAAATAAAAAAAAATTGGATAAAAAATAAAATAGTAAATGTGCATGCAGCCTCCAGTCGGATTCGTATCCAGTACCTTGCGGTCCAAGCGCCGAAGCTTTAACCACTGCACCACTCGTCACATACAAACTACACCTACAAAATTCATATAAAAAAATGTTTTTTTATTAGATTTTTGGGACATCCCTTTTGAGTTTTTCCGACTTTTCTTTTTTCCTAAACCACCACTGTATTGAGACGAACAAAATAAAAAAAACAAAATGTACTAAATATATGAGAAAATGAATTTTCTTGATAACTTTTTTTTTGGTGAATTTTTCCAATATTTTAATAGTTATTATGCTATTCGGAACGGAGTCAAACTCAACAAAACAAAGATCATAAAAATCGGTCCAGCCGTTCTTCAGTTATAAATGGTGTAACTAACCCGACTTTGTTTTATATATATATTTAGATTAGATATGTTTTGCTGATATTGGTAAATTTTGGTGCCGGGCTCGTTCTAAATTGTTCGGGCTTTGTAAAAACAAAATTAATGAGACTAGTTCTTTGTTCCGTCGCTCGGTTATTCGTACTTTTAGGGAATTCAAAAACTCTTCTGGTAGTGCGTTATTTTGTTTTTCCAAAGTTTTAAACAAAAACAAAAAAATACCTTCACTGGCAATGAGATTTGAATTTCTTCGACCGAGCGCTTCTACAGATAGTTTTAGAGGTAGCAAAATATTGAGTAATATTTGTAATTTCTCTGTGTATTCTTCAGAATAATAATTCGTTAAATTTAAATCGTGTAGAGCTTTTATTACACATTCACGGATCTTTAAAAAGCGATCAATCATTGTCTCGATGCTGTTCCACCTTGTTTTGCAGTCCAATAATAAATTAAATTCTTGCCCATGCTGGACTTTGACGTAATTTTGTAGTATTGAGTTTCTTACTGGGGATTATTTAAAAAGTTTGGCAATTTTCTGAATAATTTTTAAGGCATTATTACAGTCAAAATGTATCTCATTCTCTGATGATGTACCAATATTAAACTGCTGGTTGTTTGATTCTGATTCTGAATTATCGGTGCTACTACGACTACTTATATCATTTGAGCTAACAACGTCATCTTCACATAAAAACACCAAAATAACATTACCATTAGAAAAAGTAGTAGGCTTATAAAGAGACTTGTATAATATGTCTACAATGGCCAAGTGTATACCATGATTGTAACACTGCTGATGGTAAAAGGAAGATATTTTACCGAACTTCACCATCACGGCTGCTCCATCCGTCATTGAACATATGATATCTGACGCAGACTTTGTCCTAAGTGAAGAATTTGACGATGATGATATCCGCAAATGAAATTCTATTAATTTTCGTTTCACTAAAGTATAGGTAGCTTCCGCATTACATTCTCCGTCTATCTTCACAAGCCCTAAATTGATACATGTTTCACCTCCGGTTGTAAACAAATTGACTTTCATATACCTTCGATTTCGGTTACTTGTCCATTCGTCTAAAGTTAGACTAAATTTTGAGTCGTTACGTTTCAGATCATCAATCTCTCTAATAGTATTTTGTTTGGCTGTCTCTTATAGAAACTATGTACGAGGGCCATTATGCTTGTTTTTCCCTTCGGTACATTTGCTTAGCAGATAATGATTCTCGAATAAATGTACTTTTTGAAATAACATATATGGAAAACCCAGCTAGAGCAGCCAATCTTGCGATAATTTAATTTAAAGTTCGTTTTTTCATAAAATTCAAGACAGACGTTTGTTGATTTTTATTGTACAATCTTTTATTTAGAGTTGTATTGGAATTAGTTCCGGTGGTACTAGAGGCATCATCATGGTCTACCGAGCTCTCGTTTGCTCTTTTGCGTTGTAGTTTAATATCATTATGCATGGATGATATATGACGACTCATTCCACTTGTTGTTGATTCTTTGCAGTTTATTATTTTATTGCACTTCGTACATCTTGAATTATTGGAATCGACTTTAACAAAATATTTCCAAACTTCGGCTGTTTTAAAAATTTCGTTTAAAATTTCTCGCATACAACGTTACTTTATCATCATGTGGCTTATTAATTTTTCCTAAAATATACAAACACCCTATTTTACAATGTTTACAACTTTTTTTATTGTTTAATTTCCGAAAACAAATTATATTATATCTAGTCTACTTTACTAAAATACATGTTTTTTTAAAGCGGTCATTTGACCGCTCATGGTAGGATTAGGTATACATGAAATGTCGGTATGTTTAGTGTTAAACACAGATTGACAGTTGAAATAAAAAAACGAAAACATAGCAGGGTGTACAATATGGTCAATTACTTTTATATAAAGTGGTGAATATCAAATGTCAAGTGGTGAATCTTAAATGTGGCGGCGTTTACAATGCAACATTTAATGTGGTAGGATTATTATGTGGTGTCTATTATTTTTATGGAAATGTGTACGTTATTTTTAATTTGTTTTAAATCTCGAATCCCGCGAATTTTAGATCCATAATCCCGGGAAACGGGATCGGTAAAATACAATATTTTCCCGGGAAACGAGTCCTGGGAATTCCCGGGATGCACCCTCTACTTATAACATGTCGATACCAACTGGTACGATTTCCGAAATACATTGTTCTTGGGAACCATTCATAGTAAATAGATTGATGAATATGTTGTGACCAATACCCGAATTTCTTTCATCACGACTATACATTGATCTCGAATAGACCATACTTGATTTCTAAAGCTTGTTGAAAATTCGATCTTTATATTTTTTAATTCTTTGTTGTTTTTGTAAATGCTAAACTTTTCAACATCATTGAAATAATTGAAAAGGCTCCAGTGGAAACTTTTATTTCCGGTATACAGATACAGAAAGAAGTTGAAGTTTGATTCCGAATAGTTAATTCACGTAGACTGTAAAAATGTCAAATTTTGGTAAAAAAAAAGTTTTTTCTTATCAAAACTCGTCATTTCCGGTAATTAAAAAAGATCTAAAATTTTGTTTGATACTTAATTTACAATCTTTCCGTATTTAACCGTTTTTTCGTAAATGCTATATACTTTGCAAAATATTTGCGAAAAAAACACGGCCACACACACACACACGTAGAATACAAAGATTTTTTTCAGAAACCTTTTTTTCTGTAAAAATGTCGAGCACGAGTTCCCGAAACCGATCCATGCGGTACCGACTTGCAATGATGTCACTAATCAAGATAAAAATTCTGAGTCGGGATGGTTGATATCGTGTTGCTATAATGGATGTTACTCACCCGAAAAATCTCAGTTAATATGATAAGGCGCTTATCAGTTTTGTCCAAATTTGAAAGATTTACATTTATTGCTTCCAGGAAACACAAATTCCGTGAACTGAACGCAGCAGTATCGAGTTGTAATGATGCTCAGTAAAAGAAGTTTAAATTCAAGTCGTTCCATTTTCCATATGATGGGATTTGCGTTATAAACCTTTATGTGTATGGCTTATTTTATTAGCCACTTTACGGCTTATAACCAGTGTTTTGTTATTGATTTCCAGCAACAGAATGGTGCCTATGAATTGAATATGAATTGAATATGAATTGAATATGAGTTGAATATGAATTGAATATGAATTGAATATGAATTGAATATGAATTGAATATGAATTGAATATGAATTGAATATGAATTGAATATGAATTGAATATGAATTGAATATGAATTGAATATGAATTGAATATGAATTGAATATGAATTGAATATGAATTGAATATGAATTGAATATGAATTGAATATGAATTGAATATGAATTGAATATGAATTGAATATGAATTGAATATGAATTGAATATGAACTGAATATGAATTGAATATGAATTGAATATTATTTAATTAATAACACTGTGCTAGTTGATAAAAGTGACAAGCTGGGCACCCAAGGGCAAACCTAATTCGAGTACGGAATTCAATGGTGCTAGTAACATTTCAATGTTAGTCTCCATTTTTAAGATATCGCTTTCGAAAGGTTTTGGCTCTGAGTCAAAAATTTGTCAAAATATACAATTTAGCTTTTGAACCATTTAGATTTTCGTTATGCTTTTTTCAGCAAAGTTGTTGCGCAAGTCAAGACAAACAACTTTGCCGAACATATCAAGACTGAAAAACACATCCACCATATATGTGTGATTTACTTAGGCCAAGGTTAATTTAAGTTAGGTTGGAGTGGCTGATTCCGCACAGTTATAACAATCGTGGCTCGCTGTGATACCCCAGGATTCTTTTCCCCTTTTCGCCTGTTTAAAACCATACGAAACTATGTAAGCGCAAGATATCTCGCACTCCACGTTCCGCGAGATCTGAAACGGTGGCTATACTGTACACGCTCAAATATCTATATCTTCTGTATGATAGTGCCGGACACGAGTATAGTAAGTTATCTAAAATCTCTTCCATCTCTTCGTCCATGCAACTTCTACAAAGTCATTCGTTTGTAGACCCAGCTTTCTTGTATGCTCCCCAAAAAGGCAAGGTCTTGTCAGTTTTGACAAAAGCTTTTCACAGAAGAATCCGGCTCCTACCTTACCGTCTAGAGAAACTAACACTCCACCTATGCAGAGATCAGTATACACAGGTAAGGCTAAATACAAGTGCAAGTTGGCATACCAAAGGCAAAACAGAATGTCATTTCAAATAACGTACAAAGGATACATCAATGACCAAACCAAATTTATAAAAAGTCCATAAAATCAAGTTTCACACAACACAAAAAAACTGAAAATTATAAGTACATAAAATTTAATAAAAATTTAACCATTTTACACAGAATCAAAAAAGGACCGAAATTAGACAGGTTCGAAGATCTTAGTATACATTTTGGGCACAATTTGAGTCATGAGTCATGACACATTTGCATACTGTACGTATACAAATTTCTCATGAGTCATGATTTAAATTACGGCCAAATTCACACCCTGAAAATATACAAAAACACCGACAATTTACTTAACGACAAAAACAACACAAAAACCGCGCAACAAATTTGATGAAGAAAGCAAAACGAAAATGTAAATGGTTCAAGAGCTATCAGCGTGAAAATGAGTGTATATTTTCACAAATTTTTGACTCAGAGCCGAAACCTGTCGAAAGCGATATCTCAAAAATGGGGACTAACTTGAAATGAGACTAGCACCATGAATTCAGTATACTTGAACTAGGTTTACCCCCTGGGCGCCCAGCTTGTCGCAAAAAAAATGTTTGCGATTCAAGCACAGTGTAATTCGAAATCGTTTGACCGTTGGAGTTTTATATACATACTATATAGTTCCACATAGTTAAAGCAAACTGATTAGCGCCTAATCGGGCAAATTTAGTGTAGCAATAAATATAACGGGTTTTCTGTAAATCGAAAGTCATCGGATATATGGAAGATTTCTAGGTATATTTTGACTGTCGCTTAAAACGGTTTATTAGTTTTTTTCTAAGTACCTAAAACTATTCAAATCATCAGGGTAGGATTTCGGTATTTGCATATAATATAAGCATCATGGTCTTCTGATTTGAACAATTCATTCTCCCGATCGAAATTTGAAGTGAGCAGAGTACTTGGATTTTTGAAGTAAGTAGAGCACATCAATAAATTTACTAGGGTTATATAACCTGCGGGAATGACAACGACAACGTCTTTGCGGGTGCGTGGTCATGCACCATTCAAATGAAAATCGAGCCACAAAAATAATTGTTACGAATTTACCCTGTCTAACTTGGTATGTGAATACAGTTTCCCGCTTGTGAACACAGCTATAAAATTGGAAGGTTGCACACCAATCCTCTTAAATTCCACTACTTCCGGAATATTCCTGAATATATAGGAAATAATCTCTGAATAATTTCCTTGCTTAGAAAATAGTTAGTTAAACAATTGGAAAATTAAAGGCTAATTTTAGGTTAATTAAATGCGCAAATAAATTTAATTTAAATCCAGCAGAAACCAAATCGAAAATCGGACAAACACCGAAATAAGAAAGCAAAACCAGAACTAGCAGATCTCAAATCGAAAAATGGACCAAAAATCAAATTAGAACGCAAAATAAGATCAATTGACATTTAAATAATTTTACGCTCATTATGGCCTCATAATTTTGAACTCCAATCGGTCTTGACCAATCTTTAGTTTATTTTCATTTTTGGGCCTAATTTTAGCGTTGATCCAGTTTTCCAGTTGATCCAGGCTTGGCCAAAAACTAGTGGAGTCCAAAAGTTTTTTATTGGGAATTTCATTAGACCAAATTGAGCCTAAAACTCTTTGTATGTCAATCGATCTTGTTTTGCGTTCTAATTTTGGTTTTGGTGCTAGCTTTGAAGTGAAAAAGTGTTATGCAATTCCAGAACGTATGGACCAAAAAAAAATTTATCGGGTCATTTAATTAGCCTAAAATTAGCCTTTAACTTTTTAATGGTTTTTAAGTCAGTTTTTGAAAAAGGGGTATGCTTACTTTTTCTAAAACTGGCACAACCCTTCGTTTTAGTTGCAAGAGATGGATCCCACAATTTTTTAATAGAGCATCAGTTGAACTTGTAAATTAAAAATGTTCAATCTGCCCGGCCTCAAAATTTACTGTGTATAACCGACATGCTTAAATCGCCTATGCCACGTTACGTTTCAAAAAGATCGTCGACTAAATAATCTTGTCGTGAACTTTTTATTTTCAAACTATTTAGTTGTATCAAACGATGTATTTGCAATTATAATTGTAGGGCAACTATCGGCAAATGAAGAATGTCCATGAAGAATTTGTACAAATCACATAAAAAAAGTTCATTGTCTGTGTAAAATCAGTACTTCTACGAATGAGGAGATGGTTGGTCACACTTCTAGGAATTATGCAGGTGAAAAATATGAGAGTCCTTCAAAATTAGTGGAAAGCTAATAGATAATTGATTTGCTCCAAAAACAGTAACCCAGTTGCTCACTCCTTGCTCCTAAGTTGGAGATAAAGTAAGAACTAAATAATTTTCTATCCACTTACAATCTAGACCATTTCGCATAAAATATTCAAATTTATCAATTTTACGTTAACATCTAACCCGCAACGTCATTAATTAATGAGACCAACGTTGCGCGTATCAAATTATTGTTGTTCAAAACCAATAAAAAAAACAACAAAATTTATAATTAATTTTTAATTTAATTTATTTGGTATAGTTAATTATAAATAAATAATTTTTCAATTTTATTAAAAAAAAAAAAAAAATAATTATTTAATTTTTATCAGTTCACATTCAAATTTATTTAATTTTTTTGTTGTTGTTTTGTTTTGAGTTTAACATTTCAATTCCGCGGCATAAAAAACGTTTGCATTTGTAAAAAAATACGTAACACAAAAAAATAATAAATGCATGATTATTAAAATTATATAATATTTTATAATTAAATAAAATTGAAATTATTAATGCAATTGAATTTTGTATTCGCACTATAAAAATTAACTAAAAAAAAAATATTACTCGCGGATCCCGGGAGGGGTGGAAGTTGTGGTGGTGGTTATTTCATTGTTATTTTTTTGTTGCTCTTTAAATTAATTATATTCAATTGCGTAGAAATCCACTGGGTGTTTTAATTATTATTAATAATTGTTTTTTTTTATTTAGTTTATATTATTAATTGGTATAGTGATATAAATAGTTTCGTTTTGAATAAATTTTGGAAACGAAAGTGCTTTGTTTCGTAAAGCTTTACTAAAAAATTAATTAACAAAAAATAATTAAATATGATAATTTAATTTGAAAATTTCGAAATTTCGGTTTTTTGTGTGCTACAAAAATAATTTAAATGTCAATTTTAATTTAAAATTTAGACGTTGATTAGTGGACCATAACGTGTTAATATTTGATTTTTAAATAAAATCAGTGTGTGGGTTTTATGATAATAGAAAATAATGAGCAATACAGAAAAAATTGTTTTAAGCATGTAACTCAAATTTTATTTTAATTATACGTTTTTGAAGTAACAGTGACAAATACTTCAGATTCCCCTCCACTTGAAATGCCATTCTAAAATCCAAAACTCAAGAAAAAGCGATTTTGCTGGTAACCCAAACTGACTCGCACACGGTATGCGATGATCTCTGCCAAACAGCACTATGGTAAGTGAATTTCCTGTTGTATATCATGCGCTGCGCTACGATACCCTAAAATGAATTGCTGATGAATGGCTTTTTTCCGCATATGTTCTCCCAGTGTCCGGTTTAACCTCTGTAGCATTCCGTTTGACAATTGGTTCGATTGTAGTTCTTGCGATACTCCGAATCTGCAAACCCAATTGTTGTTAAATGTGTTGGATACCGTGCGGGCTACCTGATTTACAATGAGATGGGCTTCCACCCACTTACCGAAGTTGTTAATACACATCAGTATGCAAGGAATACCATATTTTGTTTCTGGAAACGGGCCGGCGATGCCCTTTGCTATTCGTTCGAAATGCGCTCCAACATTGTGTTGCTGCACACACTTCACACTGCTTGCACAACAGCCTCTAATGTTTTTGCAACAATTGACCCATAAAACTGGTGTCTTATCTTATCCAAGGTTTTATTGATTCCTAAACGTGTTCCAGACCTTCCACAAGTGTTGCTTCCCGCATCCAATTAGCAGGTACCACAATTTGGTGTTTATTATTGTCGCTGTTGGCCGTTTCCCAGAATATTACAAGTATTCTGTCATGTATTTTCAGTGAGTTCCACTGCGTCTAATAAATTTCGACAGTGGCGCTTTAAGATGCAATTTTGATCCAACACGGTCGTCTACCTTCCTCCAGTCAATTTGTTACTGACCAATTGACTCATCAGCCTGTTGATTTTCTTTTAAATGTTTTGTATCCCATCGATGTTCCGATTTAAACTGGATTCGTGCAACAACTGTAACAAGGCCTTTCTGATAATCTGTGTCCAGCCTTGAAAGTGTAGGCTTTGAGTGCCGCATGATTCGTTCGAAGATAAAAATCTTGCCCACACAGATATTTGTTTTTAAGAACTCGCTCATTGCCCTCTTGCTTCTGTGATAGCTAGCATATGTATCCAACATAAATATTCCATCGCGTTGCATAATATCACCTTTAATTTTTATATGACTCATTTAAACAAAATGCTTTTTGATGCTCTGTGTTCCACTGAAATGGTTGACTTGTTTCGGTGAGACGATAGAGATTTCGTTCAACATCTGCTAAGTTTCACACAATTCTAGGCAAATACTTAGTTTGCTGATATCCTTTAGTGCAGGCCAATCCATAATACATCTACCACAGATAATAATCCATGGATCCGTTGGCACGCTATTGCTTGAAACAATATGGCCCAAAGAGTTAACTTCTTCCTTGAACCGTCTGCATTTCGTTGCTCTTAACTTCAATCCTGCCGACCGGGTTTCTTGTAGTACTCGTCCTAGATTGTTAACGTGTTCATCAAATGTGCGGCGTAGAACATTAATGCCATCCAAATAAACTAAACATGTTTTCCAATTTAGACCTCTTAGAACTTGCTCCATTAATCTTTCAAAAGTAGCACGCGCATTGCATAATCCAAACGGCATTACCACAAATTGGTAAAGACAGTTTCTTGTTGAAACACTGTTGTCTCTCTATCTGCAGATGTACCGAGGACCAGACCTTGGTATCCCAAGGTCAACGTCATTTTTTGCGTATATATGACTTTCTCGCACCTCGGTGTAATCTCTACCCTGTCTTTGACTATAAATCGCAATGCATTTTGTTCACTTGTGTTTATTTGAAAGGGTACCTTTACATTACGCCATTTTAGCACCGGGGTCTTCAAATCCACGACCATCTCGTGACATTCAGCCCGATAATACATTCATACACGTTCGTGCCAAACGCCAATAACAGAGACACTTTTGTAATCCGCCCGTAGTTGTGTGCTCTTACTCCCTTCGCTTACTCCCTTCAAAACTGGTATAACTTAGTCTTCCCGATCCATTGTCATTAAATAAGACAAGTGCTTTCTCTTTTATTCTCGATCAGCGTATAACAACCTCATATCTTCACGTTTTTTACGTTTCGCGTTTCTTAGCGCTGTGTTAGTTGGTAACAATCCCTCATGTAATGCCCGGGTTGTTTGCATCGGAAACATCAAGACGAAGAACGCGATCGTTTTCTTCCGTTACCTCGAAAAGCTGGCTGGGGTTTTCTTATCTCCTCTTAAATAAGAGGCTTCATTTTTGTGGTATCCTCCGCATCCAGCTTGAACAATTTTACTGTGTTATTGGCAAAATTTGCTCTAGCTGCGTCATGCTGCTTGCTTTAGATTTGAATCTTGCATAATTCTCTATTGTGTGACTGCCCTTTTAGTTCTTACTTAGTCATAACCCTATCATAGCTCATTTCTGTTGCGGATATAGTTTTCTTGATATATGTTACGACTGCACGGTCGCAACTACGATTTTTGTATTATTTTTATTCCCCTCGGTTTGTGTCCTCGCTTTCGGAGTTGTTTAATGTTAGTGAACGCACTCGCGATGGTTGTCATTTTTGTACACGTTTTTGTGATGGCGCGAGGGTGAGAAAGATGAAAAGAGAGCGAGACCAATGTGTATCGGGTGCGCGAAAACCAAAACATTCCACAACAATGTTTTTCTTATATGCGTCTCGTTTACATCAATGCTAATTGATGTAAACGAGAAACAGAGAAGAAAGACATTTTTCTGGAATGTTTTGCGCGTCGTTTGTGCGGCGCGAGAATTTTTTCTTTCTTCATTATTCGAGTTGTGATTTTGAGAAAATAAAGTCGAGTCATTGGAAAAAACATTTTTAATCCGTGATTTTTCTTATTGCAAAATTTAAAATATAAGTTCTGAAAAGTAATAAAATTAAATATATCACTGATTTTTGTGTAAATTTACCGGATAAACTCTTGTAGTTTATTATTATTAAAACAAAAAATAAAAAAAAAAAAATAATAAATAAAAATATAAAAATATTATTTGTGATTTTGAAATCCATTTTTGTTTTTATGTAAATGGAGATAAGTGTGGTGGGACATTCATTGCATTTGATTTCGAGTTTCGCTTCTGATAAAACAGAGTTTCGTTTTTGGTTTTTGGTGGACCGTCAAGTCTAGTCAAATCTAGTTTGGTTGACTCGTTTAAAATTAAAGTTTAGCTAAAAAAAAGAATTTTTGAGTTTTATGTGAACTTAGAGTGAAGTAACGCTTAAGTATAGAATTGATTTTCCGGTGTTTTTGAAGTTGTTATAACTTTTACAATTCGATTGATTTTTCTTGTGCAAAAAGAGCTACAGTGCATTACGTTCCCCAATTGGTGTGCATAAACTGTCGGGAGTGAAATTAAAGATTTAATTTTGGAAATCTTTAGTGTATATAAGTGGCATAGTTGCTACGAAGGTGTAAAAGGCCCACATTATATAGAAGGGGCAGGCGTGCATCATTGACTAATTTATTTCAACGGTTACAAGGCCGCCATTGATTAAGTTATTTCTACGGTTACCAGGCCGCCATTGATGAATTTATTCATACAGTAACTAGAACAGCATGGACTAATTTATTTCTACGGTTACCAGGCCGCCATTGAGTAATTAATTTCTACGGTTACCAGAACAGCATTGATTGATTAATTTCTACGGTTACCAGAACGCCCGACCGCACAAGGTCGCCACGACACGGGTGGCCAGCCGGCCTTTTGTGTTTATATTGGTATCGGGGAGAGGTCCCGCAACAACGACGGCACCAAGGCCGCAACGGTCCGGGGGACAGGAATCCCTTGTGGCATGACGGCCGCGCAAGGCCGCAACATTATTATTTCTATTTTAATCAAGGTACGATTTTTTTTTTTTTATTTTTTTTTTGGTTCATTTCATTTTATACTTTCTTTTTTTACATTTTTATTTTTAAATTTAAATTTTATATTTCTTAATTCTGGTAAAATTAAATTTTTGAATTGTAATCGAGCGCCGCACAACGGGTGCACGCTCGATGCACATTGGTCTCGCGTCTCGCGTCTCGTTTCTTTTTGCTTCTCTTTTCCTTTCGGCGATCATTTTATTTTTGTAGTGGATTATTTTATTTTGTAAAATGAATTACTAATTTTTCGGGGATTGTATGGTGGGAGCGGAGATTCCCCTCTGTGTCGGCGTAGGGTTTGTCTCTGTTTGACTTCGAATGGATGCGCGCACCAAGGCACTTCTCTTCTTTTATAATTATTGTGTAGCTCGTTCCTCAGGTTCCGTCAAATTGAATTTCGGTGGAACATCCGGGTATATTTTTATTATTTGCGTTTTATTTTTATTTAAATTTCTGTTAATCATGGTGTACGCCAGGAGCGTCACGCAAGCCTCAAACCCCACGACCTTAGCACTTCTCCCTGAGAACGTAGCCGGCAAAAATCACCGTGGAGGCCTCTGCATGCGCTTAGTGATATCTGCAGGATAGCAGTAGCCATCCTGTAACATATGTGCAGCGAAAAATGAGCCAAAATGAGTGCGTTTAGCTGCTTCCCTATGCCCCAATAATTGTGTTACTACTTCGTGTTATTACTTCGGGATCACCTTTAATAATTCCACACTCCATTGATTATTTCACTATTGGTTACTCCATTTTCGCTCTAGGCAACGTAACTATATCATAATTTCCGATGCGAGACTTCAAACGGCAAATCAGCTAACACTAGAGTTTATAGCATTCGTAATACTTATTTTCAAATGAGGGCACATGAAAAACACTTGTGCCGCATTCTCCTGTATATCCTTATAGATCGGGCAATCAGACGTTCCATCATGGCAGAATCTGGTCTAATATGCACGGAATACATACCCCGTTAAAAGCTGTGTTAAATATAAATTGACCACCATTTTGCCGGTTAATTCACATACCTACGAGGGCTGCCTTTTATATTTCAAGATTCGAGAACAAAAACAAATATTAATCATCGAAAATCGCTTTCTTGTTTTTCAAAATATTCAGGTGTCGAAAAACGTTGACCTCTCAGTTTGCTTTTTACGTACAGAAATAAAAAGAAGTCATTTGGTGACAAGTCAGGACTATACGGCGGATGACTCATCAAATCGATGTTTTGAGCTCGAATTGTCGTGGTGAAGAGTGATCCGTCCTCGGCAGATGGTTTTTCTGATTTTTTTGGAAGACAACTGGCAAACAAATGGTTGTCTACCACTCAGAATTGACTGTTCTGCGTTGTTCTAGTGGTACGGTTGCGACATGTCCATTTTTACCGAAAAAACAGGCGATCATTTGCTTGCAAGTGTTTCGTGCGCGAACAATTTTTGTTGGATTCGGCTCATCTTGAAACACCCATACAGTCGACTGCTGTTTACTTTCGGGCTCATACGCGTAAATCCACGATTCATCACCTGTCACTATGTCATAGACGTGTTTTGAAGCACCGCGATCGTATTTTTTGAACTTTTCTTTCGACCAATCGACACGAGCCTTTTTTTGAGCGATTGACAAATTGTGTGGGATCCAACGCGAACAAATTTTTTTGACATTCAAATGTTTATGCAATATTGAATGTATGCTGGTCCCACTAATGCTTAAGGTTGTCTCAATCTCACGATAGGTCACATGACGATCTTGCAATATCAGTTCGCGCACAGCATCAATGGTTTCCGGAACAACAACTGATTCTGGACAACCTTCACGAAATTCGTCTTGGAGTGAACTACGACCTCAATTGAATTCACCATACCATCGATAAACACTGGTCCTTGATGGAGCTTCATCGCCAAAAATTGAATTAAGTTCATCCATGCACTCTTGCTGCCTTAATCCACGTCGAAAGTTGTAAAAAATAATCGTACGAACATGTTCACGATTTAATTCCATTTTTTCGCCGAGATGTTGAGTTAATGAGTACTGTAAACAAGACAAATAGTGCTAGAATATCAAAACGTTCTGAGTACGTATAATCTCAAAAATGTCAAACTTTACAGTTTGCCAGATTGCAACACTATAGGGTTGTCCAATCCCGAAATATAAAATGCAACCGTCGTATTGAAGGAATTGGACGAGCTATCCATCATTCATCCTTATATTTTATACGAGTATGATGCTCCCTAGCCACTGTCACGGGGGCTTCCTTAGGCCCGATTATGTTTTAGTTTGTGTTGCTTCTCCTGCCAGAAAAGCATTTGGAAACATTCATCTGATAAAGAGCGAAACTCATAGATCATTCGTAGCGCACACCATCAATATACTGTATTTATGCTTATGGCTTTGATCTTCTGTAGTTCTGCCCAAATCAGAGTTCCATACAATAAGATGTATGTGATGACACTCTCTAACAACCTCCAGCAATTTTTTTTAGGCTGACGAAAGCTAGGCTACCCTAAAATTAACCCGCCCCCGTCAAGAATAATTTGAAACGGCGAAATTTACTTTACATGCTTTACCAATAAATTACTCAATGTGCTCCTTGAATGAAATCCTGAAAAAGTTGCTCACACGGATGAAAATCGTTTCCCGCATTTTTCTGTTGGTAATTATTCCCTCGGTTTTACTCTCAGCAAGCTACATTGCTACGTTTGATAGCCACCCGTGAATAATGGCTAGGGTTTCATTATCCATGTGCTTTACCACGTCTTTAAATTTGGCCACAACAGCTATCGTAATTCGTTGTCCATGAACCTCACTACATTTAATTCATCAGGCATCCGTTGTCGAAAAACCCCACCAAACATTGTATGATTTATTTTGCGGGTATGGTGAATTCTTGGGAATTCGACACTAGAGACGGGCATCATTTTTCAAAATTTTCTTGAGTGTTGTAAGTGGCCTGGTTTCTACGGAGGCATCACGTGTTTACGGATGGCCGACATGAGGCTCGCTCACAATTGTATGGACACTCTAAATTATTTTTACTAATATTATAATAGGTTATTTTGTTTCCTACTACATATAAATATTGTAATTTTCTACTGTTATAGTATTACTCCAAAGGTCGAGTAAATTTTATTAGGTACAACTTGCGGAATTCCTCTTTCTTTCTAGTTATTTTAATATAATACAATGTAAAATTGATATTGTAGTAGTGTAATTCGTATCACTATTATTTTATTATGTATAAAATTAACCGATTATTATTTGAGCCAGTTGTAAGCCCTTTTTTCACAACGCACTCAACGCGGACACTATTCTAGCTTCAATGTCAATTTATTACTGCTCTTACTTTTTAAATACCTACTCTGATCCTACCTATTTCATTCTACTATAGACTATTAACCCTATCATTGATGTTGTAAACTATTAACCCTTACATTGCTAATATAAACTACTATAACCCTATAACATTAGTCTTATATTATTAGTTGATGTGCTTTGCCTAGTGAACGAGGTCACCCTCGTCATCTCGTACAACTGACCAATTCGACATGATATTAACACGATGCCAGTACCAGCAGGGACTTTGCTCACAGGCTACGTGGAATATATTCATAACACGTTCACTACCTTAATTCTAAACCCAACATTCGGCCTTTCCTGACTCAACACTGCCCTCAGTGTTAATTGCTTAAACTACTTATAAACTCGTTAAGAACGATATTTCTGAATATTCCTTTGTCTGTACGATGTACAAACAGGCCTCGTATTGCGGCCCCTATTACTCATTCCATTCACTCGGATAAGGTAACCCACCTTCCGAATACTCGACTTTGTGCCACTCCGGACAAGGTAGTCTAACACCCGATCACTCGACTTTTTGCCACTCCAGACAAGGTAGTCTAACACCCGATCACTCGACTTTTTGCCACTCCAGACAAGGTAGTCTAACACCCTGATTGGGTGATTGGGTATCACTCGACTTTTTGAATCTCGATTTCCGTGGAGTCTGTCTTCTCGCAGTATGATTTCGAGAAATGACTCAGTTATCGCTAATCACATTATATGTTCTCCATATACCTCTCATTACAAAGTGCGCTCAAAACGATCAGCGCCTAGTACTTTATCGATAATATATGGACCTCTATATTTCTGCATTAATTTCCGTGAACTACCCGTAGTTGGTGGATCATATCTTATCAGAACTAAATCTCCTTCATTATACTTGGTAGGTGACCGATGCGTTTCATTATATGATTTCGTTACTTGTTCATTTTATTCTCTATACGTTCAATGAATGTTTTATTTCCCAAAACATTACGAGGATTAAATCCAAATAGCACACGTTGAGGTGTCTCGCCAGTCGTTCTATTAACTGAAGAATTCATAGCCCACTGTATAGTACTTAAATGGATATCCCAATTCCGCTCATTTTCTTTATTGCACAATGTTTTTAGGGATTCTCCTATCAATCGATAACATCTTTCTATTTGTCCGTTTGCTCGTGGTGTCTTTGCTGCAACTACTGAATGTTTTATTGAATTATATTCACAATATTCTTTAAATGTTTTTGACATAAAAGCAGTCCCTCGATCCGTTACCAATACTTTAGGCTTACCGAGATATTGTGCCACCTCATCTAAAATAACTATAATGCCTTTACTGTTAGCTGCTCGTACTGGTTTCAACACAACAAACTTTGTCAATTGGCATATCACTGCAACAATGTACTCATTCTGTTTTTTACTCTTAATAAGCGGTCCGTAAAAGTCTGCATGGACCACTTGATACGGTATTGTTGGACATGGTTCTTCATGTAATTGATATCTTGTCTCATCTTTTCCACTTTTAGCATACATACATGGAACACACTGTTCAATATATTTCTTCAGAACATTTGTCATTTTTGGAAACCAAAAATCGTTTTGAATATGCTGTTTGGTTCTATTTAGCGCAGGATGTCCTAATTTATCGTGAGCATATTGTAAAATATATATTCTTTCAATGGACGGGACGACGAATTTTAGTCCATTATCAGTTTTCCTATAAATCCTGCCATCCTTTAGTTGATAATCTGTTTTTACTTGTCTTTCGATTTTACGTTCTACATGTTTGCCTTCCAATACATCCTTAATTTCTTTTAATTTATTATCCTTGGTTTGTAATGCAACTATCCAATCGGTTCCATCAGTATTTATTTTACATACATTACGGCTAAGACTATCAATATGGCTCATATCACTCCCTCGTCTATATTTAATATCGAAATCAAACTGCTTGATTGCTAACCACCATCTGGCAATTTTCGAATTTAACTCTGTTTGTATTTTGGTGCAGGCTAGCGATTTACAATCAGTATACAAAATGAAGTGGCGGTTCAACAAATAATACTTAAAACGTTTCAAGGTTTCCACTACAGCAAGTGTTTCCAACTCAAAACTGTGTCGTTTTGCCTCTGCAAGTGTGGTAGTACGACTAAAATAAGCAACTGCATGTGGTAACCGATTTTCATCTAATTGAATTAAACAACCAGACAAACCAATAGATGAGGCGTCACAAAATACTTCATGAACAGCCTTGGGATCGAATAAAGCTAACACAGGTTCCGTTGTTAATGCTGTTTTTAAATTTTGGAATGCGTTTTCTTGATCAGGTTCCCATCGAAATTTAATATCTTTCTTTGTTAGTTTTGACAGCGGTTGTGCTATTAGCGAAAATTTTGGTATAAATCGCCTAAAATAACTGCACAATCCGAGAAATTGACGAATATTTCGAACACTGGTGGGAGTATTAAACTTTGCAACCGCGGCTACCTTAGTTTCCCCTGATTTCGCTCCATTAATATCGATTTCGTGACCCAAGTAAGTTATTCTGGATGAAAGAAAATTACATTTCTCAATATTTAACGTAGAAGGTCGTAGAACTTTATCCATAACACGCATGAATATGAAACCGCTATTTGCTAGACCAAAAGGACAACGACGATATTGAAAATGTCCAACCGGACAGATGAATGCGGTTAAGTGTTTGGATTGTTCGTTTATTTGTATTTGATGATAACCGGATTTCATATCTAATGAGATGAATACGGATTTCCCACAAAGGCGATGCAATTCCTCTTCAATCAATGGTGTAGGAAATTGTTCTCGTTAAATAACTGTATTCAGCATCCGATAGTCAACACAAAAACGAAATCCACCTGATTTCTTAGTTACCATTACGACAGGGCTGGCACATTCGGATGTTGATGGTTTTATTATTTTCGCATCCAGCATTTCCTTAATAGCACATTCCATTTCTGGTAGCATACCATACGGTACACTATACGGTACTCGTCGAATTATTTTATTTTCTTTAATATTAATCGTCATTTCTTCTATCGAAGTATGTACATCCGATATTCGAAAGATTGTCTGAAAAACAATCACTGTATCGTTCTATAATGCTTCTAAGACGTTGTATATCATAATCCGACGTATGTCCCACTCGTATGTCCCCTAGTACAAAACGATTCGATTCTGTCACCCTTTCATTTTCTGATCGATCTATGATCTTCAACTGATCTTTCCCATATTATAAAACATATGAATTATTTGTTTTTGATAACATATCCTTTATTTTATTATTATTATAGTTATAGTGTTGTTTTTCAGACGAAAACAGTTTAAAAGTTATGCAGTTATGCACAAACGTGTATGTTGGTCCAAAATATATACAAAAATAAATTGTTGACATGCTTCTCTTTCGTACAAGATTTTCACACACACGCACATTTGTGATGGCGGGCCAGAAAAAAGATATGCACACTTCTGCACAATTATGGGAAGATAGAAAAACTTGAAAAAAGGTGTTTAACATCAAATAGACATTGGCAATGAACATTTGGATGTTCCTAAAATAAAAATATTAGGATTATTTTCCTGAATTGGTTCAGGAAAAAAAATTCTAATATTTTATTGAAAAATTATGGAAAACTGTGATAATGGAAATATGCTACCACAAATTATGACAATCGATAATTTTAGATGCTACTCTTTTGAAAGGATTACCTTTGAATGAGATAATCAAATAAAACAAAATAACAACCTTTTTTGTAACCAACCGGTTTCCTCAGTAACGGGCGTTATCTCCACGGTCTTCCACAACTACTTCCATTCGTCTTGCCATGCTTCCGATAGCAGTGCCGATCGTTTCTTGTGATAAATTTAGCCGTTTGACCAAGAGTACATTTCGAAGTTCTTCTGAGTTTCGAACTTCTGTATTTCAACCTTAGACCTGTCTCTCTAGCATGTCCCAAACATGCTCTATCGGGTTCACATCTGGAGACCTTGCAGACGAGTTCAGCTTGTTTATTCCAACCTCCAACAAAAAAAATGTAACAGAGCGTGCAGTATGCGGCTTGGCATTATCCTGCATTAAAACAAAATTGTCTCCGATAAATGGGGCAAATGGTACTATACGTTCTAACAGATTATCTCTAACATATCGATCAGCTGTAAGGAATCAGCCATCAATAACCACAAATTCTGTACGGGTAACTAAACAAATACCGGCCCAAACCATAATTGACCCTCCATCATAAGTGACGGTGCTCACCTGCTCACCTCCATACTCTTTGCCTTCCATCGGTCGATTTCACTAAGAAACAACTCTAGCCTGTGAACATAATATGATCCCACTGCCCCAAAGTCCAGAATTAGTGTGCATGAGCAAAACTCAACCTTTCTATTCAGTTATTTCTCTCCAGTAGGGGTCTTTGGCTGGAATATATGATCTCAAAACGACTTCTTTAAGCCTTTGTCTCACAGTACGTTCGCTTATTCGCACTCCTCGAACCTCTTGTAAAGCGTTACGAGTTTGAGTTGCTGTTTGAAGACAGTTTATCAAAGTTTCAAGGTCAATGAAACGGTCATCTCTGGAGCCAGCACAACGTTTTCGGCCTTGTCTTCTCTCGAAAGAACCCATTTGCCTATATCATTGAACAGATCGATAAATGATACACGTGCGGACACCGAACTTTCTGGCCACTTGGCGGTAAATGTAGCCATTCTCGATCATTTTCACAGCCCTGGTGACTGAAATGGGTTCCCTGATATTCATTTTGAATTATAACTCTTTTTCTTCAAATTCTAATGGCGAATGAATTAATATTCACACATTAAAGAATTATCGCATATTAAAATACTTTACAACTAAGAGAGTTAGATATACTATTAATTGTTAATAATTTAAATTTACAATTTTCTTTTTTTTTTTTCTAAATTTTTCGAAACCTCAAATAATTTACTTGCATCATTTTTTACCAGATCATCGTAATTGGAATTACTAGCCCCATCAGTAAAGCGAGCTTTTGCGATAAATTAATTCGACAGTGTTGATGTTCGACTTAATGCGGCAACAGAACCATAACGATAGCAAATAAGGTAAGAATGAAGTTAGCTGTTTTAGTATACAAGTACAGAATAGATATTATCCAGAACCGCTATTGCGTAGACCTAGAAATTTATTTTCATAGTTTTTTTACAACTCTGAACTGTAGTTATTTTCATAAAATTTAGCCACTGAACATTATGGGAAAATCACACTGCTCGAATTATTTGCTAATTTGTCAACAAAAAAATTGACATTTGTTGTTATTGTAAAGTGATTTTTAATTGTATATCCCTTTTCTGGCGTGCCATCACAATTGTGTGGGTGAAAATCGTGTACGAAAGAGAATCATGTCAAAAATTTCTGGTTGTATGTATTTTTGCCCAATGTACATATTTGTGCGTCCACGTAAATCGTTTTCGTTCGAAAAATAAGACTATAACTATGGTGATGTGAGTGGAACCGCTCAAGCCGAATAAAGCCAGAGCCATACGAGGTTATTTCCCTCGATTATACATTTTTTAAAGATTTTACTACAAATATAGTATACCAATGTATACGACCAGGTCGGAAAGCAGGAGATCATGTTGTAACTGAAATTCGTTGTTTGCACTATGAGGATGGTATTATCCAGTACAAATTAGATTATGATGAAGCCTGGAAAATGCTTCCAGCACGTC
Organism: Nephrotoma appendiculata; assembly: GCA_947310385.1. Classification (NCBI taxonomy): domain Eukaryota; kingdom Metazoa; phylum Arthropoda; class Insecta; order Diptera; family Tipulidae; genus Nephrotoma; species Nephrotoma appendiculata. The sequence goes on from OX371223.1 coordinate 293,448,243, forward strand.
CGAGAATCATAACATACATTGAACCACAACCACTAAATAATAAGCCAATTCCACTATCACTTGCAAAGTGGAGACATTTACAGGAACTGAAAGCTGTGATTCCAAAAGAGTGCCATTCTTTTTATGACAACATTGTTCATGAATAATTTAAATATTATAATTAACTAGTTAATAAGATATGATCTTAGAACAATAACTTACAATATAACTGCTATAAGTGCAATAGAGTTTTGTCCTAAGGTCACTGTGATGCTATAAAAGATTGAATCTATTTGTGATGCGACTATACAAGACTTATTGGGCGCCTTCGGGCCAACCAACAGTTGACAACATGTTGAGTAAAATAATCGCCAACGTTATGAATATTTTAAATTTTATGAGCGATGATTTCACTAATCATGATGCCAACAGTTGGCGGACCTGAATGCGCCCATTGTTATTGAATTTTAAAACATATTATTTTTAATTAAATAGTTTTAAATAAACTATTATTTAATTGATAAACAGAATAAATTACTTATAAATTACTTAAAAAATTACTTATAAATTCGCATTTTATTATAAACAAATATTGTATGTAAAAAAAATCCTATCATCCCCATATTTCGCCTGATAACTACCTCCTATCAGCAAGATTTCCACTATAATCACAAATTTTCAAGATTTTCATTTTCAGTTAAGCAAATCAAATAAAATCTAACACTTCGTAGAAATTTTTTTATCATTAAACGAAATATTTCAAAAGATATTAAGTTTTTAGTGCCTCCTGTAAAATTCTAATTTTGGATGATTGGAGGTATTGGTCCTTAACGAACGATATACTACCTCAACGTTCGGATTATCAAAATAGTTCAAACCTATTAACAATCCTTCTTGTTGTATATAATCTGGGACAATCAATATTTCACATTTATTTTTGCAGTTGTCGATGATAATTTCTTTTAAAGATTTCCCTACTGCATAACCTACTCCACCTGCATATCCTTTAATTCTAATTTTATTATCGTCCCATTTCCAATTTAATTGTTTCGCTGTAGCTTCATTGATAATAATTGTTGAATCACTTCCCATATCGATGAATGCTGCTAAGATAGCATCATCAGCTTCTGCTGTTTTCATTAATGATGCCGTTAACAGTCGTATATTTCGTTCTTCGAGAGTATTTTACTTGTGCTGTTTTGTTTTCACTGCACTTTAATTCAATCATGCACAAACTTCGAGTATAACAATTATATACATGAGAAAAAAAATGGCGACGATGTATCGAACATTCATATAACGAACACAACACAAATTAACGAAAATAAAAAAAAAAACAAAATAGCCCGACCGTTCTTGCACAAATGCGTTGTCCCTTTCGAACACTATGCCTATGCATGCTCAAATTCATTATATAAAAAAAAATTGGTTTATCTCGTTCTTTTTTTTATTATATATATAATAAGCGTTCCGTCGTATAAATGAACTATACGGCAAAAAAAAAATCTTATTCAGTCATGCCACACGAGCATTTTTTGTATTTTGGCATTTTTTTCTACCAATGTTTTGTTCTGCTCTCTCTTAAATAAAATTTTAACTAAAATGAGTCAAAAATGTCCTTGAAATATTTTTTATTTCATTTATGTTTGAGTTGTGTGGTTGAACAGAAAATTTGTTTAAGTCGCAATTAAAACTTGTATCATAGGTAAACGGGGAAAGAAACGAAGAAAAATGCCGCATTTTTTTTACGTGTGGCAAGGGCCTTGATTTGTCTACATGCACAAATCAAAATAATCTTACGCGTCACATCTAACACTATATATATTTTTCCATCTATTCACATGCACTTTTATCCTTATTTACGCAATATTTATATAATATACTACATACTTTACCGACATTTAATTTTCTCGTTGACAATGTATAATAAAATGTACTTACATTATTTCACCATTTTATATATTAAAGTTTATAATTCTAATACTTTTATCTGCCATTTTGTTTATCTCCCGTCACGATAAAAAAAAACAGAAGTCGTACTATTTAACTTTTTTTTGTTTCCAACGCACTATGATTCGATTACGAATTTTCTTTACCAAGTTCTTTTATCCCACTTCTGAATTTGTAGTACTGTAATTCGTATCACTATTATTTTATTATGTATAAAATTAACCGATTATTATTTGAGCCAGTTGTAAGCCCTTTTTTCACAACGCACTCAACGCGGACACTATTCTAGCTTCAATGTCAATTTATTACTGCTCTTACTTTTTAAATACCTACTCTGATCCTACCTATTTCATTCTACTATAGACTATTAATCCTATCATTGATGTTGTAAACTATTAACCCTTACATTGCTAATATAAACTACTATAACCCTATAACATTTGTCTTTGTTGATGTACTTTGCCAAGTGAACGAGGTCACCCTCGTCATCTTGTACAACTGACCCATTCGACATGATATTAACGCGATGCCAGTACCAGCAGGGACTTTGCTCACAGGCTACGTGGAATATATTCATAACACGTTCACTACCTTAATTCTAAACCCAACAATATTCAATTAAATTAATTTTCCCTATAGAAAAAGCAGTTCATTTAAACTATGAGTGGGTAAATCAGCTATAAAAATGTTTAAATTGCCTCTGTTTGACAACACCGCAAACACCGAACAAGAAATAACACTAGAACCATTAAATTTGTTAACCATTTATTTTTATATATGTTATTCACTGATTGTCTTCACATCCCATTTAACGTCCGAGTCCATAGCACACAATGAAGCTGGATGGAACTGGGTGATGGTCAATGCCGGCAAGTCCAAATCAAAGTTATTCCATTGTCTGCATATTGTTTATCTGTATCTGCAAGAATTGTAATTAATTAAGTTAAATTAATTAAACTAAATTGTGTAATTACCTTGGTTGTGTTGAAATAATGATTTTGACGTTTGTAAATGCTGTCTCATTACGCGAAATTAATATTGTAGCAGATTAACTCCGAAATATGTATGTAGCTCAATTGTTACATTTGTCAGAACGAGAAGGATGGATAGATCAAAGGGAGAAAACTATGTTGACGACGCGAATAAAAATACAATGGAAATTAAAAAGGGCAACAAGTTCAGTGTGAAAAAACGAATCATCGTAAATGGGCAGCACAACCAATGGTAAAATTTAAATAATGAATAAAGTTGTAAAAAAAATCAAATAATAAATAAAATTGTAATTAAAATCGAACCAAATACAGTCCACTCATTTATTGAACGAGCTTCTTGGTTGTGTGAGCCACATTGGTTTGGTCCTTCGAGCCGGATCCTGTGCAATTTCATTATAAGAAGGCGGAACCGAACCAATAATTGGTATATCAAACAACGTGTTGCAGCCATTTTGAAATAAATGAATAACTAGTTGTGTTATATCGAGCGCGTCGTACCGGACATTTTATCGCACACTACGAAGCATTGTACGCGTACAAGTTGGGAAGTACGATTCGAGCGCGTTACTTCGAACATTTTTATTGCAACATTGGAGAAGCGTCGTGCGCTTGCAAGGTGGGATTGGATGGTGCTATATCGAACGTGTCAGACGGCATACTTCATTGCAAAATTCGAGCAGCTAGTACGGATGCCAGTTGGGGTTGATTATAGAGCACATTGTATCATTGTTTGAATATTGAGTCCGGGATCAGTTTCGGGCTCAAATTCCATCGAGGGAGTGACACAGCCTACAGGGTCATCATTAAATTCGGGTGAGTGTTATTCTGAAGAAGTACTATATCGAGTGTGTTGTACCGAATATTTATTTGTGAATTTGAGAAGCTTTGTGAAGCTTTGTGAACATCTGTACAAATTTTGTGAAGCGTCGTACACGTGCTAGTTGGGAGGTTTATATCAAGCACGTCGGATCGCATATTTTATTGAGAAGTTGGAGAAGCTAGTGCAAGTGCCAGTTGTGGATTGATTATCGAGCACGTTCTATCGATACGGTGTACTGCATATTTTACTTGCAAATTTTACGAGTTAATGCTATATCAAGTGCATTGTACCGAATATTTATTTCAATTTTTGTGAATCGTCATACGCGTGCAAGTTAGGAAACTTATATCGGGCACATCGGATCGCATATTTTATTGAGAACCTCGAGAAGCTATTATACGGGTGCCAGTTGTGGGTTGATTATTCATCATCAAGTTCGGCTAATTGAGAATTCGGAATCTGCATTTAGCATAGCACTGTCGAGTGAAGGTAATTCTTTGTGTAGGTTGTGAATGAGTTATTATTGTGTCATTGTAACCTCACGACTATAATCATATAAAATGACAACAGTTGCCAAGGAATATATTGCAAAACGAGGTATTGCTAAGGGTAGTTTGACCCGCCTGGTTAGTTATGCAGATAGTGTAAGCGAACGAACATTGACCTCAGAAATCGTCACTAGGCTGGACCTTTTAGAAAAGGTTTTCAACGACTTTTGTGAATACGAAGCCAAATTAGCAATACACGATGTCCCATCTGAAATGGTAGAATACGAAGCGTTAAGACAAAATGTTAAGACAAAATTAAATCAATTTCTCGTTAAACCGAAGGAGGAAGTAGAGTCGTCTTGCATAGAGAAAATGATGTCACGAGTGTTGAAGGAGCAGATTGAATTTCTAATCAACTTATCAAGTACCTTTACGAGTTCATTGAATCAAACGGTATCTCAATCCTTAGATGAACCACACTGTTCTGTTCGGTTACCAAGGCTCAACGTTCCTACATTCTCGGGTGACTATAGGGAGTTCGCTAGTTTCAAGGATCCATATACTGCGACCGTTCACTGCAAAATTGGTTTGACTGATGCTGAAAAATTCCAGTACTTGCGAGGATATCTCCGCGATGAAGCAGCAGATCTGTTGAAACATATTCCAGTGTCTGAAGCAAATTATAATCAAGCATGGCAGAAATTATGTGACCGCTATGCCAAACCGAAATACGTCTTAAACTCGCTGATCAAACGGTTTATTGAGCAACCGTCGTTGCAAACAAATTCTGTCACGAAGCTTAGACAATTATTCAATAATATCGATGATGTCAACCGGGGAATAGATGCATTAGGTGGAGAAGCTAAGAATCGTGACCCATGGTTAATATATTTGCTTCTTAACGAAACTGATCACGAAACACAAATGGGCTTACAAAACGGCATGGGCTTACAAAACGGTTAACAAGGAATTCCCATCCTTTGAGGAATTGTTAACATTCATAAGCGAAAGATGTGATGCTCTTGAATCCTGTGAATCACCAAGACAAATCCCAACAAGGTCTCAACCAACAAGATCACATCAATTGAAAGCTGTATCCAATATGGACGATGAATGCCTATTATGTAAGAACGTTCACAAACTTCACCAATGCGACGAGTTTAGGAAATTAAATTCAATAGATAGAAAGGAGCAAGCTGCCAAATTGTACGTGTGTTTCAATTGTCTATCACCTCGTCATAGAGCAAGTCAATGTTTGAGTCAGAGAAATTGCAATAAATGTGGCCGCAGGCATCACACCTTGCTTCACTCAGAGACAATTGCAAATAATGATACTTTATCGGATACCTCACTTGAATCAACGCCACTCGCAATCAACAAGAGAATGCATGATAAACAGCCGAATGCTTCATCTTTGGATACTGCCATAACGAGCACATGTAAGATTGGCGGCACCATATTACCGACAGCCATTGTTAAGGTCAAAAATCAGTTTGGGCGAGTTACGTTAAGCAATGTTTTATTAGATTCGGGATCTCAAATCTCGTTTATCTCACAAAAATGTGTAAAACAACTGGGACTTCATAGCAGCTCTGGACGACAAAGAGTAGAAGGACTTGCTACTTCGAATGTGAGCACACTGGGTAAAACTACCCTGCAAATCTATTCTCAATTCAACATGATGGACAGTTTAACGATTACCGCTTTTGTGCTTCCGACAATTACAACATTACCTGCCTCACCAACAATTAATCCAGATGAATTCAATCAACTTGCTGAAATACCCTTAGCTGATATAAGGTTCCATAAACGAAAGGAAATAGACATATTACTTGGTGCCGACTACTTTTTCCATATTTTGCGCAATAATCAAATAGAACTGACCAATAGCATGATTGCACGTGAAACATTATTTGGGTATGTAGTCGCTGGAGTCGCAGGCCATATTAACACAACGGATGAAATACATGGACGAGACATTACGGAAGTTCTGGGAATAGGAGGAACTGACAGATACTAAACCTTGGACAACGGAAGAAGAAACTTGTGAAAGTCAATTTGTCTCTACATATCGCAGAAATCAGGAAGGGCGTTTCATAGTCAAGCTGCCACTGAAGGGCAATGTTCACCACTTGGGTCAATCGTACAAGGTAGCCTTTCAACGACTATTAGCCATGGAAAGGAAATTTAATCGCGATCTCGACTATAAACAGATGTATCACAAATTCATGGAAGAGTACCTTACATTAGGCCATATGCGACTTGTTCACCAAATTAATTCTAATGATCAGAATCGTCAAATATATTTTCTTCCACATCACGGTGTGCTAAAGGAAACTAGCTCTACTACAAAATTAAGAGTTGTTTTTGATGGTTCAGCTGTAACATCCAATGGGATTTCATTAAATGACACTCTAATGATTGGCCCTACTCTACAAGACTCATTATGGACAATTATCGTACGATTTCGTCGTTTCAAAGTAGCTTTAACCGCCGTCATCGAAAAGATGTATCGACAAATTCTTATCGATCCATCTCAAACCTCCTTGCAAAGAATACTCTGGCGTAGATCGGTCAGTGATGCAGTCAATCAATACGAATTAACAACTGTTACCTACGGCACGTCAGCTGCTCCATATTTGGCAGTTCGTGTTTTAACTCAAGTAGCTGAGGATTGCAAGGTCGACCATCCAAAGATATCTAACATTATAAAAAATAATTTATATGTTGACGACCTATTGACTGGTGCTGAGAACGAAAGTCAAGCTGAATCCTTAAAGGAAGAAATATCAGAAGTTTTAGCTAACGCAGGTTTTGTGTTAAGAAAGTGGCAATCTAATTTAAACGAACTCAGTGATATAAATGGAATCGCACAAATCGCAGAAGAACAAACGATATCAACGATGCTTGGCCTTTATTGGAATTCAGAAAGAGATGAATTCAGTTTTCGCATTATAGCAATACCATTCGAAGCATGTACAAAACGGGTTGTTTTATCCATCTCAGCAAGAATATTCGATCCTTTAGGATGGCTGACTCCTTTTACCATCAATGTGAAACTTTTCATGCAACAAGAAAATTGGAAAGGCATACACGGACAATTTCAATTTCTGAATGCCGTAACAATTGATCGCTATCTTGGTCCGATTTCGCATGACGTTCAATTCCATGGATTTAGTGATGCGATTGAATCTGCATATGCTGCAGCAATATATGTAAGAGTCAAAACAGAAGGAAAATATCGTGTCAGCCTAGTGACAGCAAAATCTAAGGTTGCGCCATTAAAACAAGTTAGCCTCCCGCGACTAGAACTGTGCGGAGCTCACCTCTTAACAAAGTTGATGCGAAAGGTGTTGATGGCGTATGGTCTAGAAACCACCGATGCGTGTCTATGGACAGATTCAATGATAGTGATTGCGTGGCTTTCAAATCACCCTAGACGATGGCAGACATATGTGGCCAACCGTGTATCAGCTATCCACACATTACTTCCTCAAGCAACTTGGCGACACGTCACAAGTAAAGAAAACCCTGCAGACTTGGCGACACGCGGGATTAAAGCTCATGACTTAATCAACAATGAATTGTGGTTCAAGGATCCACAATGGCTCTCATCAGCGCAAGAGATGTGGCCAGTAAAGACAACTATAAGTGATACTCTTCAAGAAACTCGGTCTAAAGAAGTCAACATTTTCCACGCATTAGTAAAACCCGACACAACACATCCAATACCTCGTTTGATTGCAACATTCTCGAAGTGGTCGCAGTTAATTCGGTCCATGGCTTACGTTCTAAGATTTATTCATAACCAAACGTCTAATCAAAAATTGTCGTCAATTATCAAAATTGCAGAACTACAGAAGGCTGAAATGACAATCATTCGATATATTCAACAAACAGAATTCGCTGAAGACATTCAATCCCTTACGAAAACTAAGCGGGTAGCATCCAGTTCCAAGTTACGCTCGTTAGCTCCGTTCATCGACTCAGAGAATACGTTAAGGGTGGGTGGTCGTTTACAAAATTCATATTGTACCTACGACATGAAACATCCAATCGTGCTACCAAGAGATCATCCAGTTACAACCATGATATTACAATCCATACACACAACATATTTGCACCCAGGTCCAATCTTGCTAACAGCATTGTCGCGACATAAATATTGGATTCTCGGTGTTCGAGGACAATGTCGCCAGCTCTGTCACAAATACACTACATGCTTCCGCTTTTCAACCTTGCGATCAACCCAACAAATGGGTACTTTACCCCATGCAAGAACAACACCAAGTCGCCCGTTCTCAGTCGTTGGAGTCGACTACGCAGGTCCGATTCTGCTTACATCGAAAAAGGGCAGAGGTGCTAAACTCATCAAGGGTTTTATCGTTGTATTTGTCTGCTTCGCCACTAAGGCGATACACATTGAAATGGCTTCAGATCTAACAACTGACGCTTTTCTAGCTGCATTAGATAGGTTTGTTGCACGGAGGGGAGCACCCACTGAAGTGTATTCCGACAATGGATCCAATTTTATAGGAGCAAGGCGAACACTACATCAGCATTATCAATTGTTAAATACAGCAGAATGTAAATCCCATGTGGACGCTTATGCAACGAATAAGCGAATAAAGTGGAATCTAATTCCACCGATTTCACCCCATTTCTGCGGAATCTGGGAGCGCGCCATCAGATCAATCAAAACTCATCTAATCAAAATAGTTGGAAATGCACATCTCACATACGAAGAAATGGAGACCTTGCTGGTCCAGATAGAAGGAGTGTTAAATTCTAGACCATTGTGTGCCATTAAAAACGAAGATGTTTGTAATATAGATGTCCTAACACCTGCACATTTTCTTACTCTTGGCCCGATCACCGCACTTCCTCATGCAGACTATCAGGAGATAAACATGTCTAGATTAAATCGTTGGGAGCAAATACAGAAGCTAGTTCAAACCTTTTGGCACCGATATACTTCCACTTATCTCAACACTTTACAACAACGCACTAAATGGCAACAACAAAAACCAAACTTGAAGATTGATGATGTAGTACTAATACAGAATAATAACTCACCCCCTTGTACTTGGCAACTTGGGCGTATCACCGAACTACACTCTGGAACTGATTGCCTAGTCCGAGTAGCCACGGTACAAACACAAGCAGCTAAGTTTAAACGTCCAATCGCGAAACTATATCGACTGCCGTTGGAGGATTAACCCTACGAAAAATATCTATGATATTTGTTTGAGGGGAGTAATGTTTAACAACACCGCAATTCGTAGAACAAGAAATAACACTAGAACCATTAAATTTGTTAACCATTTATTTTTATATATGTTATTCACTGATTGTCTTCACATCCCATTTAACGTCCGAGTCCATAGCACACAATGAAGCTGGATGGAACTGGGTGATGGTCAATGCCGGCAAGTCCAAATCAAAGTTATTCCATTGTCTGCATATTGTTTATCTGTATCTGCAAGAATTGTAATTAATTAAGTTAAATTGATTAAACTAAATTGTGTAATTACCTTGGTTGTGTTGACATAATGATTTTGACGTTTGTAAATGCTGTCTCATTACCCGAAATAATATTGTAGCAGATTAACTCCGAATTATGTATGTAGCTCATTACGCGAAATTAATATTGTAGCAGATTAACTCCGAAATACAGGGTTATCCAATTCGAGGTTGATAAAGTAGAAATCTGTATACCGACATCTGTCAAAGATAAACGTCAAGTACGCTGTCATTTTTTATTAGTTGACATTCTGCCATTTAAGAATATGGAGCATTTAACAATCGACCAACGCGTTAAAATTATTAAATCTTATTATAAAAATAGTGATTCTGTCGTATCCACATTTCGCGCTTTACGAGCAGATTATGGTCGTCATAATCGTCCTACAAAGCAAACCATATTGAATACAGTGAATAAATTTGAACAAACTGGATCTGTTACTGATATTGTAAGGTCTGTGCATCATCAAAACATTCGCAATGCTGAAAATATCGCTTCTGTAGCTGAAAGTGTGGAAGAAGATTCAAATTTGTCAATTCCTCGTCGAGCTCAACATTTTGGCCTATCTTATGGCTCATTATGGCGCATTTTGCATCTGGATTTGCATCTTCATCCGTATAAAGTCCATTTGACACAAGAGCTAAAGCCTGCTGACCATGGACAATGAAGAACATACGCAAATTGGGTGTTGGAAAAACAGGCCGTCGATGCTGATTTTTCGAACAAAATTTTCTTCAGTGATGAAGCTCATTTTTCGCTTGGTGGATACGTTAATAAGAAAACTGTAGAATTTGGGGCTCAGAAAATCCACAATTGATTGTAGAGAAGCCATTACACCCGGAAAAAGTCACTGTTTGGTGCGCATTGTGGTCTGGTGGTGTGATTGGGCCGTATTTTTTTGAGAACAACCATGGACGAACCGTTACCGTCAATTCTGAGCGCTATGGCCGCATGTTAACCGATTATTTTTTACGAAAATCGAAGATTATGATCTTGACGATATGTGGTTCCAGCAGGATGGAGCAACCAGTCACGTAACACGAGCAAATCGAGATCTTTTGCAAGAGAAATTTCCTGGACGTTTGATTTCGCGATTGGCTGATGTCAATTGGCCTCCAAGATCTAGTGATTTAACGCCTTTGGATTTCTTTTTGTGGGGCTACGCGAAAGATCGTGTTTACGCAAACAATCCTCAAACTCTTGACGAATTGAAAACTAATATTCGTAAGGTAATGGCCGAGATACCGCCCGAAATGTGCCGAAAAGTCATTGAAAATTACCTCAAAAGAATCAAGGCCTGTAAGAAGTCCCGTGGAGGACATTTGAATGATATTTTGTTTAACTAAAAATGGCAAGGATCAATCTGTAAAATGAAATAAAAATTACAATACATTCCGAATATTTTGTGTGTTTTTTTTAAGTTTACTTTATCAACCTCGAATTGGATAACCCTGTATGTATGTAGCTCAATTGTTACATTTGTCAGAACGAGAAGGATGGATAGATCAAAGGGAGAAAACTATGTTGACGACGCGAATAAAAATACAATGGAAATTAAAAAGGGCAACAAGTTCAGTGTGAAAAAACGAATCATTGTAAATGGGCAGCACAACCAATGGTAAAATTTAAATAATGAATAAAGTTGTAAAAAAAATCAAATAATAAATAAAGTTGTAATTAAAATCGAACCAAATACAGTCCACTCATTTATTGAACGAGCTTCTTGGTTGTGTGAGCCACAGCCTCCTAAAATAATTGATTGCCTCTTGTAATTTAAACTTAATTTACTTCTTAACCAACTTAAAAACGAGTCGTACTCCTTCTCAGAAGATTAATATTCTTAGTAAATTATGTAAAATTCTTGTAGAAGTAGAGTTAACTTCCTTTCAACAGAAGTGTATTTCTCAACCATCACGAGGTGAATTGCATTCATAAAAGATTAAATGTGCCCAAAAATTAATCATTTTAATTTTGAAGCAAATTGATTTTCAATATCTATCTGAATTACTTGAAATCGGAGTAATATTAATTTCTGTAAGCTTAAAGATCCTATTCCTTGAAAATAAATGCAATTTGTATAAGCTACAGTTTTCACTTCATTGTTGAAGATTGTCGAAATTTACAGATTCTATTAAAATCAGCTAGAATATCGGATAAATGACGAATTAGCGAGTTAATTTTGTTGATGTTATGTCTAGTATTTTTTCTGGCCTCTGACATTTGGCGGGTAGTATTCCAAAAAGTAACGTGTAAAAAACTCACAGGTCAGGGTGATATTGAATGTGGAAGACGTAGAAAAAAAATGCTGTTAACGATGAGATCAAAATGGGACGTATCTTCATATTTCTTCATATAGCTCTCATCAATAAACAAATAAGATGCATATTTTTCTTCGCTGAAGGCACAACTAGAAAATGAATAAATTTATTTTCAATTTGATTCGAGGTGACTTTTCGCATTGCCTGAATATCATTTGAAAGGAGGCATAACTCTAGTTTTATAATTGGTATTATAATTATTGCGAAAAAATACACATACCGACAGTAGCTATCCAAGGAGTGTTTGTTGGAATTTCCTTTGTGATGTCTGCTAATGTGGGACCAAACTGAAAAATAAAATTAATTTATTGCGATAAATAATATATAAATTTTCTATTCTCTAATATATAAATTTTCATCTTACCTCGAAAAATGTCTGAAGAAATGTCATATCCTCTTTAAAATGTTTAAAAAGATTTTCCAAAATTGCCTTCTTAAATTGCATTTAAGAAATATTGCCAAATGGTATTTATTTAAATTGAATTTCGATTTACAATTTTTTGAATCAATTTGCATTAATTGCCTAAAATGTTGATGTAAATAGTCATCTTCGAATATAAATAGCCCGTTCTGTTTTACATCGGCCATAGAAGGAATGTTTTCACAAGTATTGAAGAATAACCGTTGGTTGGGGAAAGTATTTTCCGTGTATTGCTTGATAAGAAGTTTTTCCTCAGCACTTAATTCTTTGTTATAATTTATCAATCATATATTGTTTCATTTCATTATTATTTTGCCTGAATCCTAGCCTTGCGAAGGTTGCCACAAATGCTTTTTTCTTCTCGCTTATTGGAATTTTACGCTCCAATTCACCAACTTTTATTGTTTGGTTTTCTATTTAAAAAGTTTTTCAATTTTTTAATTTTATAATCAACGACATTGGCGAAGATACAATTTTTCGTCCACTAGCGTCCGTAATTTTCCGAATAATTGACATTGGGATAAAATTTGAAAACTGGCGCATCTCGCTGACAATTATTTTATAAAACATATTAATCATTTCTGCATTTGCCAATACGACTTTCTTTCCTAGTGCAGCTGTAATTTCGGAAGGCAGTTTATTCCAGTTTATTTTATAAGCTCAACAGCATCGTCATTTTTGCTAGATGTTATTGAGAGATCGTTTATTGACCCAGCAAATATTGTATTCCTGTTTATTGGTGAGCCTAGTTGTGGGTCATTTTGATGTAATCGAATGTTGTTACCTATTACTTCCGAAGAGTCTACAATAGAAATGCCAGCTTCATTGACAATGGATATTATATGCGGCTTCCAGACTTCGTCGGTGTCCACTAGAATAAAATCAAATTTTTCCTTAACGCACATTTCTAATTTTTCATCATCACAAATTTCACCGCTGCTATTGGAAAGCAGCAGCTTAGATCCTCCGATCCCATATAAAATAGCTGTTAAAAAAAATACAAATATGACATTTTCATTGGAATTTAAAATAATGGTTACCTTTTTCTATCACTTTTCTCAAGTTTGCAACACTTGCAAAAATTTTAATTATGCGTCGGTCGTTATTAAGTATATGTATAAAACAAATAGGTGTTCATTTTGTTTTGTTGACGATGTTGTTGGCTTACGATCAATAAATTTATGATATGTGGATAAAATCCCACCCGTGCTGGAAAAATATGTAAAATGTTATATTATATAATGAAATTACAATAAATTTGGAAAACTGTATTCCAAAGAATAATAGAGAGTTGCTTTATATTTCAATACATGCAGTGGTCTGTGGCATCTATAAAGTAACCAAATGGTAAGATTTTTCCTCACTATACATTTCATATAATAAGGAGTTTTCATTATACCACATTTTGATTATATTAGCATACAAGATTACTTTATCGTGTGCTTCATTAAGAAATATTAGCTTTACCACTAAATTAGAATAAAATCGTTTTCCTTATAAATTATATTCAGATAATCGATCTTTTTTGTGACAAAAGTAAACTATTCTGGCAAAATAACATCGATTACTACTTCCGAAGATATAATATTTAACTTTTCACTTATAATTCAAGTCTGAAAACGATCACCATATAAACTAGCTTGTTGTTCTTGGTGAATTTCTGATAAAGTTAAAGTAATATTTTTAAAATTTCTTATTATTTTCAAAAGTAACTTGAAATAAGAATGCTTTTGTTCGAAACCCATTGTCCATAAATTTCTTAGGGGACCAAATTGTTGAATAAAGTGAGGATAGTGTTATAGGAAATGGTGTTTTGGACGAAATTGGGAAAGAAATCTCTTCTATAAATAAGATAAGATATTATATAAAATGAAAGCATTGCAACTTAATCTAGTAAAATTTTCGGTGAACAGGTTGGACGGCACAATTCTAGCATACACGAGAAAAACTTCCAAACACGGCGTTTATAGTTTTTTCATGCATTTGAAAAATACAAGGAATGTCACTGGAATGTAGTTTAAATTGCCGTCGTAGGGCATCTAATACTAAATTCAAAATATTTATGGAAATTGTTTTCAAGGATACAAAATGTTTTATTATCAAGATCAAATCATAAAGAATTATTCCTTCGAAGAGATCATGAGGAATGCAATGTAGAAGGCCAGGATTGCAAAAATGGTAAAAGTTTAAACTATTAAGGCAAGAATTATGCTTAATCCCTTTTTCAAATGTATTTTGATTATCGGGTGATTTCAAAAATTCTAAATCACGCTTATAAGTTTCTACTGTCCGAATTTCACAAAAAATTCAGGCTTTTTTGCTTCAGGAGTGTTTGAGTATAATAGCAATATCTACAACAAAAAAATTGCGAGATACTGAAATTTTCAAAATATCCACTAATTTGGTGACTTCATAAATTGTCTTCGATAACAGCAAACACTGAGCCAAAATATTTACATGTAGAATTATTCAAAGGCTTTAAAATGGTTATGTTGTTACGACTGTACGGTCGCAACTACAATTTTTGTATTTTTTTATGTATTCCCTTCGGTTGGTGTCCTTGCTTTCGGAGTTGATTGCACAATTTTTGTATTTTTTTTATTCCCCTCGGTTTATTTCCTCGCTTTCGGAGTCGTTTGATGTTTGTTGAACGCACTCGCGATGGTTGTCAATTTGTACACCTTTTTGTGATGGCGCGAGGGTGAGAAGAATGATAGGAGAGCGAGACCAATGCGCATCGAGCGTGTGTAAAGTAAAACGTTCTAGAAAAATGTTTTTCTTATATGCCTCTCGTTTACATCAATGCGAATTGATGTAAACGAGAGACAAAGAAGAAAGACAATTCTTCTAGAACGTTTTGCGCGTCGTTGTTGCGGCGTGAGAGTTTTTTTTTGGTATTCGAGTTTTGAGAGTCAAGAAAAATGATTCGTTTTAGTTTTTTTATGATGAAAAGTGTTGATAATTAAATATTAAAATAATAATTGCTTTATATAAAAATCAGTTTAATTTTTGTAAGCGGAGCAAAAGTATTTTGTATAGTTAAATAATAAATTTTTGGTGAAGTTAATAACGGGTTATCCAATTCGAGGTTGATAAAGTAAACTTAAAAAAAAACACACAAAATATTCGGAATGTATTGTAACTTTTATTTCATTGTACAGATTGATCCTTGCCATTTTTAGTTAAACAAGATATCATTCAAATGTCCTCCACGGGACTTCTTACAGGCCTTGATTCTTTTGAGGTAATTTTCAATGACTTTTCGGCACATTTCGGGCGGTATCTCGGCCATTACCTTACGAATATTAGTTTTCAATTCGTCAAGAGTTTGAGGATTGTTTGCGTAAACACGATCTTTCGCGTAGCCCCACAAAAAGAAATCCAAAGGCGTTAAATCACAGGATCTTGGAGGCCAATTGACATCAGCCAATCGCCAAATCAAACGTCCAGGAAATTTCTTTTGCAAAAGATCTCGATTTGCTCGTGTTACGTGACTGGTTGCTCCATCCTGCTGGAACCACATATCGTCAAGATCATAATCTTCGATTTTCGTAAAAAAATAATCGGTTAACATGCGGCCATAGCGCTCAGAATTGACGGTAACGGTTCGTCCATGGTTGTTCTCAAAAAAATACGGCCCAATCACACCACCAGACCACAATGCGCACCAAACAATGACTTTTTCCGGGTGTAATGGCTTCTCTACAATCAATTGTGGATTTTCTGAGCCCCAAATTCTACAGTTTTGCTTATTAACGTATCCACCAAGCGAAAAATGAGCTTCATCACTGAAGAAAATTTTGTTCGAAAAATCAGCATCGACGGCCTGTTTTTCCAACACCCAATTTGCGTATGTTCTTCGTTGTCCATGGTCAGCAGGCTTTAGCTCTTGTGTCAAATGGACTTTATACGGATGAAGATGTAAATCCAGATGCAAAATGCGCCATAATGAGCCATAAGATAGGCCTAAATGTTGAGCTCGACGAGGAATTGACAAATTTGGATCTTCTTCCACACTTTCAGCTACAGAAGCGATATTTTCAGTATTGCGAATGTTTTGACGATGCACAGACCTTACAATATCAGTAACAGATCCAGTTTGTTCAAATTTATTCACTGTATTCAATATGGTTTGCTTTGTAGGACGATTATGACGACCATAATCTGCTCGTAAAGCGCGAAATGTGGATACGACAGAATCACTATTTTTATAATAAGATTTAATAAATGCTCCATATTCTTAAATGGCAGAATGTCAACTAAATAAATGACAGCGTACTTGACGTTTATCTTTGACAGATGTCGGTATACAGATTTCTACTTTATCAACCTCGAATTGGATAACCCTGTATTTTATAAAAAGGACACTTAAAAAACAATTTCCGAAATCTTTGTCACATACATAATATTTAAGGGGGGGGGGGGGGGGGGGTAGGGTCTTGAAAAATAATATAATAAAATAGTATAATAAAGCCTAAAGACAAATATTATTTCAAAATATAGTTTTTTTTTGGGGCCAAAGTCGAATCCTCCATTGTGAAAGTAGTGCTAAAGAGAACGAATTGTGTGGTTTAACTAATTATTTTGTTTGTGGGCATTATCAGTGATTGCGGAACCAAGTGGGGTGCGTGTTACGAGCTTTATTGTCGTTGTTTGGTGGAACTCAAAATTCGATTGAAGCGGATATTAACCCACGGGTGTTGCCTTTTATTCTTGGATAACACATTGGTACGAAGGGGTGACATATTTTATTAACGGTGTCCTGGTTATTTCACCGAAAACGGATATCAGGCGATTCGTTTTCATTTCTTTTGGTATCGGGGAGAGGCCCCGCAACGTTTCGAGTAGCCAACCGGCTATCTGAATTTTTATAATTGGTATCGGGGAGAGGCCCCGCAACGTTTCGAGTGGCCAACCGACTATCCGAATTTTTATAATTGGTATCGGGGAGAGGCCCCGCCTTGTTTCGAGTAGCCAACCGGCTATCCGAATTTTTATAATTGGTATCGGGGAGAGGCCCCGCAACGTTTTGAGTAACCAACCGGTTGCCCAATTTTATATTAGCTTGAAGGCTATCCAAGGCCGCAACCTAGTTTGTTGTATCAAGGTACGATTTTTTTTCTGTTTTAATTTTTCATTTTTATTTTTCAATTTTTGGTTATATATTTTTAAATTTTTTTAAATTTAAATTGTATTTGTAATCTCACACTGACGTGCGCTGGCCGAGCGCATGCTCGATGCATATTGGTCTCGCCTCACAATTCGCCTTCAGTGTTTTCTTTTCGACTTTTGTTTTTTTCTCTTTGGTTCTTTTGTTGCGGTTGGTTATCGTCTCCTCGGCGGGGAATAAAGAAAATAATAAAATGAGTTACTAATTTACTTTCGGATATAGTGTGATGGGCGTGGAGACTCCCTCTGTGCCAGCGTGTTGATTGCGGTCTCTTGGTGCCCACATCCAATTTCGTAACCAGGGCTTTGTCCTGTTTGAATTCGTATGGATGCGCGCACCAAGGCACCGCTCTCGGGTTATGATTTCGTTGTTCGTTCCTCAAGTTCCGTCCAACGAATTTCGGCGGAACATCCGGGTATTATAATTTGCGTTTTATCCTATTTAAATTTCTGTATCATCACGGTGTAAGCCAGGAGCCATGCATGCCTCAAACCCCACGACCCTTCGCGCTTCTCCCTGAGAACCTAGCCCACAAAATATCACCGTGGAGGCCTCTGCATGCGCTCAGTGATATCTGCAGGATGGCAATAGCCATCCTGTAACAATGTCTTGTGTTTCTAATATCAGAATATTTGCTAAAAGTGGTTTCAAAATTTCATGAAATCCAAAATTTTTTTATATATTTTTCCTTGCAAAAGTGCACTAATTGAATATTTTTATGTTGGATCTATAAGTCATTGGGATATTTCGTATATTGAGGTATATTCCAATTAATTTGTGCTTCTTTTGGACGACCCAAGCGAATTGAAGGTTTCAAATGCATCCTGATATAGCAAAATTTCTATTTTTTTGTCATTTGTTGTAAAGAAAGAACTATTTTTATATACAGCACCGTCGGAGTAATCGGTAAACACGTGTTTGCATGCATATTATAGCATGCATATCATATAGAGCCGCTATAACAATATATTACCCGTCAATTGTAGTAATAACGCAAAATAGCCTGTATTAAGAAGTAAAAATGAGGCATCTACAAATTTCAGTAATTTTAGACGTTTGTGAGTAAAATTCTTTCAAAATTGATGTAATTGATCTCTCTACTTCTACTGACCAAATTGACTATTTTAATTCCTCTATTAACTATGTATTTTATAATTGCGTTTCTCTCACTACTATTTATTTTAGACCTAGATCCCCCCTTTGGATGACTCAAGAGATTTTGAGTGCTATTTCTGTTCGTTTTTCCAAATATCGTCTTTGGAAAATTAGCCCTAATTCTTTGTCTTATCTAGCTTATAAGGAATCTCGAAATAGAGTGGTAGGTTTAATTCGTATCGCTAAGCAAAATTTTTTCAAGGATAAGTTAGATCCCTCACTTCCCTGTAATATATTTTGGCGCAACGTGCGCAACTTGGGCCTTGGTAGTTGCAAAGGGACTGCCTCTGTAGATTTCAAAGCAAATGGTTTTAACCTTTATCTAATTAACTCTAGTCACACTCATGATATTTCCATTATTGAATTAGTGTCCGTCGAACCCCTTAATTCTTTTTCGTTTACAAATATATCTACTGTTGATTTGCATTCTGCTATTTGGGAAGTTAAATCGCAATCCACTGGCTTAGATATGGTTAGTTTGAAATTAGTTAAGCGCATTTTTCCTATTGTATCAAGGTATTTGTTACATATTTTCAATTTTATTTTAACGACCTCTTCATATCCCGCTCAGTGGAAGATGAGTAAAATTATTCCTATTCCTAAAATTAGCAATCCTTCTGAGCTTTCCCATTTCCGCCCTATTAGCATTTTAAGTTCTCTGTCCAAGGCGTTTGAATTGGTAGTAAAAAACCAAATTCAATCTCATATTGATAGCTTTAATTTGCTTAGCCTTTTTCAATCAGGTTTTAGAAGGTTCACGGTACTACCACTGCTTTGCTGAATGTTTGGGATGATATTCGTCGTAGTATGAGTAAAAGAGAAATGACTTGCCTTACTCTGTTAGATTTTTCTAAAGCGTTTGATTCGATTAATCATCAAATTTTGTTTAATAAGCTTATTTCAAACTTTAATTTTTCTCTCTCTGCTGCTAAATTGATTTTAGACTATATTTCGGGTCGCTTTCAGGCAGTCTTTTATGACAATTCTTTTTCTGACTTTTTACCTGTCTCTTCTGGCGTTCCTCAGGGGTCGGTTCTTGGCCCTTTACTATTCTCAATGTATATTAATGACATTGCATGTTCCATTCGTCATTCTTCTTTTCATATATTTGCTCATGATTTCCAAATATATAGGAGTAGTCGCTTAGATAATGATTCCATTCACTCTAATATTTCTTTAATTAACGATGATTTCCATTCTATAGAATTTTATAGTTGGTCATTATCTAACTGACTCGCTCTTAATGCTAGTAAATCCCAGTCTATTATAATCTATAAAAAATCTTTAAATACTTCCTCTTTTCCTGGAATTTTTCTCGGTGATTGTTTAATTCCATTCTCTAATACAGTTAGAAATTTAGGGCTAATTTTTAATAAAACTCTTACTTGGGGTGATCATTTAGTTAAGGTTAGTAAAACGGTTTTTGGAATGCTTAGTTGTTTGTATAAGGTTGTAGGGCTCGCCGATAGTAGTTTTAAAAAGCGTATGTTCCTCTCGCATTTTCTTCCACATT
The DNA here is from genome assembly GCA_947310385.1 of Nephrotoma appendiculata. Lineage (NCBI taxonomy): Eukaryota > Metazoa > Arthropoda > Insecta > Diptera > Tipulidae > Nephrotoma > Nephrotoma appendiculata. The sequence continues at coordinate 293,468,573 of OX371223.1, forward strand.
TTCTTTATGGTGACGTTGTTTTGTTTGGAATGCTTCAGGATAATATGAATGTTCTCCAAAGATGTTTCAATGCTTGTACTCGTTTCATTTCTAGTATTAGGAAATATGATCCCATTTCTCCCTTCTTAAATTTGACTCTTGGCTGTAGTTTGGGTTTTACTTCTATGAACTTCGTGTGTGTCTTGTTATTTTTAAGCTTCTCAGATCGAAGCCATCTCTCTATTTATTTAACAAGTTATTGTTCAGTAGGTCCCATTCTTCAAATTTACGTTTACTTCCCCCTATAAATCTGTGTAGGTCTTTAAAGACATCCTTTTCTGTTAGGGGTATTTCTCTTTGGAATTCTATTTCACTAGAAATTAAGAGGTCAGCGTCGCCTAAATCTTTTAAAGCGGATTATTTAGCGTGGCGCGCTTGAATGATAATACATGTAATACTATTTTTGCTATAGTTTTTTCATTTGTATTATTTTTGTATGTAGTATGTAAGTATTCACTTCTTGCAGTGTTCTCTGTAACAAATGAGCTTGAGCTCAATACGGAGGGTACTAGCATGGAGTGCATTTGTTTTTTGAAAAAATCTGAGGTTTATATGCCTAATGGATTTTTTTTTTTTTTTTTTTTTTTTGGTGGTTGTTGTTCTTCATTTATATTGCTTCCATATGTGCTTTTCCTTTACCAAAATTGTAATGTCAATGAACAAATAAATAAATAAATAAATAAGATTACCATGATAAATAGGTAATAACATTATTACTCTATAAAATATCTCCGATTTGCAGTGAACGACATGTACCATTTTCCACGGGTATGTACAGAATGGCATAACAGACACCGCAATTAGTATTGTATAACGGGTGGCCAGTTGAAGCAATTCAAATTTTTGGATTACCCCATTTTCAATGAAAAAAAAACTGACTCAATTTAAGTCCAAACCACACAAATGTGTGAGTAGAAAAACCATACACAATTGTGTGTATTGTTATGGTGTTTTTTTCGGACAAAAATAATTTTGAAAAGAATGCACAAATGTGTAAGTTGGTTTAAAAAACATACAAAAATAAATTTTTTACATGGTACTTTTGCCGTACCCACACAATTGTGCTATCGGGCAGGAAAAGGGTTACGGCCGAACCAACGCCCAACGATCCATTTTCGGTCAAAGGCGGGAGGATGCCCAAGTTTTTTTTTATTATTTACGGTTAAGGCGAGTCAATGCCCAACGGTTTTATTAGTGGTTTACGTCGGGAAGACGCACAAGGTTTTTTTTTTTATTTATTTACGATTTCGGCGGAAAGACGCCCAAAATGGTTAACAGTTTTGGCAACAAAACGCCCAACCTTTTAGGCGGCCTATGAAGGCCAAATTTTCGGTCATAGTCGGGAAGACGCCCAACGATACCTACGGTTTACCGGGTGGCCGGTTGAGGCCATTCCATTTCAATTTACGGTTTACGGCGGGAATACGAAAAACAGCATTTTTTGGTCAAACGCGTAAGAGACGCCCAACCCATTTCGGTGAAAGGCATCGCAAACTAAGGGTATTCTATCGTTTAAGGTACAATTTTTTTATTTTATTTCCCTAAAATTTAATTCAATTTAAAAACAAATTTTTCAATTTTAAACTTTTAAATTCAAATTTTCAATTTCAAAATTTAATTTTTTTTTTTTTTTTTTTTTTTTTTTATTAATTCCAATCAAATTTTATATTGTATTCCAGCACCGAATTACGATTGTCGTGCATGCGAACGAGCGTGAATTATTCCTGTTCAACAACAATATTGGGGTTCTATTTAATTTCATTTTCTCAGGACCACGTTTCTTATTTTTCTAGCTGATAGTTTTTTCTCTTCTCTCTCGCCTTTCTCATTCCTCTTATTTTTGTAAAAAAAAATTATTTAAATAAAAAAGGTACGGCGATTCTTGGCATTCGGTTTTATTTCTCTATTTCATCTTCCTCGATTTATTGTTCCGTTATTATTCGGGTTATTTGACTTATTTTGGTTTTGTTTTTTTTATCCAATAAGATGAATTACTAAATTTATTTTCGGGTTGCTCATTTCGTGTCGGTTCCATCGTTGCAGGCTGGGCTTGTCACTCCCCGTTATCCCCTTAGCAGGACATTCATAGGGTCGGAGTGGTGAGTCCAGCATATGTGTCGTTCATTCGGGGACGACCGTGAAATCAACGCAGTCTTCGTTTAGTTAAATCTGCGGAATGGTTTTGAACCATTCCGTAACAATACGTTATAACATCTTGTTTGCTCTGTGCCTAGTATACAGACCGTTCGGTATGACGATGGATTTTCTGGCGGTTTATATCATTGAGAATTAAAAACATCCTTTTTACATTGCTTAGGGAGTGATTTGACATTTAGACTGGAATTTAACAGGTCCAGGAAGGTTCCAGGCTTATCATGAACTGCTGTTTTAGTGTTATATTTAGAATAATATCTGAGCCCGAGGCTTTACAATTTCCAATTTTTTTACAAGCTTTCATAAATACCTTAATTGTATTTGGTTTAAACAAATTGTGCTGAAAATCATGTGGATATCGTCTCGACTTTACTATCCATATGGCCTACCCCACGATGGCTACTTAGATTCACATCGAATCGATACCTCGATAGACTTCTTGCTCGATGGCATTTATTGTGTAAATTCGATATTTCCTAGGGGGAGCACATCTCCATAAGTTCCCATTACATTCCACCCCTCATAAAATTGCTACTAACGGAAGTTATTTCAATTACCGAGCTCACCTCGTCCTTGCAGATGGTCGGAGAATTTCCTTTATTGCATAAGACAATATAGAGACAGGATTGTACCTGAAGAAAAAAATGCCGTCGGCTTATGATTAATTGCCTCTGATTCCTGGCATTGCTGAATAGACGGTTCAAACAACTGTATTTGTGTGTGGTTTTTGTAGACCAAAAGTTTATGGCCTCTCTCAGATTACGCGTTCAATATCCGAGTTATTTATAGCCGGCATTATTCGGTCTTTTGCAAATATTTTGAAAAGTATATCATTTAGAAAAACGACCATGAACTATAATATTCTAAATTAATTTTGTGCAACAATATCGATCTATAGATTTCCAAAATTTAAGCGAAAATGACGATTGTTGACAAAAAACAGCTTTTCAACCAAAATCTGGCTTCTACACAGTCCCTTGAAACTTTATACTTAAGCTATTTCCGTAAATTGGGAGGTCCCAGTGATGTTTGGTCGAAATTGTTCCACAGGAAATGGTTGGTAAATTTCATAGGGGCTGTTTCGATTTTTGCAAATACATTGAAAAGTATTTAGCATTTACGAAAAAAGGATTAAAACAGAGCATGCAAATTGAACTTCAAACAAAATTAGTTCAAATTATTTTTATAAATTTTACCGTAAATGACGAGTTTTGATAAAACAAATTTATTTCACCAAAATTCGCCATGAAAGATGAACATTCGAGATTAAATATAATGTATCGATGCTATACACCACTTATCTAATTCGTAGATAAATATTCCGTAATATGCCAATTAAATCAAAACGATATTCCACATACGAGTATACATAAATGTTTACACCCAATTAATTAAGACCAATTGCGGGAGAGACGGAGCACAACAAAAATCATATCTCGTAACAAGATGCCTATCGAACTATAAAAAGCCAAACAATAAAATAAAAGATTTCATATGTGAGTGGGTGCCATATACGAACCAAAAGAAATTATGATATGAAAACAATGAAATTGTATTTGTTGTTGTTGTTGCTGCTATTAGGACGAGCGAGATCAAAACGATCATTATGATCACATGCATATAAAATACAATAAACAACCCACACGTGCGGTTTATGCTGCGTCTTTACGATTAATTTAATTATAATTTTCGTTCTGATCTCATGCCTCGATTTCTTATGAAATTATTTCATTTCTATTCTTATTGTTGTTATTATTATTATTATTATTATTATATTTAATGTCTTCATTATACTCATTATTATAATGTTGTTATATACGATTTTTAATTTACGATATGATTAATTGATTGAAATTATGATATGGCATGACAATTCAATGGAGTTAGTTTATGCAATGGTACATACCTCCTGTTATACATTCACATTATGATTATGATCGCACATAATGGAATATAAAGATATGTAAAGCGTATACATAAACATAAAATGGAGTAAAACGGCGAGCAAAATAATATTTAGTATAAAACTTACTTGGGTATACAAAAATAAGAAAATAACGCCAACATTTCATCTAATCGCAAAATAATTTATGGCGTGTGAGATAAAACACGATAATATCACAGTATAACGATCGTAATTTACCATTTGCGCCAACAAAATCATCTAACGATAAACCTACTACACATTTAATTATACCGACGGATGATGTACATTACAGAATCATCATCATTTTTCCGAGAAACAAAGGTAACTTTTGAATGTCTTATTGTTTTGTTTTATGTAAGCCGCCTCCGCCCGTTCACCATAATGAATCACCCAAAGTGTGATTTCTATCAAATGTTTAAAATTCTATTAAACAAAAACGATCGGTTATAATTTATAATATTATTGTCTATAATTTAATTTTAATTTCAACCGCAAGTCGACATGCAAACCACGAATCAAGGAATAAAAAAAAATTAATCTTGAATTGCTGAGATTTAGATTTACGCTCTATGCCGGAATTATTATGCGATATAATTATCGATAGAATCTTCATACATAATTCAATAATACTTATTGAATATCTTGGGGTTGTGTATAAAATTATCTATTGATTCTATATCTGGTGGCCCCTGCGTGATAAATCTTATCGTCGCCACTATCGTGTGTAGTGTGGGTATGGGTAACTGCAGCAGGGAAACTTTCGAGTTTCAAAATGAAACTTTGCATACCGATTAAGCCCAATTTGTGCTAATTCGTGCTCACGGGAAAAAATTCGCGATGGTCCAGGAGTTGAAAGAACAGAATAATTTCAAATTTCGCCTGCACAAATTCGTCTGCACAATGATCATTATTTACAGAAACTTGCAATCAGAACTTAATTGGTTACTAGAACATTTTTTGTCGCAAAATCGTTAATTCAACGGCCTTTGTTGTTCAATAAAATTGGGTCAATTCTAGATAAGTACAAGTTCAGCCGGAACTGTATATTTCGGATGGCAATGAACATTTTTTTTTTCAGTCAGTCCTTTGATTTAAGCGGCTCAAGGAACCACTAACTCTAAAGGCTTTGTTCGTTTTAGGCGCTTTGCAAATTTTTGTATTTCATCGCTGACGTTTTCCATGTTTAAGTCTCGATGGAGATTGTCACGATGCTACGTAGTACTTTATTTTGAAATGTTTGAATGATCTTCACTGTAGTTTTCCTTGCGCAGCCCCAAAGCTGAATACCATACGTCCAGATAGGTTTTAAGATTTGTTTATATAACAGCAGTTTGTTGTGTGTTGTCAGTTCGGAGTTTCTTCCAATAAGCCAGTGCATTTTTCTGAATTTTAAATTCAGTTCTTGCCTTTTCTTTTTAACATGCGCTTTCCACCTGAGTTTAGAGTCTAACGTCGTGCCGAGGTACTTAGCATTATCAGAATATGGTATTTGTTGTGAATTCAGTCTAATCGAAATATATTCTAATTTCCTATTTGTAAAGTTGATGTGTGTTGATTTCGATTCGTTAAGTGTTATTCTCCATTGTTTTCTCCAGTTATTCACCATATCAACAGCATTTTGTAGTTTTCTTGTGGATTCAACTATACTAGCATCGGTGGTCATAACAGCTGTGTCATCAGCAAACGTTCCTATTCTAACTTCTTCTAAGTTTGGTAGATCATTTGTATACATAAGGTATAATACGGGACCTAGAACACTACCTTGTGGAACCCCTGCCAATATTTTCTTTAGTTTAGAGTATTCCCCTTCCTGTCTCACCCGGAAGTAACGGTCGTTGATGTAAGACTTTAGCAATTCAGAATGTTGTTTTGGCAAATCTCGATGTATAAGAAGTTGGCCCGAAATTTCCACCCCGAAAAGGCTTTTTTCCATATAGTGTGTGTCTTTGCTAAATCACATAAAAATAATTCCATCCCGAAAATTTTATTGTTAAATTAAAGAAAAAAATAAATACTTAGCCCGAATAAATTGTAAATTTATATTACTGTTTGCAGAAAAAAAAGCTTCACAATCTATTAATAAATTACATCTACTTTCTTGATCATCCCGAAAACTATTTTCTATACATTCTTCAGATGAAAATGAATACCAAATTTGCTTGTGCCGTACACAGAGATGACCACCTCCCTTCGCATATGGAATTAGGTGTACCAATGTGCATAGAACTTATATTCAGGCGCCCGTTTGAAAATCACGAGGGTTGATGGTGAATATTGATCATCCCAAAAACCACCTCTTTCTATGCATTATTCAGTTGAAAATATGTTCATTACCAAATTTGCTTGTGCCGTACACAGAAATGACCCCCTCCCTTCGCATATGGAATTAGGTGTGCCAATGTGCATAGAACTTATATTCCGGCGCCCATTTGAAAATCACGAGGGTTGATGGTGAATATTGATCATCCCAAAAACCACCTCTTTCTATACATTCTTCAGTTTAAAATATGTTCATTACCAAATTTCATGGTGCCGAACACAGAGATGACCCCCTCCCTTGGCATATGAAGTTAGGTGTGCCAATGTGCATAGAACTAATATTCAGGTGCACATTGGAAAATCACGAGGGTTGATGGTGAATATTGATCATCCCAAAAATCACTTTCTATACATTCTTCAGTTAAAAATATGTTCATTACCAAATTTCCTGGAGCCGAACACAGAGATGACCGAATCCCTTGGCATATGTAGTTAGGTGTGCTAATGTGCATAAAACTTATATTCAAGCGCCCATTTGAAAATCACGAGGATTGATGGTGAATATTGATCATCCTGAAACCCACCTATTTCTATACATTCTTCAGTTGAAAATATGTTCATTACCAAATTTTCTTGTTCCGTACACAGAGATGACCCCCTCCCTTCGCATATGGAATTAGGTGTGCCAATGTGCATAGAACTTATATTCAGGCGCCCGTTTGAAAATCACGAGGATTGATGGTGAATATTGATCATCCCGAAACCCACCTCTTTCTATGCATTATTCAGTTGAAAATATGTTCATTACCAAATTTCCTGGTGCCGAACACAGAGATGACCCCATCCCTTGGCATATGCAGTTAGGTGTGCCAATGTGCATAGAACTAATAATTAGGTGCACATTTGAAAATCACGAGGATTGATGGCGAATATTGATCATCCCAAAAACCACTTTCTATACATTCTTCAGTTAAAAATATGTACATTACCAAATTTCCTGGTGCCGAACACAGAGATGACCCCTCCCTTGGCATATGGAATTAGGTGAACCAATGTGCATAGAACTTAAATTCAGGCGTCCATTTGAAAATCACGAGGATTGATGGTGAATATTGATCATCCCGAAACCCACCTCTTTCTATACCTTCTTCAGTTGAAAATATATTCATTTTCAAATTTCCTGGTGCCTAACACAGAGATGACCCCCTCCTTTGGCATATGGAGTTATTTGTGCCAATGTGCATAGAACTTATATTCAAGTGCCCATTTGAAAATCACGAGGATTGATGGTGAATATTGATCATCCCAAAAACCAATTTCTATACATTCCTCAGTTGAAAATATGTTCATTACCAAATTTCCTGGTGCCGAACACATACGGTCATTACCCAATTTGAGGCAAGGAATATATTTTCAAATAAATAATGTATAGAAAGAGGTGGGTTTCGGGATGATCAATATTCACCATCAATCCTCGTGATTTTCAAATGGGCACTTGAATATAAGTTCTATGCACATTGGCACACCTAACTCTTTATGCGAAGGGAAGGGGTCAACTCTGTGTTCGGCACCAGGAACTTTGGTAATGAACATATTTTCAACTGAAGAATGTATAGAAAGTGATTTTTGGGATGATCAATATTCACCATCAATCCTCGTGAATTTCAAATGGACGCCTGAATACAAGTTCTATGCACATTGGCACACCTAACTCTATATACCAAGGGAGGGGGTCATCTCTGTGTTCGGCACCAGGAACTTTGGTAATGAACATATTTTCAACTGAAGAATGTATAGAAAGTGATTTTTGGGATGATCAATATTCAACATCAATCCTCGTGAATTTCAAATGGGCGCCTGAATATAAGTTATATGCACATTGGCACAAATAACTCCATATGCCAAGGGAGGGGTCATCTCTGTGTTCGGCACCAGGAAATTTGGTAATGAACATATTTTCAACTGAAGAATGTATAGAAAGTGATTTTTGGGATGATCAATATTCACCATCAACCCTCGTGATTTTCCAATGTGCACCTGAATATTAGTTCTATGCACATTGGCACACCTAACTTCATATGCCAAGGGAGGGGGTCATCTCTGTGTTCGGCACCAGGAAATTTGGTAATGAACATATTTTAAACTGAGGAATGTATAGAAAGAGGTGGTTTTTGGGATGATCAATGTTCACCATCAACCCTCGTGATTTTCAAATGGGCGCCTGAATATAAGTTCTATGCACATTGGCACACCTAATTCCATATGCGAAGGGAGGTGGTCATCTCTGTGTACGGCACAAGCAAATTTGGTATTCATTTTCATCTGAAGAATGTATAGAAAATGGTTTTCGGGATGATCAAGAAAGTAGATGTAATTTATTAATAGATTGTGAAGCTTTTTTTCTGCAAACAGTAATATAATTTTACAATTTATTCGGGCTAAGTATTTATTTTTTTTTCTTTAATTTAACAATAAAATTTTCGGGATGGAATTATTTTTCTGTGTTTTAGCAAAGACACACACCATATGGAAAAAAGTCTTTTCGGGGTGGAAATTTCGGGCCAACTTCTTATACATCAAATCTCGTTGGAGCTTAAACTCTAGACCACGGTGTTAAACCTTATCAAAGGCTTGGGTTACGTCTAAGAATATTGCTGAACATACTTCCTTTTTTTCCAGCGCCTCCTCAATTGTATCAGTAATCCTATGTACCTGTTCTATCGTTGAGTGCCTTTCTTGAAACCCAAATTTATGTTCTGGTATAAGATTTCTGCTCTCTATAATTGGCTTTAATCTCTTGAGAAATATAGTCTCTCGAAAATTTTTGATGTTGTTGTTAACAAAGAAATAGGCCTATACGATGTTTTGTCATTTAGTGATTTATTAGGCTTTGGAATCATTATGATTTCCGCTAATTTTCACTGTCTCGGAACATAACATAGTCTAAAGATAGCATTGATTTTGTGCTGTAGTTTCCTTAGCGCTTTTTCTGGTGGAGCTTTGATTATTTGCCCCGTTATCAAGTCATATCCAGGGGCTTTTTAATCTTTCAGATTTTTTACTTCTTGTTTGATTTCTTTCAGAGTAACTGGTAGCACAGATGCCTCGTCTACTTTGCTTATAGGTGTTAGATATTCATTATCCGCTATCCAGTTGGTGGTTTGAAGGTATTTTCTAGGTGTTTGGCAAACAGATCAGCTTTTTGTTTTTCGCTGCGAGCCCAGGTTCCATCAACCATTCTAATGGGTGGCACTTGCATTTTAGGCCTTTTTAAACTTTTGGTGGCTTTCCACAGGGAATAGTCTGTGTCAGGTTTACCTATCAGATTACTTGGAAAGCTTGCAACTGACTCATGCTTAATCTCCTTTATAAGAAGTTTAAGATTGTTGGACAAGTTGTTTAGGATTGTTTTGTTTTCAGGGACTCTGGTTCTCTGCCAAGTCTTACGAGCTCTTCTTTTTTCGTTAACCAACTCTCTCACTTCAACGGAATAGTATATGCTTTTTTGTAATATTTCTTGCTGATCTGAAGTACTTTCCTAGGTCACTTTTTGCACACTTTCAATGAGATTTTCTAGTTCTTCTTCTATCGTATAAGCGTTCGAGATCTGCATCTGTAGGTTGATGCTTTCTTCGACTAGCTGTCGAAAGTATTCCCAGTTGGTTTTGTTATTTGTTAGTCATTAAAACTGGAGAATGGTCTGACGATAGTCCTTCTTCATTTTCAACTGCTAAGTAGTTTTTGGAGATACCTCTTGATATATAGAAATAGAAATCCAGAAGGTCAGGAAGTTTATTTGGGTCCGTAGGCCAGTAGGTTTGCTTTCTACTGGAGTGAAACTCACATTTTAATGTCCTGCCTGCTTCAAATAGCTCCCTTCCTTTGGGACTAGTTCTGTTTGATCTCCAGAATATGTGTTTCGCGTTAAAGTCGCCTCCAATAATAAAATTACTACCAAGCAATTTAAGAAGTTTGATGTAGTCTTCTTTTTTTTTGGTTATATCCGGGTGGAAAGTATTGCTGATATACTATAGCTCTTGTTATTTTTGGTTACGATAGATACAGTAGCTACTTGCATAGCTTCCTCCTCTATTTTCAATTCTTCGTGGTATTTTATATTATCCTTAATAAAGATTGCTGTCCCGCCTCTAGCTCTTTCTGCTGGATGTAGAGCTTAATAGCACTGGTATCCACGTATTTTGGCATACGAGGTTCTGGTAAAATGACTTTCTGAGATTAGGCATGTATCATTTTTTTGTGTGTTTAAAAATACTTCTAATTCTGAAATGCGTTGCGCTAGGCCATTTGCATTCCAGGTAGCAATTCTTAAATAGTGTGTCATTATTTTTTCTTGATAAGTTTATTTTGACTAGAATTAATGTTTTTAGTGGAGTTACTAGTTTTACTTGACTCATCCGTTATTCCTTTATCTTGGATCATCAATGCATTTTCTAGTGTTCCTAGCCTCTGTTCTTGTTGTTTCAGTAGCTCACCCATAGATTCTAGTCTTTGGTCCTGCCCAGCCAGATGCAAGCGTGATAGCGTTTAGCTTGCCGCTATTTAGGGGAATTTGTTTTGAGTAGGATTGCATCCTAGGTTGAGAACTCTGACTTGTTTGATTGCTTTTGTTGTCTCTCATCCTTTGCAGCTCTTTTGCTACCTCGCAGCCTCTGTAATTTGCTGGGTGATGATTACCACAGAGCATGTATTTCACTGGTTCGTTCTTACTTTTATTGCATTCTTTTAGCGCAGTTTACGCATCTGGGCTCCTTATTACATTATGTGCGTGTGTGGTTATACGCCTGACAGTTGTGACATTGTGGCATTCTACTAGGGTTCTTTTTTAATGCTTCAATCTTAACTTTCATATTAAGGTTTTCTTTGATTCCATATACCCTATCAATGCTCTCAGCGTTGTCAAATGTTAGCATGAAAAGTGGCAGGTCAGGTTTGGTTGTTTCGCGTTTGCGTTTATAGTGATCTTTCCCTTTAATATGTTTACAGCGTTTAGAATTTTGAATCCTGTCTGGCGAAGTTTCTCAATTATTTCTTCGTTGGGGCATATATGATGTAGCCCTCTGGCCATGACTTTAATTAGTTGCTCAGCTTTGTTTTCATAGGTGAACCATTCGATGTTTTGAGCGGTGATTGCATTTGATAACATTCTGTAGGTTTCTGGGTCAAGTGCATTCACTTTCCAAACGTTATTATTTAGTGCAGTGACTTTATATTTATCGTTTGGAACTAACTTCACTATTTTTTTAATTGTTTCGTATTCACTAACATTAAGTATGTTAATGGGTGGAGGTGGTATCTCTTTATGTATTGGTTGATTTTCCAGCATTTCCCCTTGGTTAATTACATTGGATGTCTTAACCGGTTGCAGTGGTCTCTCTTTCGGTATCAATGATACGTTCTTATGTACCTTCACTAGGTCCGTAGATGACCGTGCCAATTCACCTTCATCTGTTTCATATATAGCTGCAGTGTTTTCTTTGGCTTGATTATCATTTTTGATTACAGCAATTTCTTCTTTAAGATGTTGGACTTCTTTGAAAAGCTGTTCATTGATTTTCATTAAGTTTTCTATCGATTTCTTTAAATCATCGTTTTCCCTAGCGACATCGTGGTGGTTTTCTTGGTTTCCGTTCTCCATACGTTCAGCATTTTCATTCGTCTGCTGAGTAGCGGGAAGCAGTTGGCTAGTTAGTGATCTAGAGATACTTGTGCTTAGTATAAGTGGGTTTCGCAATGGTTGGCTCACCCCAGAGTCCGTTGAGCCTGCCTCGTGTGAAGGTAGATTGGCCAACTGTAAAGTTGACGTACCACCTTGAGTATACATTCCGTTTTGTTGTACACCCATTGCCTTAATGATTGGTTTATTATTCAGGGTTCCTTCCCCTAGCCAGATTTTGTCCGCGGATGGTATTTTATTTCCCACCTACCCTCCGGCAAGCCGGTTAAAGACCATTCCCCTATCTTCCACCTAGAGACGCGCCACGAGTTCGGCATCTCCACACGGGTAATGAACATGCCTGACAGGAATATTCTAACTGAATTGCTTATTCTTGGATTTTATAATATTTTATTTTTATTTTTTAATTTGATGTTCAACAAAAATATTATTGAACGGTATATCTCTGTGTTTTGTATGTTTAATATAGTATCTTTTAGAGGCCAGTTTGTCTTTCCACAATTTATCAATGAAAATTCAAGAAAATCCTTTTTCTCTGATAAGCATAAATTTCGTCAGTGTGTAGAAATTGGTTTTGTTTGTTTCATCTTTCAGACGAAATTTGAAATTTTCTTTCCTCGTTTTTTCGGCCCCTGGACTAGTAATATTTTTTTCCCGTGACCACTAATTAGCACAAATTAGGCTTAATCGGTATGTAAAGTTTCATTTTGAAATTTGAAAGTTTCCTTGCTGCAGTTACCCACACAAATGTGCAGTGTAGTGAAAACATTTTGACAACAACAAACGAGTAAACAAACTATCAACCACGTGCCGGACATTGCCTCACAATGGTGATAGCGCCTCCAGGAGAGAGCGGAACAGCGTCAAGAACTACAACAACAAAAAACAACACACAGTCACGATAAATTTTATTTTTTTTTCCTTCATCATATGTAATGAATATTTTTTGTGTTTTATTACATGCATGATTTTGTGAGCAACACCAAATTGTTTCCACTTGTTTTCTTATAGCGTTGGTATCGATCATGGAATTCTCCTGATCCAGCGGCACACCACATCCACTTTCATATTCTTGCGTGGATCATGCAATATTCATGATTCATGAATTACTAAATAAAAACCACCAACCTTCAAAATGACCCCAACCTCCAAATCAAAAATTTTCAAGCAAACTTGGTCTTCTCTACACCAGTTTCGGGAATCGCACAATCTTGCGATGATTCTCAATCTACTGGCTTAATAAACGTTCAACCAATATAAAAAGATAATGTCACAAAATGTCACAAGCCACTCGCGATCGGCAAACTTCAATGAAATTTTAACTGGTGTGAGTGCCCCTCGTACTACTTTTGAAAAAGTTTAAAGCAAATCAGTAAAACTCCGCCAATCATAGCGCTCGAATTTAATTGATGAATTCTATTGCAATTTCGGTTTTCTAATCTTCACCTGCGGCCACTGCGGTCAAAATGCGATACTTCAAAACGCGATATGGTTCAAAACGCGATATAGTACAAAATGATATAGTATATCCCTTTTCCTGCCAAATATATTTTTTTTGCATCAATCTAAGTCCAACCCACACAAATGTGTGTAAAAAATGACAAGTTGCAATGTCTTCCGGATTTTAACGGATCTTAGTTAAATCGTAATTATTTTTGAAAACAAACATCATAATTTGATAACATATAAATTATATAACATATTAATTATTTGTTTTTGTTAGCGTATTAATTACTTTACTATTATTATAGTTATAGTGATATTTTTTGGACGAACACGATTTAACTGGTATACACAAATGTGTATATTCGTTTAAAATACATACAAAACTAAATTTTAGACATGAACCTTTTTCGTTACTCACGCAATTGTGATGGCAGGCACGAAAAGGGATATAACTAGATATAGTACAAAACGCGATATGGTACAGAATGTATATTGCGAAGCGACGGGAGCGCAGTGACCCGCCTGATATAACCCGATCCTATACTCCCGGTCCTATCGTTTTTTAAATCCCTATAAACTGAAGTAAAACTTTCACTTTTCTAGAATATACATTGCGAAGCGACGAGAGCGCAGCTATTCGCGTGATATAACCCGGTCCTATACTCCCGCTCTTATCGATTTTTAAATTCGCGTTTTGATAATTTGCGTTTTAAAATATCGTTTTTCAAATGGGACCCGGCCACTGCATTCATATATTAGTGGGTTTTCTGATTTCTGCAGTCTTCTTCTGATTATTGCAGTCCTGATTTCTGTTGGTGAAGAGTTTTCGGAAAAGACTAGACATTTTGTGATCTTTCTACGCCGCAAAATTACTGGTGTTATTAATAACAAAATTATTACAGCCTTATTCTTCTAGTCGAGTCGTTTGTCGTTTCAAGTGACTATTGACAGCTAGAAGTGGATCTAACGACAAAAAAATTAACCTTACTTATTGGGTATATTTTTATATGTTAGTTTTTATTTTCATAAAGTATGCCGTGCTAAAATATCATGTAAAAAAAGACTCAATCAGCTTATTTTTAATGCGCTAGATGTCACTACCCCGGACATGTATAGTTCTCAATAGTAATTGCACATGCCCAGTTACCATGCCAATAAGTTATTTGAGGCGTAAGAAACAATAAAAACCTGTAATTTTGAGTGGAGTAAAATTTTGAGATGGCTAGACAAGGCATAAAATACGCCGTTTGTCATTTGAAGTGACTACGGTAATATACAAATTCGATATTTCAGCAAGGCAGCCGGCTTTTGTGTCATAGTGAATGAGTCACTTGAAACGACAAACGAGTCGACTAGCGGAATAAGGTTATCAATCGCTTAAACATAAAATTTTGCTAAACTAGATCTTGCTACCATGCTACAGGGCTTCTCGTCCAATGCGAAAGACCAAAATTTGAATGTAAATATATCTTCGATACGGATGGTAAATGAAGATTCACTGTATGTGCTGCGCCATTTCCATGAATTCCTTAATTATACCCTCCTTTACCACTAAAAGTTGATTTATGCAGGGTGCAGCAAAAGTAACTTAATGATATAAAAAATGTTAAACTTGTTTGTTTACGAATATTTAATCTTCTTTTTTTCAACAAAAGATTGTTTTTCTATCCTTTGGAAATAATCTTAGAATAATTAATACTAAACGTCCATACAGGACATTTTCTGATGAAAGAACTGCTCCAACGGATCCAACCATTCGTTCGTTAGTAGCTACATTTAATGAATTTGGGACTGTTTCAGATCCAAAACGTACAGGCAGACCTCAAGCTCGGCGGACCTCAGAAAACTCAGAGGCATCAACGAGATAACAATCTACCGACCTAAGGTTGTTTGGCGAACTTTGAAAGAGGAATTTTTCGTACAAAATCCAGCTATTCCAAAAACTAAACCCTGGAGACATTGAATTGCAATTGCGATAAATTTTTTGCAAATTTATTGAATGCCGACGAAGCGCATTTTTCCTTGAGCGGTTTCGTAAATAAACAAAAATGCAAATTTTTGGGATCAGAAACTCCCAAAAATCTTCATCAAAGACTATTACACCCAATTCGTATTACTGTTTGGAATGACATTACTTACAAAATTTTACACTTAGCTCAAAATATTAAGCTTCGTCAATAGCTTTAATCATAAAACGTATTAAGCGTCGTAGTTTTTAAATTAAAGCTGTCGATTTTTAGATGAAACGCAATGGATTGGATTATTGTTATTCTTTTCTTATACAAAAGTTGTCTCAAAACTGAATTACGAGTGATATTTATTTAGTTTTCTCAAAAGTCCTAAAAATTTCTCAAAGTATCGAAGTAGTTTTTATACAGCCAAAGTATTGAAAATAGTACATAATAAATTTAAATAATTTAAAATAGTAAATAATAATAAATTATTAAATTAAAAATTTCATTCAACATATTCAACTCAATATTTAATAATTAGATTGTAATATAAACAGACCGATAATTTTATTTATTTGATATTTACTTCGTGCATGTAAAATATTGTTACTGTTGTGTAATAACTATTTTGCTGTACAACTAATAGAGTTGCTATCGTTTTACATGGATTGGTTTAAGAATTTTATTTGCGAAATTAGTAACTTATTGTAATAAGTTTTCATTTGGAATTTCTCTAACTCGATACAATTCTAATTTATTTATATCTTCGTGTAAATTGCCCAATGGTTATTCTAATGAGATTGAGCAGTTCTTTTAACGTTACCTCTGCAATATTTACTCAATATTTAATCTCTTTAATTATTTCTTCTTTTCTCTAGAATAAACCCAAATAAAATAATCTGAAGAATCTTCTAGTCCAAATGAATGAAGAAAAATATTCCCTTTTTTCAAAATCAATTGTGAAATCAGATTGATCACGGTTAGACTCAAAAGTTATTTGCTATATCTTGAAGTTATGTTTTGGTTATTTTTAAATAAAATTTTATTTTTAATTATTTTTCTGTTCTATCAAAGTAGCTTTAACACTTTTCGTTACAACACATAATAGATGCTGTATAAGAAGCAGAAAATTTTCAGCTGATATAATGTGTTTTGCTAATCACCGCTAGAGGCACAGAATTTATGAATTTTTAAGTAAGTCAATAATTAATTCTAAGCAGAAAGTTTATGAAAATTCAAAGAATTTGTGAAACAGAAGAGAAAATATATGTTTAAACGTTATGAAGAGAAAAGTTAAAGTTAAGTTGAGAAAAGTTAAATAAGTTCAACACGATTAGCGTAAATATGAGGACTCTCAAAATATATTGAAATTACCATAATCATCAATGAATGCAAATAGATGTCAAAAGTCATAAAAGTAGTGAAGTATAAAATTTCTTTTTTTGTGACAGTGCTGCCACTAGCGGTTATTAAAAACACATTTTTCTGCTGGGAATTTTCTGCTGTCTTAGCTGTAAAATAAATAGGTCATGTCAGCAAGATACTGTTGGTGCAACAATAGAGCAATGCTTGGTTTTGTGTGTTGTTGATGGTAATACTGTAGTCCAACTCCACTGGAAATCGCAATCGTTGAAAACTGCAGGTCGATTCTGGGTTTCCTATAGGAAAAAGGGATTAGGAAAAATATTTTCATGGTAGTTTTGTCACAATTTTTTTTTTCTGGCATACTATGGTAAACAGTTGGTGTAATATTTTTAAAACCACAAAATTAAATTGGGAATATTTTTCCGATCCAATTTCGTACGGAAAAAATATTTCCTAACTTATAAAAATTTAGATCAAACATGAAAAGTAGCTAGTAAAGTATTGCGTTGTTTTTCGTTTTTCCTTCTAGGCGCGTTCTTTTCCAATCAAAAGTTTTCTGATAAAAATTTCCAGTACAAACCTGTTTCATCTGCATTATAAATTTAGTTTATAGACAGACCAAGTTAAATAATGTTGGCTTGCAATTTTCTTTTAAATGGCTCTACAAGTTCAGGTTGAGAAGACAATTTCTCTCCAATAATTTTAAGCAAGCGCCCACCAAAACGAATTTTAAAAGGTTGTAGCAACCCATCACTTGGGTGCTTTTAAATGTCTAGCCTTTTCTTTAAGCAAATCGCCAGCAATCGACATTTTTATAGTGTAGCCCAAGAAACCAACGATATAACTTCTTCGCCATTTTAGGATATCCTGACATTTTAAGGTTTCTTCTCTTACCAGACCCCATAAACGTGTTGTTCACCTCGTTTAAAATTTAATCACTTTTTTGTTAATTGCACAAATAGTAGACTTAGCAACATTATATTTTTTGGATATATTTGTAACACTTGCTGCTTCGAAATTGTTTAATAATTTCAGATTTTTCCTTTATTGTTAAAACCCATTTTTTAATGAAAAACTATTAATCGCAGAGCAAATGAAACTTTTATAAAACATATTAGTTTATTGCACATAGTTTTTTCTCTTAATGCTGCACTTTCAAGTAAATCGATTCAAATTATGAAAAAATAATAAGTTGGGAGTCCCCGAATTGTATTTTCAATTTAAAATTTAGTTCTTCTTTTCCTTTCGAAATATTCGTTTGATCTATTTAGATGAAGAACCACACTTTCAAAATAAAAAACAATTAAATGCGTTTTACCTCTGCTTAAAGAGCTGACTTTATTCCGGTAAATTGTCGTTATCGTTGAAATGTCGCTTTCGGTAAAATGTTGTTTTTGGTTAATGGTTCACCTTCTGTAGATTCCATTTTTATGCACAGCTCCTGTTTTTAGGACTTTCTGCTGGAACTTCAATTCGAAAATGATTTATTACTATAGTTCTGAAAAATCCCTATTAGATCCGAATGAAGCCATTTCTCGATCAATATTGATTAAATTGCGTATGAAGGATTTAAATGGAATACTAATTTGACTTTCGGAAGAAATTTTGGATTATGACCAAGTCGAAATTATTTATCTGGGTCCATCAGTTTGAACCTCCGTCAAGGTTACTCGATCAATTGAGAGAATTTATAGTTTGATATGAAAAAATTGTATAAACAACAACTGTGTGATTGGTTGAGTAATAATAGATAGGATAGCCAAAGCAAAAACATTTGATTTGGTAGAACAGTTTTCAGCTTCTCCCGGACTGCTACCATCAATGATTAATTTTATTAGCATCATATTTTAAAATTTGAATTTAAAATAATTTTTTTTTCTTCAAAAATAGAGAATTTAATTGGAAAAGGAGTGGCATGTTTCCGTCTCAGTTCTTCATATTTCGGAACTTCTTCTTAACACCATTTTAAAATCTCAATTTCCATCGTACTTAATGACTATGTTAAGTTAAGCGCCATACTCAGTTACAAAATCATTTTCGAATTCAAAATTTAAATTTAAAAATAAAATATGTGAAAAAAAATATAAAATGAAATGAATAATAGAAAAATAATAAAAAAAAATCGTACCTTAATTAATACTAACCAAAAAAAATTTACCGGCGCGGGGCCTCTCCCCGATACCAAAATGGGTTGCGGCCTTGGTGCCGTTATGCTTGCGGGCCCTCTCCCCGTAAAAATTGCGGATCGCTGGTTAGCCACCCGATCGTTGCGGGGCCTTTCCCCGATACCAAATTCGAATAGCCGGTTGGCCACCCGTTACGTTGCGGGGCCTTTCCCCAATACTAAATTCGAATAGCCGGTTGGCCACCCGTTACGTTGCGGGGCCTTTCCCCGATACCAAATTCGAATAGCCGGTTGGCCACCCGTTATATTGTACGGCACCGGTTTATAATGCGGCACTCGTCTAAAAATGTGGCACCAGTTGATAATGCGGCACCTGTTGATAAATGTGGCACCCGTTATATTGTACGGCACCCGTAAATAATGCGGCACCCGTAAATAATTGGTTGGGCGTTCCTTCAAAAAAAAAAAAATATGTTGGCCTTGATCGGCCGCCAAAACAAAATACTGGGCGTTGTCCGCCTTAACCGTAAATAATAAGAGTGGTCTCACCTGGCCACCCGTTAACCGTCCAACGATGCGGCACTTCCGCCGGTATATATAATAGAAAATCAGCGAGCACCCGTTTCTCAGCTGCCCGTATATAACTTGGCAGAATGGCCTCGATAATTAGAACCAACCGAAAATTTTCTTTATTTCATGGATACTTCTGTGTTTTAAAGGTTTTCTTGTATTTTGATATAACAACCAGCAATGTTTTCTATAACTAAACTGTGCAAATAATTTTTATTATTTAATTTAGATTGCGAACCATAATTTGCCACCCCACTCACTTTCGACACCAAAACTTCTTTTTATTAACAATTTGTATTTATTTATTAATTAAATAATTATATTTAAGCAACCACATAAATAAATCATATACAATTTTCACTATAACTAGTCTTAAATTATCAAATTAGTTTTAATTTATAGGTGGATTTACAACGCAAAAACTTGATTGCATAAAAAAAAAAATCGAAACTCGAGCACAAAATTATTACTCGATTTTTGTTCACATTCCAAAACAAAAAAAAATTATTTTCCATCCAAACTCAAAGAAAAAAAAAACTCTATCTTTTATAAAATTTCAAACCAGCATTTATCACCACCAAAACTCGAATGAATTAAAAAAATAAAAAAAAACTCTTACGCCGAATAACGCGCAAAACGTTCTAGAAAAATAATCTCTCTTCTCTGTTTCTCGTTTATATCAATTTGAATTGATATAAACGAGAGGCATATAAGAAAAACATTTCTCTAAAACGTTTTACTTTACACACGCCCGATACGCATTGTTCTCTCTCTCTCTCCCATTTTCATACAATTACCAACCAAACAGAAAGAAACACACAGGAATCCATCCTAAAAGCTCCTGTTGAAAATCAGTACTTACATAAGATTTCCTAAATGAAGATTTTACAATTATTCTTCAAAATAAAATTATATCGATGTTGAGTAGATTTTGAAAAAGATTTTTAAGTTGAAGATAATTATTTAAATCTAGCATGAATTAGATGAAAAAAAAATGTGAAAACACAAAAAGCTTGCAAAAAATTAGCTGATTATGGGATAATATGCCATATCTTTAGAAGCAAAATCTGAAAATCTGATCTAAAATTTATTACACACTGAATGTCGCAAAAAATTGAAAACCTGTGTTAAATTTCTATAAATTGAACTTATCTGGCCCGCAATGATTCGATCACCCATTTTTAAAAAATCACTGTCAATTCCAGGTAATTCACAGAAATTTGTAATTTAACATATACATATAAGCAATAACTCTTTCTCTATCGAGAACAGAAAGCCGCTTGACGATTTCTTGAGTAGGAGCTGAGATATGAATATTCTCGCCAAGTGATGCTCCAAAATCGACAAATACGCTTGAACAAAATATTACCCAAGCAAATAACCATTTTTTTATAAGCTAATTTTTTACAGCTAATTTTTTGCAAGCTTTTTGTGTTTTCACATTTTTTCCATTTATGATCATCAATCATCATGGTTCTAGTGGGATTTGAAATCAAAACTGACGTAATCACGGAAATACAATTTTTTAAATTATTTTTCGTGAAAGAATGATATGAAATGATTCCTTAATCATCTAATTTTCTTCAATAATATTCAAGTCTTCATATATTTTAGTACTTGAGGCCAACCACTTGCACCATAAGTTCCTGAAATGTTCGAATTATTATCGCAATTCATTTTAATTCCAACAAATGATGGACCTCAATCACAAAAATCCGTTTGAAAATCTACGCAATATCGATATAATTTTATTTCGATGGATTGTAAAATCTCCATAGTAAATTCCTTTGCGACCGGAAAAATGTGCGAAATCGATTTGTGCGAATATACAATTCATCGAAAATATTCATTACAACTAATATGCTTTAACTTTTGGCTCAGATTTGGCCAGTTTCCCATGATTTTAGGCAACAATGAAGTTCTACGTAATTACTCAGCATAGTCTAGAGATTATTCATGTGGATTTTCATGATGAGTGGGCTTATAAAAAAAATGGTTATTTGCTTGGGTAATATTTTGTTCAAGCGTATTTGTCGATTTTGGAGCATCACTTGGCGAGAATATTCATATCTCAGCTCCTACTCAAGAAATCGTCTTTCTGTTCTCGATAGAGAAAGAGTTATTGCATATCTATGTTAAATTACAAATTTATGTGAATTACCTGGAATTTACACTGGTTTTTTAAAATGGGTGATCGAACCATTGCGTTC
Source organism: Nephrotoma appendiculata (assembly GCA_947310385.1). Classification (NCBI taxonomy): domain Eukaryota; kingdom Metazoa; phylum Arthropoda; class Insecta; order Diptera; family Tipulidae; genus Nephrotoma; species Nephrotoma appendiculata. The sequence continues at coordinate 293,490,315 of OX371223.1, forward strand.
CAGATAAGTTGAATTTATAGAAATTTAACACAGGTTTTCAATTTTTTGCGACATTTAGTGTGTAATTGATTCAGAATTTCAAAAATAAACTTAAATCCAACACACTAGTGGCTCGAGATGTTCGATATATTATAACAATTCAATTTGATTTAAATAAATGATGCTCCTCATCACAATAATTCGCTTCAAATTCTGCTTAATAACGATACAATTTTTTTCACCTGAAATTGTCCTGGTTTGTTTTCCGTATATCACAAAATTGACCAATTAGAGAAAATTGATCAATATTTTTTAATATACATTACGAGTCTTTTCGATGAATTGTTTCTTTCTTTCGCATATTAGATTTTTCGATGAATTCTTCTGTGTACAATTGTGTTTCTGTGTACAATTGTTTGTAGTACAATTCTTCTTCTCTGAATTCATTTCTAACAATTGTTTGTCGCACTTTTGTGAGTGTGTTAAATTGTGTTGCGCATAATTTTCGGGTTGCCATATTTCTACATTTCCACTAAATTTTGGTTGCTTTCTTGTGCTTCTCTTCAAAATGTCTTTTCCAAATGTGCTTTAAGGTATAAACAGAACCAGAGATACAGCAACAAGATAAAACGCCTGTCAAATTAAAATACACATAAACCATAGGATGCTAACACAACCTGTTAAGTCGGGTTGTAATTCCTAACTTAGCTTCGTAGTGAGTTGTTATTATTTTACCACTGGTGAGGGATAATAACAGTCTGAAGTGTATTTAACTACTTAACTTTTATTAATTTTGCTTTGGTTTATATACAAATTTTATAATATTGATAACAGCAACAAAATATAATTGCTTACATTATAGTTTACTTAATTTTAATATAAATTTATAGTTCGTATATTGAACTTCATAGTTGCTGATTCGACACATAAGAATTATTGACACACCGCCAAGAATGATTTGTAATATATTTGGAGTATATGCGATTTAAGTGCATTAACCTCTTCGTATACTTATTTATGCTGATGACGTATTTGTGTCGCTAATGTTATGTGCTTGAACACAACCAATATCGCTGGCAACCACGACATTGTCGCCGAATTTTTTTTAGAATCTATTCTAATTTTGTCACTGCTGCTGCAATACCACCGCTGCAATAATGTCAGATTATTATGTTGGCAAACATTTTTTACAACTGTTTGTAATGAATTTAAACCAAATCTGAATATTGTACACAATGTTTTATGTGAAAAAATTTAAATAGAGTCGATTAAAAGATAAATGAAATATTTTAGGGTTAATTTATAGGATATAGGGTATAGGGTTAATTAATTTGAATGTTGTTTTTAGTTCTGGTATGGTCGCTGGTTAATTGACGTAAATTCTTTGTTTAAAACAAAAGCTCGAAAAAATAGTCGGGAGCTGTTAAATGGTGACCAATTGAAATTGCTTGTTTTCGAAATTGTTTGCTCGCCAAAGATGTCTTTTAAGAGAATCATTGTGTCGCTTGCGGTATATGGGGTGTAGCTTAACATCTTATTGAAACCCTAGACAATTTTGTATACCTGGCCTTAAAAATTTCACCAACAGCGTCCGATGTTGACCACCATTTTCGAAATATATGGGCCATCCACGAGTGTGAAGAAAATGCTAAACTTTTGCTAATTTCATTAATTGTGTTTGTGTTAGTGATATTACCTGGGTAAGACGGAAACTTATCGAAAATTAGAGTTACACAACCTCAGGTATATGGGGTGTTAGTTGGGGACCATATCAATTAGAAAATATATTCAGATGCTCCCCATCCAGGGGAGGGGCAAGTAATTAAAATTTAGTATTATGACCAAATATAATAAAAAATTTCAGGCTAACTGAAATATCCTTAGAGATCTAAACACAACTTCAGGTATATGAGGTGTTAGTTGGGGACCATATCAATTAGAAAATATATTCAGATGCTCCCCATCCAGGGGAGGGGCAAGTTAATTAAATTTAGTATTACGATGAAATATAATAAACATCCTCAGGCTGACTGAGATATCCCTAGAGATCTAAACACAACTTCAGGTATTTGGAGTGTTAGTTGGGGACCATATCAATTAGAAAATATTAAATTTTTATTATATTTGGTCGTAATACTAAATTGTATTAACTTGCCCCTCCCCTGGATGGGGGGCATCTGAACATATTTTCTAATTAATATCGCCCTCAACTAACACTCCATATACCTGAAGTTGTGTTTAGATCTCTAGGGATATCTCAGTCAGCCTGAGGATGTTTATTATATTTCATCGTAATACTAAATTATATTAACTTGCCCCTCCCCTAGATGGGGATCATCTGAGTATATTTTCTAATTGATATGGTCCCCAACTAACACGCCATATACCTGAAGTTGTGTTTAGATCTCTAGGGATATCTCAGTCAGTCTGAGGATGTTTATTATATTTCATCGTAATACTAAATTATATTGACTTGCCCCTCCCCTGGATGGGGAGCATCTGAATATATTTTCTAATTGATATGGTCCCCAACTAACACCCCATATACCTGAAGTTGTGTTTAGATCTCTAGGGATATCTCAGTCAGCCTGAGGATGTTTATTATATTTCATCGTAATACTAAATTATATTAACTTGCCCCTCCCCTGGATGGGGAGCATCTGAATATATTTTATAATTGCTATGGTCCCCAACTAGCACCCCATATACCTGAAGTTGTGTTTAGATCTCTAGGGATATATCTCAGTTAGCCTGAAAATTTTTATTATATTTGGTCATAATACTAAATTTTATTAACTTGCCCCTCCCCTGGATGGGGAGCATCTGAATATATTTTCTTATTAATATCGTCCATAACTAACACCCCATATACCTGAAGTTGTGTTTAGATTTCTAGGGATATCACAGTCAGCCTGAGGATGTTTATTATATTTCGTCATAATACTAAATTTTATTAACTTGCCCCTCCCCTGGATTGGGAGCATCTGAATATATTTCCTAATTGATATGGTCCCCAACTAACACTCCATATACCTGAAGTTGTGTTTAGATCTCTAGGGATATCTCAGTAAGCCTGAGTATGTTTATTATATTTCGCCATAATACTAAATTTTATTAACTTGCCCCTCCCCTGGGTGGGGAGCATCTGAATATATTTTCTAATTAATATCGTCCCCAACTAACACCCCATATACCTGAAGTTGTGTTTAGATCTCTAGGGATATCTCAGTGAGCCTGAAGATGTTTATTATATTTCGTCGTAATACTAAATTTTATTAACTTGCCCCTCCCTTGGATGGGGAGCATCTGAATATATTTTCTAATTGATATGGTCCCCAACTAACACTCCATATACCTGAAGTTGTGTTTAGATCTCTAGGGATATCTCAGTCAGCCTGAGGATGTTTATTATATTTCATCGTAATACTAAATTATATTAACTTGCCCCTCCCCTGGATGGGGATCATCTGAATATATTTTCTAATTGATATGGTCCCCAACTAACACCCCATATACCTTAAGTTGTATTTAGATCTCTTGGGATATCTCAGTAAGCCTGAGGATGTTTATTATATTTCGTCATAATACTAAATTTTATAACCTGCCCCCTCCCCTGGATGGGGAGCATCTGAATATATTTTATAATTGATATGGTCCCCAACTAACACCCCATATACCTGAGGTTGTGTTTAGATCTCTAGGGATATCTCAGTCAGCCTGAGGATGTTTATTATATTTCGTCATAATACTAAATTTTATTAACTTGCCCCTCCCCTGGATGGGGAGCATCTGAATATATTTCCTAATTGATATGGTCCCCAACTAACACTCCATATACCTGAAGTTGTGTTTAGATCTCTAGGGATATCTCAGTAAGCCTGAGTATGTTTATTATATTTCGTCATAATACTAAATTATATTAACTTGCCCCTCCCCTGGGTGGGGAGCATCTGAATATATTTTCTAATTAATATCGTCCCCAACTAACACCCCATATACCTAAAGTTGTGTTTAGATCTCTAGGGATATCTCAGTGAGCCTGAAGATGTTTATTATATTTATTCGTAATACTAAATTTTATTAACTTGCCCCTCCCCTGGATGGGGAGCATCTGAATATATTTTCTAATTGATATGGTCCCCAACTAACACTCCAAATACCTGAAGTTGTGTTTAGATCTCTAGGGATATCTCAGTCAGACTGAGGATGTTTATTATATTTCATCGTAATACTAAATTATATTAACTTGCCCCTCCCCCGAATGGGGATCATCTGAATATATTTTCTAATTGATATGGTCCCCAACTAACACCCCATATACCTTAAGTTGTATTTAGATCTCTAATGATATCTCAGTAAGCCTGAGGATGTTTATTATATTTCGTCATAATACTAAATTTTATAACCTGCCCCCTCCCCTGGATGGGGAGCATCTGAATATATTTTATAATTGATATGGTCCCCAACTAACACGCCATATACCTGAGGTTGTGTTTAGATCTCTAGGGATATCTCAGTCAGCCTGAGGATGTTTATTATATTTCATCGTAATACTAAATTTTATTAACTTGCCCCTCCCCTGGATGGGGATCATCTGAATATATTTTCTAATTGATATGGTCCCCAACTAACACCTCATATACCTGAAGTTGTGTTTAGATCTCTAGGGATATCTCAGTAAGCCTGAGTATGTTTATTATATTTCGTCATAATACTAAATTTTATTAACTTGCCCCTCCCTTGGGTGGGGAGCATCTGAATATGTTTTCTAATTGATATCGTCCCCAACTAACACTCTATATACCTGAAGTTGTATTTAGATCTCTAGGGATATCTCAGTCAGGCTGAGGATGTTTATTATATTTCGTCATAATACTTGATTTTATTACTTGCCCCCTCCCCTGGATGGGGAGCATCTGAATATATTTTCTAATTGATATGGTCCCCAACTAACACCCCATACACCTGAAGTTGTGTTTAGATCTCTAGGGATATCTTAGTCAGCCTGAGGTGGTTTATTATATTTCATCGTAATACTAAATTTTAATAACTTGCCCCTCCCCTGGATGGGAATGTATAGATTTCTAGGCATATCTCAGTTGATCTAACAATTCTTAATATATTTTCGGTTATAATACAAAATTTTATAAATTGATCTCGTCCCTATAGATAAGGATTTCCTCACTATTTTTCTTACTATCGTGAGCCCCAACTAATAATTCATATTTCTCAGTTTGCATTTAGATCTCTATAGATATCTATTGTGGCACTAAGAGCTTTCATTTTATGTTGTTACCATTTCTAAAAATAGGAGTTCCCTGCCTTTGGAGCATGGTATTATTTTTTCAATTTTTCTATTATCCCACCCATTTTACCCTAGTGTGGTTTATAATTTCTCCGGTTATCTCATTTAATTTTAATAATTCTTCCTTATGTAGTTCAGCGTGTAGTGTTTGTTACTAATCTGCCTCGGATACTAATTTTCTAGTTATTTTTTCTTACTTTTATTAACCGCAATATTCTTACTAGTGAATATTGATTAATGAAATGGTAAATATGTTATAATTTCTCTCGGGTTATTTTAAAGATAATTGCCAAATATTTAAAATAAAACTAATAAATTAGGAAATACATTACTTCCGCTTAATACAGGTATCATTTTGATATGCACCAACACATATAAACGTTTAGCATAGATTTAGTAAAAACTTCACACTGCTATACAAACATGTGAAGTTTTTGCTAATTTTTTTTACTAGTAAAACTTTAGCAGGAACTTCACATGCATGGGCCATCCCAGAAATATGGGATTTTTTCATATGATAATCCGCACCAACCAGTACACTTGAATATGAGTAGTTGTCGCTGATGAATTGATCTTTGATTTTGTGTTGCCCAAAACCTACAATTGTGCTAGTTTAATTGCCATTTAATTAAAAGTAGGCTTTCATCGCTCATTATTATATTGAGAATGAAATTACGATTTTATTCAGCTTTTCCTCGTGAATTTGACGGACATTCGCGATAGTCCCAGCTGTGTTGAACGTCTACTTGTTGACGTTTCTGGACTATTCGGTGCACCTTCCAATACACGTTGAATATTATCATCAGTGTGTGACGTAAACGTTTCCTTTGACAAGCTGGGAAGTGGGAAGTTTGTTACACCTCTTTGCTTTAAAATTGCGACCAGATGGTTTATTGTTGGTCTAATTCGTCCCCGAATGTAGATACTCGTGATAATAGGTTATTATATTATATTCATTAGATTTTCTCTACTCAAATAAAATTTGTTCTACAATTTTAGAGAGTTTTACTCTTACACGGACGCATGAGCGAACATGCAATTTTAAAATTTAGGAGATCTTTCAATGGTATAATTTACGATCTATTACAAAATCATAAATGTATATTCAACGCGTGCACCTTATAAATATTTAAAAATTATAAGTAGGCAGGTGGCCCAAACTTATTATAATACAAGCGTTTTCAAAAATTGTTTCTGCTAATTATAATTATATTTTTATATGGATACGTAAAAGGCCATTTAACCATCAACATAATCGCTTACCACCTTTATATTTCACTTCAATGTGTGAACTGAATTGAAAAATAAATTCAGCATCCACTTAAAGTAAAACAAACAAAAAATTCTCAACCAAATTAACCACACCTTTCATGTATTTATGTGCTGAACGATCCATTTGCGGTTTTTCATACCGTTTGGTATAATTTGACAATTTCACACCGCGCACACATACGTCTGTGAGACGATAAACAAAGATTTGTTTTATACATGTATATACTGTATGTAAAACTGGCATTCCTTTGTAGGTTTAAATACAAAAAAATCGGTCTGCAAAGACCCGAACACCTCTAATTAGGGTTTTTGAGATTGAGTCTCGTTTAATTTTTTTAGTGGGATTGTTAAACAGATGACACCTTACGAATTGAATTTTTCGTTCTTGTGTGACATATTGATTAATGTATTTTAGTTAGATGTTTCGGCCTCGATGCATTTCAAACTTACCATAACAACAACATCATCAAAAATAAATTAAAAGTGGTATTTTGTGATATTAAAGTGTTTGGTATGTACCGAAAATTAGATATTTGTAAGTAATTTGTTTTCGAATTGTTTTTAAATTATTTTTCTAATTTCTAATTTGAAGTGTAAATATGATTGATTAGATGGGCATTTCGGATAGTTTAGGAAATTAGCTCGAATACATTTACCATTAATTATAATTATGAAGTATCGTGCATGGTTGGTTGGTCAATATTTGAAGGATGAAGTTAAAAGTGTTTTTCATTTTTGCTTGGCTCCATATTGTCTCTTGGATTTTGTAATCAATTTTTAAAAGTTATAAAGTTTTGGAAGATAACTTGAAGCTGAACGACTATGTTTTTTTAAAACAATTCGGGAGACTTTTACGTAAGTGCTAATTTATTTTAGAGGAATTGATTACTATAGTTACGAAATATTTCTTTATGCGAGCATATAAAAATTAAACTTTAAAACTAAAAATTAAACTCAAAAATTAATCCAGTAATTGATGTGTTTTGATATGACCCGTAGGGTTCATGTAATGAACTTTTGAAGTCTAAGCAATTTATCGTGTATTGAATTTGAATTAAAATGTTTTGATAAGTGAACAAGAAGCAACATCATGCAACATGGTGAAACATTAAGACCAAACATGATACAACGTAGTGCAACCTTCCACAAGATGGCAGCAACATCATGTAATATTGCGCAACATTATGCAACATGGTGCAACATCTTGCAATATGGTACAACATTACGCAACATGGCGCGGTACAACGTGACAACCGAATGATCCAGAAATCAGAACTCCTTGTAATCGTTCCTTTGCATTCGAAAAGAAGGTTCCATACTCCTCGGCCTCCACCAGACATACATTTTCCCGAAATCAGGACACATCACAATCGGGTTTTGGTAATCAAAAATACTCATCCAGCAATTATAATAAAAATCACACAACCGAAAAAAATTAAAGAAGGGTCCGGTATTTGTAGGACCCACTTGACAAATTTTTCCAGAATTAACACCCATCGCATTCTACTCCTGATACTAGAAAATCTTCCCTCACCAATTTTTATAAAAATCGTGCGAACCGAGAAAAATACATACAGATACCCAGGGAGCACCGAACGACACTCTGAATGAATTTTCCCAAAGTTGGACAAACTACAATCTATTCCTGGCCACCAGGTGGTTCACCAATTTTTATCAAAATCACGATTTAATGAAAATTGCTAAAAAGGGATTTTCGAGTACCAGAATGCGGTTGCAATGGGTGTTCGATTCGCGATAGTTCGTTTAGAGGGTCCTTCACTGAGCCCTCGGGTTGCTTTTAAATAATTCTTTTTTTCTTGGCTCAAACGTTGTTGATGAAGATTGTTGATGAGGGTTTTTCTAGTTCTAGAAATCGTTTGTGACGGGTACTGAGTTCAAACAGATTCGATTAGAAGATCAACCGATGAGGCCTGGTCCCTTTTTTAATTTTATTTTGACTTGCATGATTTTGATAAAAATTGGTGAAGGGAAGTTGTCAAGTGCCAGGAACCGTTTGCAATTGTTTCAGGTTGAACTATTCGTTCAGAGGGTCGTTGCCAATCGGTTAGTTTGGTTTGCCATTTCATAATAAATAAACTCAACTATTTTGAAAATAATGGTTCAGTCCGTGAAACCCATCCCACGAAATAATCGTCTATCAGAACAGCTAATTCTATTAAATATGGACACCATATAGCGCACACCGAGCAGGCGGTGGCAGTCGAAGTGCGAAATGTTAAACGTAATCTAAATGAATCGATTTGTCATCGGTTGTACAATATTTGGAATTTGATAAAATTATGAAAGATTTTGCGTTAGGATCTTCGTCTACATACTTACAAGGTTCAAGTTGTGAAGGAATTAATTAAAGCAATTTGACCATCGTTCGCGAAGCCAATATTGACATCGGTTTAAACTTTCCATGACGTTATTTAGCTTAAACAATTTTGATAAAATCTTGCGGGACAGAGGTTTCAAATGCTACGGAACGATTACAAGTTCTGATTTCTGGATAATCCATTTAGGATTCTCCTGATAGGCTGTCGTGTTACACCGCGAAATGTTGCGTAATGTTGCACCGTGTTACATGAAGTTGCAGAACGTTGCACGATGTTTCGGTATGTTGTACCATGTTGTGTAATATTGCACTACGGTGTTTGATTTTACGTTATGTTTGGATAAATTGCACCATGTTACGTAATGCTGCACTTTGTTGCTTGGTGTCGGATCTTTTTGAAATATCGAAAGATTTTGATAAAATTTGGCGGGGCAAGGTTTTCAAATACACGAAAACGATTACAAGGAGTTCAAAATTCTGGATAGTTCGTTTAAGAGCCCTCCGGATGAGCCGTCATGTTACACCAAGTTGCATGATGTTGCATCATATTGCATGATATCGCACTATATCACGTGATGTTACACAATGTTGCATTATGTTTCAAGTTGTTGCACCATGTTGCATGAGGTCGCACTATATCACGTGATGTTACACAATGTTGCATTATGTTTCAAGTTGTTGCACCATGTTGCTTGATGTTTCATGATGTTGCAGCTCGTTGCACGCTGTTTCGGTATGTTGCATCATGTTGTAGGATACTGTACTACGTTGTGAGTTTTTGCACCATGTTACGTAATATTTACACAACATGGTGTAACATGTAACGATTTTGCTAATATTTGGCGGGCCAAGGTTTTCGAATACAAGAAAACGATTAAAAGCAGTTCACCATGTTGCACGATGTTGCACCATGTTACATGATGTTGCACTATTTAACGTAACGTTACACTCCGTTGCGTTATGTTGCAAGATATTGCACAATGTTGCAGCACGTTGCACAATGTTTCGGTATATTGTACCATGTTCTGGGATATTGCACTACGTTGTAGGATTTTGCGTCATGTTTGGTTAGATTACACCGTGTTACGTATTGTTGCCTCATGTTGCTTGATGTTGGATCTTGTTTAAAGATCGAACGATTTTGATAAAATTTGGCGGGAAAAGATTTTTGAATACACGAAAATCATTGCAAGAAGTTAAAAATCTGGATAATTCATTTAAGAGCCCTCCGGATGGGCCATTATGTTACACGAAGTTGCATGATGTTGCACCATGTTATATGATGTTGCACTATTTTACGGTGCATTACACAATGTTGCGTTATGATGCGAGATGCTGCACCATGTTGTGTGATGTTGCAGCACGTTTCGCGATGTTTCGGTATGTTGCACCATGTTGTGGGATGTTACGTAATGTTACACCAAGTTGCTTGATGTTACATCTTGTTGAAAGATTGAACGATTTTGATAAACTTTGACTTTGCAAACTTTTCGAATACAAGAACGATTACAAGGATTTTAAAAATTCGGATAATTCATTTAAGAGCCCTCTGGATGGGCCGTCATGTTACCTCATGTTGCATAATGTTGTACCATGTTACATCATGTTGCACTATATTACATGGTGTTACACAATGTTGCGTTACGTTCCATCATGTTGTGAGATGTTGCGCCATGTTGTGGGATATTGCGTCCTATTGTACAATGTTGCGTGATGGTTCTACACGTTGCTTACTGTTGCATCATGTTGTGAGATTTTACTAGATATTACAGAATGTTGCATTACTTGTATCATGTTGGACGGGTTTTATAATGCCAGGAATGGATTGCAATGAAAACTAAATGTTGTGAAATTTCCCAGGGGCTCTCAAATGGGATTCGTATCCCTAATTAATCGGCTCGAACGATTTTGACAAAAAAAAAATTGTGAGAGAACATTTTCGAATGTCAGGAAATGGCTGTATCGGAACATGGTTTTGTGAAATTTGTAAAGAGATGTTTCGGTTTAGCCGCTTTTGGGGTAATAATTCGGCCATTTACCAGCTATCCACGTGTGGCAAAAAACCGGATTGGGGTAACATTCTCGACCAAACAATAACAACTGCGCCTGCCAACACACCATCTTTTAAGCCTCTCAACTGCGGAACAAATCCCCAGCCTTATTCATTCTTAAATATATATTACCACAATTCGAGTGGCATTCGAACTAAATCTAAGTCTCTATATCTGTCAATGTTGGAAGAGAATTACGACGTTATTTGCATCTCGTGGTTGATCGCTCACTACAGAACCGAGGAGCATTTTCCACCAACTTATGCAGTTTATCGGAGAGACAGACATCTACAGCAGGACACTTATGCCGTGGGGTGGTATTATAATAGCCGTCTCTAACAAATACTCATCTATGCTGATAACGTCAACCAACTGGGGTACTGAAGTTGTTGCTGTGCGCTTACGGTTTCATTCATATTCGATGATCATTTGTGTCACATACCATGTTATTCAAGCGTTGCGGGTGAGGACCACTTACGAGGGCTGCCTTTTATATTTCGGGATTCAAGAACAAAAACAAATATTAATCATCGAAAATCGCATTATTGTTTTTCAAAATATATACCCATGAAGATCTATACACTTTTGCATGCGTTTGAACCAATTGTCGAAGCACTTTTTCCACTCTGATTGAGGTATCTCCAAAACATGCATTCTGAACGCAGCAACCGCTTCTTCAGGTGTCGAAAAACATTGACCTCTCAGTTTGTTTTTTACGTACGGGAATAAGAAGAAGTCATTTGGTGACAAGTCAGGACTATACGGCGGATGACACATCAAATCGATGTTTTGAGTGCTCAAAAATGCAGTTGTTTGAGCCGATGTGTGAGAGCTCGCATTGTCGTGGTGAAGAGTGGATCCGTCTTCGGCAGTTGGTTTTTCTGATTTCTTGGAAGACAACAGTCGACGTTCGGGCTCATACGCGTAAATCCACAATTCATCACCAATCACTATGTCATAGACGTGTTTTGAAGCACCGCGATCGTATTTTTTGAACTTTTCTTTCCATCAATCGACACGAGCCTTTTTTTGAGCGATTGACAAATTGTGTGGGATCCAACGCGAACAATTTTTTTGACATTCAAATGTTTATGCAATATTGAATGTATACTGGTCTTACTAATGCCTTAGGTTGTCTCAATCCCACGAAAAGGTCACATGACGATCTTGCAATATCAGTTCGCGCACAGCATCAATGGTTTCCGGAACAACAACTGATTCTGGACGACCTTCACGAAATTCGTCTTGTAGTGAACTACGACCTCGATTGAATTCACCATACCATCGATAAACACTGGTCCTTGATGGAGCTTCATCGCCAAAAATTGAATTAAGTTCATCCATGCACTCTTGCTGCCTTAATCCACGTCGAAAGTTGTAAAAAATAATCGCATGAAACTGTTCACGATTTAATTCCATTTTTTCGCCGAGATGTTGAGTTAATGAGTACTGTAAACAACACAAACAGCGCTCGAATGTCAAAACGTTCTGAGTACGTATAATCTCAAAATTGTCAAACTTTACGATAGAGCTGTCAGTTGCCAGATTGCAACACTAGGGTTGTCCAATCCCGAAATATAAAAGGCAACCTATTTATCTTTTTTGATTTTAACTTGCCAGGTATTGTATGGGCGTTAATGGATAACAATTTAACTCTCATAAACATCAACGATGATGTGGAAAAGTTCATATTTGAAATATTTTTGTTGGGACTGACACAAAGTATCAATGTCAAGAATTTCAGTAAATACGTGTTAGACCTAGCCTTTGTGCCAATTGATCATGAGATGACCGTCACAACTTGTGATGATTTAGCTGGATCTTCAAGTGTTTATCATTTGCTGCTAACTATTTCAGTCTTGTTTGAATACAGTGAATTAATCGAAAATAATACCGACTCTGTCATTTATAACTTTAAAATGGGTGATTATGTTTCTTTAAGTACATTTCTCGATGGGGACGATATGTTGCACGAATTTTATAAAATTGTTCAAATGGGCATTTAAACATTCATTCCTAGATTGGTTATTTCAGGCGCCAAGAAGAAACCGTGGTATAACAATGAATTGATAAATTTAAAAAATAGAAAGGATAAGGCTCATATACTTTATAAACTATCAGTGCTCTAAACCTGCACCGACCAAATTAGCCCACCTCAATGAAACCTGTACTATAATTTGTTACACATTTATTACAATTTATTACAACAACTCCCGATTTTATTACAGTTACCGTTTTCGAGGAACGAGTGGTCGGTTTAGCTTATAATTAAACCTACACCGCCAAAATTGAAACTTTTGATGTAGCTGTGATATCGGAATGGTTCTTGGACCAGAATTTATTACAAATTAATTACATTGATTAAATAGTGCAATATCAACCCTATACCTTGACTAAGGGCAAATTTCACCCCAAACGGTTATTTATGACAAAAACATCGATTTTACCAATATTAATAAATTATTACACCAGACCGCTACCAGATATTGAGTCAAACGTTACTCCTGGAACCTTGTGGGGGGCAGATCAACCTTATATAGGTGTGTAATAAATTATCTTTGAATCAGGTTACGCGGAATTGGCTCCAAACGGTGAAGGGTTCAAATGTCTAATTTAAAGTTCGATTTTATCACCTTCAACAATTTATTACACCAGACCGCCACTAGATATTGAGTCAAATGTTACTCCTTGGATCTTGTGGAGGGCAGATCAACCTTACACAGGTGTGTAATAAATTATATTTGTATCAGGTTAGAGGGAATTGGCTCCAAACGGTAAACGCTGTGGAGGGCATTTCAATCTAGGTGTGTATTAAATGATTTTTGGCTCCGGTTAAAAGGAATCAATTTGAAACGGTAATAGTTTCAAATAAGTAATTTGAAGGTCGATTTCATCACATTTGATAATTTTTTATACTGGACCGCCATCAGATTTTAATTTAAATGTTGTTTTTTTGGCCTTGTAAGCCCTTTGAGGGCAGATGAATTGTTTTCAAGTGTTTATTGTATTATTTTTATGTCAGGTTAGTTTAGACGGAAATAGCTTCAGAATATATGAGGTTCGTAATTTAATGGTCGGTTTTATTATTTTTAATGAGTTATTATTTCAGAGCTTCACCAGATAAGGGGTCGGGTTGAATTCGAATTTTAGCTTTTAACTTATTAATACATGATTATCAAGATTACTCTTGAAATGACGAAGAAAATGTAAAATTTAGTTTAAAAAAATTAAAAATTTCGATGTCTATCGATTGAAAAATTTCGTCAAAAGATGTTTATTTATATTTTCGCCGCAATGATGATTATTTTAGAAAAATTTATTGTCGCTAGATTGCAAATTACGAAATAATAGAGTGTAAAATATGTGGTTATTAATTTATTATAATATGCAATATTTAGATCTGGATCAGCAATAATTAAAAATAATGAATTTATTAATTAATTTTACACATATAAACAATATAAGTAAAGTTTAGTAAGCAAATTAAACGAAATTATTAAACTGTTGAAGGTGATAAAATCGAACTTTAAATTAGACGTTTGAACCCTTCACCGTTTGGAGCCAATTCCACGTAACCTGATTCAAAGATAATTTATTACACACCTATATAAGGTTGATCTGCCCCCCACAAGGTTCCAGGAGTAACGTTTGACTCAATATCTGGTGGCGGTCTGGTGTAATAATTTATTAATATTGGTAAAATCGATGTTTTTGTCATAAATAACCGTTTGGGGTGAAATTTGCCCTTAGTCAAGTTATAGGGTCGATATTGAACTATTTAATCAATGTAATTAATTTGTAATAAATTCTGGTCCAAGAACCATTCCGATATCACAGCTACATCAAAAGTTGCAATTTTGGCGGTGTAGGTTTAATTACAAGCTAAACCGACCACTCGTTCCTCGAAAACGGTAACTGTAATAAAATCGGGAGTTGTTGTAATAAATTGTAATAAATGTGTAACAAATTATAGTACAGGTTTCATTGAGGTGGGCTACTTTAGTCGGTGCAGGTTTAGAGCACTTAAACTATCTCCGAATACATTAATTACAACTCATTTAAGGTCTTACGTAATAAGTATATATTACTTAACCGATTGATTTCTTTACAGTAATTATGTTTTGGAGGTGGAATCACAAATTAAATCGAAACCTAATCACTTTTGGCGTTTTGTTAACTTTAAAAGAAAATCTGATGGTTACCCTCCCACAATGTATTTGAAACACCAATTCTGTGATAACATTCTAGATAAGGTTAATTTGTCCGCTCTTTCGTTTGGAAATTTATATAATCTTATCGGAATTGTCAAATCTTGACATTAACCATAGTGTCGGCTTTGATTCGATACCGCCTTTATTTTTTAAATTGACCGGTAACGCAATTGCCGCCCGGTGTTCTTTCTATTTAATAGAAGTCTAAGAGAGGGATAATTTCCTATTCGTGGTAATATTGAGAACTATAGGGGTAATTCTATAATTTCAGTTTTACCCAAGTTGTTTGAGAAACTTGTTAAAGATCAATTATTCTTTCACGTGAAAACTTTTATCACTTCTTGCTTACAAATTGTGTCTCTAATGCCTTACATACCCTACTGGAAAAAATCAAATATTTATACCAAAATATTATACTGAGGAATACCAAAATCAATTTGTTTTTGTATAAATGATTAATTTAAATACAAAGTATACTTTAAATTGGTTAAAGTTTAATGCATTTCTAAAACAAAATACTACTTAAATTATACATCTCAAAAATAATACAAATTTAAGTATGATTTTTGTATATACAAATATTTAAATTTAGTCAAAATTAAACATAAATATATATAAAATATTTTAACCTAAAATTAACTCTTAAATTTATATTTTAAACTAAATTAAGTATATTTGAGATAAATACTTAATACGGCAGTTTAAAAGTTTAATTATGGTTAAATATTTTATACAAATTTAAATATTAATTTTAACATCATTTTTAACAAATGTTTAAATTTAGTCAAAATTAAACATAAATTTAAAAAATTCTTTTAAGCGAATTATTGGAATCGAAAATTGTATATTACACATTTTAAAAAAATAATTTTAATCATCACTTTTCATTCCGTACGAGAGATGAAATTCCCGCAAAAAGGAAAATTTCCCACGAACTGGCAACACTGATGCGCATCAATACTATCGTGCTGAAAAAATATATTTAGTAGTAATCGTATTTCACGGTCTTTTGTATGTTGGTGTGCTGGTGTAGTTTGCACCAAATGAAATAAACCAAATCAAGTATATTTTAAGTTTAATTGTGTATTTAAATATACTGATTTATATTGTTAAGAATTAAACTCTACATAGTTATTGCTTTGGTGGTGCAGTGGTTAAGGTGTACACCGCTAAGTGTTTATTTAACGACAAAGTAGCCGGTTCGAGTCCAGTCGGAGTCCAAAATTTATTCTAATTAGGCAACGATGTTATCGGATCAAGTATTCACTACACTGATTGAAAATTGACTGAAAATACTAGAATTAACAATGGCGTGAAATAATCAATGGAGAGGAACTGATGACGTGGCATGTCCGCGAATACAAACAAACCATATGGAAAAATGATTTAAAATTATAATACGCATACATCGGCGGCAGTCACAATGAATGGAATATTTTCATTATATTCTAATTCTATCTCAAGTATAATTTTTGTTTAAATTTAAAAATTACCCTAGTGGAAAAATTGAAATTTTATATACTAAAAATAAACTTACGATTTCATAGAAATTTAATAATAATTTTTGTATAATTTTAGTAGGTTATGGCAATATAATTTTAGTATAATTTTAAAAATTAAACAGAAATTATACTTTCGCAAATTATCTAGTTAAAAGTATAATTTTTGTATATTGTGTGATAAAATTAATACCAATATCAGTGTATTTTATGTATTAATTAAGATAACACAAAAACCAAAATAAGGATCTTTTAAGTGTAATGTTAGTAGGTTATGGCATTATAATTTTAGTATAATTTTTAAAATTAAACACAAATTATACTTGAGATAGAATATAATGAAAATTTTCCATTCATTGTGACTGCCGATGTATGCGTATTATAATTTTACATCATTTTTCCATGGTGTTGTTTGTATTCGCAGACATGCCACGTCATCAGTTCCTCGCCATTGATTATTTCACGCCGTTGTTAATTCTAGTATTTTCAGTCAATTTTCAATCAGTGTAGTGAATACTTGATCCGATAACATCGTTGCCTAATTAGAATAATAATTGCTTAAATTTTGGACTCCGACTGGACTCGAACCGTCGACTTTTGCGATAATTACACTTAGCGGTGTACACCTTAACCACTGCACCACCAAAGCAATAA
The DNA here is from genome assembly GCA_947310385.1 of Nephrotoma appendiculata. Lineage (NCBI taxonomy): Eukaryota > Metazoa > Arthropoda > Insecta > Diptera > Tipulidae > Nephrotoma > Nephrotoma appendiculata. The sequence goes on from OX371223.1 coordinate 293,507,624, forward strand.
CTATGTATAGTTTAATTCCTAACAATATAAATCAATATATTTAAATACACAATTAAACTTAAAATATACTTAATTTGGTTTATTTGCATTTGCTGCAAACTACACCATCACACCAACATACAAAAGACCGTGAAATACGATTACTACTAAATATATTTTTTCAGCACGATAGTATTGATGCGCATCAGTGTTGCCAGTTCGTGGGAAATTTTCCTTTTTGCGGGAATTTCATCTCTCGTACGGGATGAAAAGTGATGATTAAAATTATTTTTTTAAAATGTGTAATATACAATTTTCGATTCCAATAATTCGCTTAAAAGAATTTTTTAAATTTATGTTTAATTTTGACTAAATTTAAATATTTGTTAAAAATGATGTTAAAATTAATATTTAAATTTGTATAAAATATTTTACCATAATTAAACTTTTAAACTGCCGTATTAAGTATTTATCCCAAATATACTTAATTAAGTTTAAAATATGAATTTAAGAGTTAATTTTAGGTTAAAATTAACACTTATATGTGTATAATATTTAAAATCATATTTTATGTATATTTATGTTTAATTTTGGCTTAATTTAAATAATTATATACAAAATTCATACTTAAATTTGTATAAGTTTTGAGATGTATAATTTAAGTAGTATTTTGGTTTAGAAATGTATTAAACTTTAACCAATTTAAAGTATATTTTGTATTTAAATTAATCATTTATACAAAAATAAATTGATTTTGGTATTCTTCAGTATAATTTTTTGGTATAAATATCTGATTTTTTCCACTAGGGTATACTAAAATTATATTGCCATAACCCACTAAAATTATACTTAAAAAATTCTTAATTTGGTTGTTTTTTTATCATAATTAACACCTTAAATGCACATATATTGGTATAATTTTTATAACACAAAATATATAAAAATTAATACTTTTAGTAAGATAATGTTCGAAAGTATAATTTGTGTTTAATTTTAAAAATTATACTCAATTTATATTGCCATAATCTACTAAAATTATACTTAAAATACACTAATATTGGTATTAATTTTATAACACAATATACAAAAATTATACTTTTAACTAGATAATTTGCGAAAGTATAATTTCTGTTTAATTTTTAAAATTATACTAAAATTATTATTAAATTTCTATGAAATCGTAAGTTTATTTTTAGTATAAAACATTTCAATTTTTCCACTAGGGTAGGGGTAAAATTGTGCAGCTTGTGTACACTGATTTCTGTAAAGCCTTTGATATGATTGATCATGACTTGCTGTTGACGAAACTTGATTCCTTGCATTGTAGTTTTCTCCCACTGGACTGGATCAGATCTTATCTTGATTCCAGAACTCAAAGATTGGTTGTTTTACGTGCAGAGTTATTGATGTCATTTCGGGAGTGCCTCGAGGTAGTCATTTGGGTGCTATGATTTTTATACTATTCATCAATGGCGTAGTGGATTGTTTAAATTTTTCCAACATATACCCCAACATATCTACGCGGACGACATTAAATTTTTTAAAACCATTTCATGCACCAATGACGCAAGAGACTTTCAATCTGACTTAAATAATTTCAGTATGTGGTGCACAGCTCAGAATTTGACCTTAAATATTCAATAAGCGCATAGATATCTGCATTTCTAAAGCGAATTCTATGCTTGGGTTTATTAAAAGATTTTCGAGGGATTTTCAAGATCCTTATTCTATTAAAATATTATATATCTCGTTTGTGCGTTCATTGTTGGAATATGGTGCGGCAAATTATTGCACTGTGTACTCGCCGTGGTTTCCATTTATACGATCGTTCAACACTTTACAGTCACAAACTCCTTATTGAAACCACCAAACCAATTTAAAATGCAGTTTAAATTAGCTTTTATTTTATTTATTTAACGTTTACGATCACGGAGTGATCATCATCGGAATAATTTTGCAACTGAATACACTAATTTGCCGCTTAAAAATATTTGCATATTATATACTATGTATAATACATAAGGTACATAAACACTTGTCATTAAACACATGAAAAAACAAAATTATACAAGTATAAATAAAATTGTACATAAAAAATTTTAAATAACAATATTCATGTAATATTGTGTGTGTGTGTAAAAATTAATTTTGGTTGTATATAGACTAGTTAGGTAAAAGTGTCAATAGAAGTTGAAAAAATTATCAGCTGTGTTATATACAAATGTGTAGATTTTTACTAAATGTCAAAAGACAAATTGAAAATTTCCGAAAATGGAAATTGAAGTGCAGTGTGTAGTGCCGTGATTTTCTGTTTATTGTTGTTTTTCGTGCTGGTGTAGTGAATTTACCAAACAGAATAAATTCGAGTCGATTGGAATCTTTTCTTGGTTCATGATATCGATTTCGTATTTGTTTATATATAGTGATTCATATGCATCCAGTTTCCAGCTGTTTTGGATTGTTTTTATTATTTTGGAGTTCGTGATATCCATTCGGTGATTATTATTCATCATCATATGTTTGGCCACACTATTTCTTGTGACTTTGTTTCTTACAGCGTTGGTGTGTTCCTGTAGACGTTTATGGAATGCCCTGCTTGTTTGGCCGATGTATTTGTTGTTACATTCCGTGCAACAAATTTGGTAGATTCCAGATCTTAACGGTGATGGTGTTAAATCTTTGTAGGTGCTGATATATGATCCAAGATTTGTGCTTTTCGTGACTAATTCAATGTTGAATCGTTTTAGCATATTCCGCATTTTGTTGGTGATCGATGGATAGAATGGCATACAGATACGTTTTGTGCAACCACTCGGTTCAGTCCCGCTTGTCAGCGTAGTATGTGCAGTAATATGTTGTTTACGTTTGTGTTTGTCCAAAATTTTATCAATAAAATTTGTACTAAAACCATTTACGTGGGCTGTTTCTTTTATGAATTTTTCTTCTCGTTTGAATTCAACAGCGGATAGAGGTAAAGTATATAGTCGATGGGCCATTGAATGGAAGGCAGCTTTTTTGTGAGCTCCGCTATGGTGTGAGTCTATTGTGATGCATCTTCTCGTATTAGTTGTCTTACGGTGTATATCAAATTCTAATTTACCGTCTTTTCTAATTACTTTGACATCCAAGAAAGG